>JAODLH010001619.1:511020-534469 GCA_027575645.1 Cossypha caffra | reverse complement strand
CCCTAAGCTGTGCTTGCCAAAACAGGCTTTCTGCTTACCTAGGCAGGCTGAGTGGATGAACCAAGGCAGACAGAATGGCTCTTTTCCATCACCTGCCTCCACGAACAAGAAGCTCTAAAGCCATCTCAAAAGATTCGCTGCAACTCTGCTCTGGTGGACAGTGAAAACTGCACCATCACCTTTCTGCTCTGCCAGGCTGCTTCCAGGCAAGATGTGGCTCAACTTCAGATGCCTCCCATGATCAGACACCCAAAATCCCCAACAGAAAATCTAGCAACTCTGAAAAGCTGCAGTCAGACCACAGGCACTGCCACCCCTTTAGAAGGCATCTCACTTTCATGCTTTGGAATCATGCTGGGCACATCAAGGTCCCTAAGGGGAGCTGTCCCTCCCATATCCAAGTTTTAATCAAGGAGAATTCCTCTGCTGTGAACCTTTCTTGCAAAGTTACAAGAGTCATATCCCACTTGTCAGCTTAATGTAGTCCAGATGTCCCGTATGACTTTTGCATGAACAGAATTCTGCCTCTGATGCATCGACAGCAAAGGAGACTGGCATAAACCCACAGGTCTTCTCACTAAGGAAAAATGTCAGAAAAATTAGCTGTGCAATTTTTAATCGAGAAAGTTTGGCAAGAATTTCTTACTGAGAGCAAAATTATCTACCAATGTGAGGCAAGATATGTGGACCCACCTAAATGGGAAACTCTGAAAATATGTGCTGTCCCTTTCAAGACCTCTAAAATAACTTGGAAAATATATTTGGTTTTCAAAGACAAACCAAATAGCTTAATGTATTTTGAGTATTCAATCCAAGCTAGATAAAATTATTATGTAAAACATAACACGAATGCTGGCTTATAAGGCCTTTTAACCTTTTTTTTTCTTTTTTTTTTTTTAATAATGACAATTAGCTAATATTACCAAAATGTAAGCTGCTTTTAGAAACCTTCTCTTATTAATTATGTCTCTTTTGGGATGAAAGAAAGGGAAAAAAATTGGGAAAAAAACACTTTGAAATTCGGATTCAAAGTTTCCTCAGGTAAGCTGCATGCAAAATATGGTACAACAGCTGCAGAAAACTACCTGAATTAAATCCCAGTCATACTGCACATAATATCTTAAATTTTAATTGCTTTTTCTGGGAGAAGGGTGGTAGGATTAAGTCATTGCATATCACAGAGGCCCTGAAGCAGTGATATATTGCACCTAATGGCATGAAAGCAATGAGAAAAAAGAGCCCTGCTGAGCTTGAAGGAGACTTGTAAAAGTTGCTTTTTCTGTTGAATAAATACTCTTGGCTTTGGCATGAGTAAAACATGGTCCTCTTTTCACCTTAATTTGGACAGAGCCCTCTAATAATTTTAATAACCAGATCTTTAAACTTATTAAATCAAAAATTATTCCAAGTTTACATTTTGGGGTGCTCTAATGCTTAGGATACCTTTATTTCTGAGTTACAACAAAGTCTGACAGAGAACAATGCTGTATGTTAAATTTAATACAACTCACTCCTAACTGGAGGTGTAATAAGACAAGTGCTCAAGGACAAGAGTGTAACTTCAGAAGAAATGTTGACTTTTTTACTCTATCTCTAAGTGAAGTGCTTTCCAAAATGTGTGTCCTCTCTGAACTTTATCTCTTCTGGTCAGCTGCAGTTCAACAAACCTTCTCAGAGATATAGGTAACCCAGAGAAGGTTCCAGTTTAAACCTGCTGGAAGACTGGAATAATTCATATTCCAGGTATCGTAAAATCAACAGTGCGCGAGAGAGAGAAAATGCTGTATTCATTGCAGTTGTGTCCTTTCTATCAGGCACCCCACATAAATAAATATGGTGCTGAGCTGTCAAGCCTGAGGTCATGGCAGCTCCTGCACCAAAGTGGTTTGGAGTATTTTAGCCTGCATTCATTACAAGGCACAGTGTGCAGTTAAGGAACATTCTTGTGGCGCCAGCGTGTGACTGTGGCAAGACAGGCTGACCACTGGGGAATTGCTGAGCCAACAGGGGCAGGAGCCAGGCTGAGCAGGGCCAGAGCCAGGTTTGCAGACTGCCATCACACCTACACACCTGGCAGATCTGCACCCCTCTGTCTTGGGGTGCTGCTCAAAGGGATGGTGTGTTTTCCTAAGGAAAAGGGAGACTGTGTTTCCAGGGGCTATTTATGAATCCTCTGCAATTCTGTTTTTTAAATCTTTGGTGTGCCTGTGTGGGTTATCTGTATGTGCAAATTGTCTTTTCTATCTCTCCATATCTCTTTGGGTTATTCCTTTTTCTTTCCCTGTCTCTGTCTCTTTTTTCTTTTTTTTTTTTTTTTTTTAACTCCTCAGTAAAATTTGAAAGTCTAACCACAATGCAAAACAAATAAAACTGACTTGAAAAATCGTATTTAGTGGTCAACCAGCTGCCCAACTCCTTTTTGGAGTGGCCATTATGTGAGCCAGGTAGAAGCCAGACACCTTAAAAATAGTGACATTTTGATCACAGTACATAGTCTATTTATCTGTGGAGGTTTTTTTGTGGGTCAAAAATGTTTTTCAGCCTCTTGTGAACACTATTCTCTGCTCACAAATGCTCACTTCCCCGGTCTCCCACTCCAGTTTCAAGCAGCCTGTTTATTCAGGTTGGAAAAGGAGAGTACAAGAGTGGTTAAATAGGAAAAGCATTTAGAGAGGATGTCAGATGATAACCATGACAACATAAGGAGCAATAATGAAGAAAAAAGTCCAGACCCTGGCAACCTGCGGTTTATGTCTCAAACTTGAAAAAAAATACATAAACTGAAGTGGACAGTGCTCTTCTGCAGGCACTTGGCCATGAGACATAGAGCCCTGTGTTTACAGAAAAGTTTTACAGTAGCAAAAGTACTGTAGGTTGACTATAGGAAGCTTTGGCAAACAGAAGAGATACCACCAAGATCTCCCTGAAACCTTGAGCAAAACTCTTTGCCTAATTTTCTGCTCAAATCATAGCTAAGGTAAATATTTTATACACAATGCAGAAGTGCAAAATGGAGTAAAACCTGGCATATTATTTAAAAATTGCTTCTTCAAATAATAGGATTTTATTTCCCCCCACTCACATGATTCCAAATGTTCTGTTACAAAAAGTTGGGCTGCAGTAAGAGCCACATTTAATCTGACCACAAGCTTCTTGTCCCTCATCCTTCTAGAGTGGTGCTTTCCTCAGTCCAATTATATTTTTAAAACCCTTTTGTATAAACCTCCTTCATGGCATTAAACCAGTCCCTCCCTTGCTTAGGTGACTCTCTTAAGCATACCATCACCTCATTTTGAATTGATGCTCTCTGAGCATAGTTAAAGCAGCTAGTGATACCAAAGTATGTAAAAGAGAATGAAAATGCCAAGGATAAGGCCATTATAAAAGCCTAATTCTCCATACTTCCAAAAAATCTGACAAAATAATCTCTCTGACCAAGAATAGTGCAGTAACAGTAATCCTGCTTACTGATTCACCCCAGGATGTGTTGCCTCTTACAAGACCATTATCTTATTTTAAGCTTGTTTCTGTATATGTAAATAAAAACAAAAATATGCATTTTTGAGGTCCATATTGGTGTGGCATTTTGTGACTGTGAGACATTGGAATGATAGTGTCCCAACTGTGCCATTGCACAGTGCTCTGGAAGATCTGGGGGAAGTCAAGGTCAAAAATATATGGCTTTGTCTCCATTTGAAATCTATCAAGGGAAGCTGGCCTCACAGAGCTTCATTCATAAAGCTTGGAGAACATGAGGCTGTTAACAAAAGCAAGCTTTAGAAACTTAGACTATTGGACTAGGGCTGTGTAAAATTCACACTGAAGTTGATGCATGCAAATTTATTCTTAGTTTTCAGAGCACAAAGGGCTAAACAGCCCTCAAATGCAATTGAAACATCCTCATGTCACCGACTGTCACCCACGTCTTCAGTCTTCTTAGCATCCTCTTCAGAAGTTTCCTCTGCCAAGAGCAGGTCCTCCCCCACAAGGTCCCTCTTTTCATCCTCTTTTCCCCTTGTGCTCTCCATCTATTAAAGAGTTTCTCCAGTTAAAGGCTTTCCAATCAGAAGATTTTCAGAATCCCAAAAGATTGCTGAGGCACAGCTCTTGAAAAGGCTTTAGTTGTTTTACTTTTGTCCAAATTAAGTAACTTTACAGGGTACTTCAACACGTTTTTCAGTGCTTAAGGGATCCATGTCTTAGTGCATAGTTCCTAAATGGTATTAACAGCAGCTAGACACCCAATTCTTAATTCTACATTGCATGTGTACAAAGAGGTAATTCCAGTGGACTACAAAGAATCCTCCAATTCATAACAATTCCCATTTTAATCTGAAATTTTTAAGTTAGATTGTTTTATGCTGCTGCCATGATGATTATTCTGGGCTTTATTTTAAATAACAAGGTTTTTATTTTTAATAGTGGAATTCTTAGTTATTTAAATTGGAAGTCACAATCTCTTTATTTTTCACAACAGATGCTCTGTGAATTGTATGAACTTGTGAATTTCAAAGCTTCTCTGAAGAATTCAGAAGCACAGTTAAAACTTGTAAAGTTTAACGGGATAAAAGTGAAAATATCTCTGGGTCCTGACATCTATTTTCTCTAAACCTTACTTATGTAAAAAATGCCAGGCATTTATTTTTCCAAGCATTTTAAAAGCTATAGGGTTTTGTTAGTAGGGCAAACATAAACCATTTATGTTACATAAAGAGTGTAACCTACAGATGGTATCTTTAGAGCCCTGCACAAAATATAATATTCAATAGAGATTTGAACTTCCTGTGCAAGGACATTGCCATTGGTATGTGTCCTTTAGGAACAACAATTTATAATATAAGTATCCCATTAGTTGCTACTGGGAACAGGTAAGGTCTGGTATTTTTTTTTTGTGTACAGCTACTTCCTCTTCTAATATCGCCTGTGTGCTGAAAATCATCCCTTGCCTGACCACAATTCAGTTGGCTTGAAGTGTTTTCTTAATGAAAAGCTGCATGTAGTTTTGTGTTCACAGTGCATCATTTGTGTAGTATGCTGCCTCTGTGGCTTTTGCTCTTAACGCTGTAGTCTACTTCTCTAGGGAAGGGCTCTGCAGTCTTTGCTTTGTCTTCAGCCCCAGAAGGGATTACAGAAGCCAGTTCCCCCTGCACGATGCCAGAGTGAGATGGAAAGTGGGTGTACAAACAGCCTCAGTGAGGTAGAAATGCAGCGTAGGAGTCATGTGGGACTCCTGTTTTCCTAAAACCTCCCTGAAGTGATAAATGGGGCTGTGCAACACTTGCTTCCAAGTGTTGTGTTGTTTCCTTTCTCACCCAAGTTGTTCCATGAAGCCCTTCTTGACCCCTTTATTTGTAAGTTATTTATAATTTTTTTATTTTTTTTTTGCAGTGGGCTTTGCTCCCTTCTCTTTGCCGTCTGAATTCCCCTGTCTGCGGGACCACTTTATACTTGCTGCAGTAAATAAAGAAGCAAATAACTGCTGAGCTGTTGCCCCTGCCATGCACACAGCTGCCACAGCGACAAATACCAGGAGGACCACATCTCCTGTTACACCAAGCCATACAAGGGATGCACTCAAACAAATACTTTGATTGTCAGATTCTCACATATTTCTGTGGAGCTTGGGGCTATTGCAACAGCTGTTTGTAAACAATGTGAATCTAGCATTAGGACTAGGGAAAGGAAATCTATTTTTTTTTTTGCTTCTAGTTTCTGAACCATCCCTTAAAATGTTGCAAATACACTGGCATTTATGCTGTTGGTCTAAAATAGCAACCAGTGTTGGTTTTCAGCTGCAGGCTTGGGCTCTGTCCCGGAGTCCTCTCATGGTGACTCATGGGCGAGTCTGAGAATGTGCATCAGCCCGTGGCTCCAGCAGGAAAGCACAGCGAGCAGCTAGAAAAGCACTTGTGAGCTGGAGGGTATTTGATCATATCCAGTCTGATGCTAAAAACAAAATTCAAAAGCGTACTGCTAAAATTGGTGAGCAGCGTTCCGTCGGGGCGTGCTAGGCAATGAAAGACAGGCCTCCTCTGATTCACAGAGGATCATTTGGTACAGCATGAGCATGTAAACAGGGCTTAAATGATATAATTTTAAAATTACATTGTCAATGGCTTTGTAGAGGTATATGTATTTATTCACAGGCCTGTGCTAGCTGTCCTACAGGCTGCAGGCTTCTCCCTTGCCTCCCCAGGAGGCAAAAACTATGAAAAAGTGGAAAACAAAAGTTTCATGGGATTCCCTGGAATCTCAGTAAAAGAGAGTGTGCAGGCAGGAGCAAAACATGCCACCTTTTGTTGTTCCAGATACACTTTGACTCGTGTAAAATTATATTGATGTTTAAGTATACCACGGAGCTAGAATCATCCTAGAAGACAGTCTTTTCTCTGGGTTTGTGCTTGAAAGAAAACTCACCAATCCTACCTTTAATGTTATAATGTTTAGTAGGATTTTCCTCAGAGGTATCTCAAGGATAAGGTTAAAATTCTTGTCCAGTCTGGCTAGACAAAAATTTGAAGCCATAAACAGGAAAGCCAGTTCCCTTCATAACATTATTTTGTCCCACTGTAGTAGGAAGACCTCAGCTTACTATCATAAATTGAAAAATTTCCTTTTGTAATATTTTCTTGGACCAACTACTGATATAGAAAAACTACTTCTACATCTCCAGCTACAAGGCAGCATATTTCCGTGTGGGAAATCTGAAAACAAGCATTAAAATATGCTATTACATAGGTACCTAAATAAACAATATTAGGGAAAAAGAAGGAATGTAGGGATTGACATTTCCAAAATGTATTATAGTGATGGAGGTAGTGGCTTCTATCAAACACATTGCATTAGAGCTTGTGATATTTCCTCAAGTGTTCTGCATAAGTTTGTACAGCACTAGATCAACAGTAGAAACAGGGATAGAATCTGAGTGCCTTAGCTCACAGGACTGACTTTAGAATGTTTAATTCACAAAGTATTTTTAACAGTTGTCTGTAGAAAATAACTAGAAATTTAAAGAAAATTATGATTGGTTATTGAACATGGTTCCTCTTGGTTTACCATGGCCTTTTTTGGGATGACTAAACCTGAAGTTTTGAGCTCTCTCAAATACTCCTTGGATATAGAGTTTGCTCTCTGGCAAAAATTTAGAGATGTTATGGATTCTTTTTTAAAACGCGGTGGAAAATGAGGAACGCAGATTTCATCAGAATAATCACCTAAAGGAAGAAAGGTCTGTACTTGAAAAGAAGATATTTTATGCTTACCAGTATTTTCATTGTCTCCAGTATATTGCACTTTAACAGGCTCCACTGAGAAAGGAAGCACTGATCTACAAAAGAGTAAAATTATTGCCCGCATAGCACCCAACTATCCCTTTTTCACCAATGTATAAGACAGATGCTCACCACAAAGCATATCAGTCAAAATTTCTCCACTTTCTCTCCATTAATTCTCTTGTCCAAGCCCTAAAAATTAACTGGGTATCCCTATCCTTGACCATAAAACAAAACATCTTCATTCTTGTTCTTGGTGGCATCAATAGGGGTTTTGCTTTTAACAGTGGGAGCACTCCATCAGCAAGAGGAGAAAGACCAGAGAAATTTAAAATTGTATGAGGCACGGACTCAGTTAAGATCATTATTTTTGTGTGAGTCTATATTTTCTGATATAAAATTGCTAAAAATGTATAACAATTTAGGATTATACACAGTTGTGGTCCCAAAATAATACTGAAGTTAGAAATAGACTGGGAACCTACATGTACCACTTAAGATCAACAGAACCCACCTATAGTAAATGCTTTCTCTCCACTGGTTTTTTTCAGGACTTAAACTAATACTTATCAAGGCTGCCCTTGTTGACCAAATAAATCATTATAGAAATTATAGGACTATTGACTTTTCACTGTGCCTTAATAACACTGTAAGTATTATTGTTGATTCTTTTTTGAACAAAGTCAAAACCATCATATTGCCCTCGATGACCTAACAAAAAGAAATAAAAATGATGGGAAATATTGTTAACCTAATTTAACATTAGACCACTGTATTTTTAATTACAACTGGACTCTTCTGAGAAAGATGGAGGGTTCTTGTAGAGAAAAAAATAACCTTACCATCACCAGTGACAGAATGCATCACTTGATTTGTAGGGAGCTAGAACTAACTTGACTACATTAAGAATTTACATACATCCTTTGGTTTTTTTAGCATGCTTACTTTTTTTTTCTTTTGTTTGAGTCAGGCTACACCATGCAAGAAGTCAAACAATTAGAAACATGCACAGGAGTAAAAACTCCGAAAAAGAACTTTTAATTGGGACCAGAGCCCTGATCCCAACACAAGATGCACTTTGCCATCTTGTTTTCTCTCGTCCTGATGCCTCGTGGATCAACTCCTGGTGCTGCACCAGAGATCCAAGGCTTCTCAACCTTTATGCTGTCTTGCTGAGATGGCAACAGCAGTCTGTGATTGCGACATTTCACATTTACTAGAACTGTTCCAAGGAATACCAGGCTGGACACAATGAGATGCCATTCTCCAAGTCAAATTGGTAGCCATGGCTAGCTGGCCAGGAGGCTGCCTGGTCACTCATGCTTGCTCCCAGCTGAGAATCCTGTAAATTTCAGTTGTAGATGTAGTCTGTAAGATCTACAAATCCTGAAACAATTTTGTCCACGTTTCCGAGCTGCACTGCCTCTCACAGCTCACGGAGACACCCACACCATATTCCCCGTGTTAAATTCTCCAAATAGTTGAGGCAGTCTCTCCATCTGCCAAGGCAGGGTCCACATAAACAAAAGGCATGTTGAGCATTTAGAAAATGTGGACACTGCTCCTAAGCTCCAGCCAAATGCAGACATCTTGGCGAAATTGCAGGAATGAATTGAAGGCCACATGTGTATGGCTTGGTGGACACTTGGAAACTTATGGCTGGTACTGAGGAATTACTTTCAAAACTAGTGATTTAATTTTTATAGCAAAGTTTGGTGTGTATGCACACACACACCCACACAGACATACACACACATATATGTAAATTTATATGGGAAGTTATTTCAAATATTTTCACTGCAATTTCTGGCATTAAGACTTCCCAGCAGGCTGGATATCTATTTTATGTATATTATTTGTTAAAAAGCTCAAATTCAACCAAATTACTTACGACCATCAGAAGACTTTTAAAAATCTAAAGTTGATCTTTTATGTTTAGTGAATCTTTGATTTTTCCAGATTGCCTAGTCATCTTGAAAACTTCACTTGATGGTGCAATTAGCTGTAAATTTAAAAACTGGGCCTTAAGCATTCCCCAAAATTAGCTAACACTTGCTTTATCATGTGAGAAAAAATGTTAACTCCATCCTTTCCTTTTGAATTGTAAATATCGATCTTTTCTGGTTTTCTTAATTTTTAACTTTTTTTGAGCAACAATAAATTCTTCTACCAAAGAGTAAACTTTCTCTCTGCACTTCATATTATGAGAAGATTGCATTGAAGCTAAAAATCAACATATTTCATAAACCATGATAATCTGATCTTTTTTTTTTCCTTTTAAAGTTGACAGTAGTTTAGTTTTGATGGTGCCAGGTGGTAATTCAATACTACTTAGATTTCCTGTATCAATAACATTTGGCAGATTCACTTCCTGATGAGAGGGAACTATTTATTTTTTTACATATTTTTGATAGAATCATAAATATAGAAAGCCTTTCTGCTAGAATTCACAAAAGGTATCACACAGTATAATGAACCCCATTTTCTACGTTTACTAAATTTTGTTCTTGTGAAGTGGAACAGAGAGAGCAGAATGAAGAAATACCAAGAACATCTATATTCTGCATGTAACATCTATTCGAGGCTTGAAGAGAACATGATATTCTGTAAACCTGACTCTTAATTTATTCAGAATGGACTTGCCCTCCCTTTAATCTCTTTTAGAAAACATTAATTTATCTTGGTGTCTGAAATTTGTTTCTTGCAGACACAAATGTCAAATCAGTCCTTCCTGGAATTTCACTGGCTTTACTCGAGTTCCCCTAGACCTGAATATAGCTCTCTACCCCAGTCCAGCTTATGCATGATCCCTCCATGTGTTGGAACCAGGGCAGACTTAGCTGTTCTCATAGCACCCCAGAAATACAGATTAACAGCCCTATCGCTGCTGGCTGAAAAAACAAACAAACCAAACAAAAAGTTCCAGTGCACAATACAGAAGGAAAGGAAAGCAGTGAACTAAAGTGAGAGTGAGATGAATGTTAGCTCTTATGGAAGATATCTTTGAATTATTTAATTTTTGGGGGTTTTTTTCTGTGTGTCCTACAGAGTGACAATTCCTGTTTCCACTTGTAAGCTGAAGGGAACTTGAGGATTGCAGTGAAGCTAAATCAAAGGTGAGCTGACAGAGCCCTCATCATGAATAGTACTAATTTCTTACTGAGTTACCTCAGCAGGAGTGTGGCCAGCAGGTTGATTGCAGAGTATCTTGCCTGCTTTTTTGTCCCAAGATCCAGAAGACTGTGTAGAAACTGCAGTGCTCCAGTGCAAGGACTCCAAAGGAGTCATTCCTCATCATGCCTGAGGAAAAGCTAGGGAGTGTGAGCTTGGTTGATCGGGGAAAGAAGAGGCAAATGCACAGTGTAACAACAGCTGGTGAGGAGCTGTAACAAGGACCAAGCATGACCAAACTCTTCTAGGTACTGCAGGAGAGTGCAATGGCCACAGCTGGTGAGCCAGAGGCTTCATATTGGACATGAGGGAAACTTCTTCACCAGGAGGTAAGTGCAGGTTAGCTCTGACCCAGAGGGGCTGAGGAGTCCTTGTCTTCAGAGGTTTTCAAAACACAGCTAGGCAAATCCGTCACTGACCTGATCTTGCTAGCAGTGTTCTCCTTTCAAATGGGAGTCTGGGTGAGCTTGAGAAGTTTTATACAACTAACCTTTCTATGACTCTCTTTGTCTAAGAAAATAACTGAAAAAAACCAAAAAACTCAACCATATTACAGCTCAGACTAATTTAGTATACTATCTCAGAGCATTGAAGAGTCCCTTGGGTTAATTCCTAAGTGCTAGTTGATATGTAAACAAACCAGTATGATCTGAAGCTGTAGTTTGCGATCTCTATCCATCAGAAGAAGTTATAATCTGGATTAAGCGCACTTTGCACTGAAAAATGTTTTGCTATTAATTGCTTTGCTGGTTTTCAGATGCCTCGTAAAAATATTGGGAAGGAGAGGTTCCTTATCTTCTATGCATTCTCAGGCATGGAGTACAGCAGAATATGCCATGTTTTGCCACAGGTAGTCACTCAGTAAGGGCCATGCAAGTGACATAAGCAAAAAGTAAAGTAGGATTTGCTCTCTCCCAGCATGTCCTTCCCTAGCAGGACAGTTATTCAGGTGTATTCCTTGAGGCAACTTTTTTTTCACAGCTGATTCCTTCTTTCATGACTATTTCATACTCATTCAGAAATGGGCTTCATGAAGAGTCTTTAACTGTAGAAGGAAGTTAGGAATTTTTTTGTATTTGGTACAGAAATAAATAGGGAAAGTCACAGACTGGGATTGCAAACAACCTATTTCCTCTTTCATACAGCTGTTCTGCCTCCATTTAGGGCAGAGACTTATGGTGAGAAAAGCCCCAGAATTATAATTGAGGGTAAAACATACATTTTTGTATTTGTCAAAATAAGGCATGGAGTAATACCCAGGAACTGCACTACATGGAAATAGTCTGGGAATCATCATAGACAGCACTACAGGGAGGGATAGGTCTTCTCCTATCCTAGAGAAGAAAATATGTTTCAGCTCCAGAGCTATTTTTGCAACGATTTGCTCTATAAATAGCATCACAAACTACAATCTGAAAAAAAATCCCTGCCTGTGGTACCTCTAGAAAGTCTTTTCCAGTGACCCAGTGGGGGAGTGTAGAGGCACTGCAATAGCAGGGCAAAAGTGCTCAGACAGTTTACTCTATCATATTGGTGTGATGTGGCATGACGGATGAAAAATAGGAAGTATGATGGATACCAAAAAATCAAATATAAACTCAGCTATTCTTTCTCCTTCCCCTGGCAACTCAGTGGGCATTCTTGCCTGCAAATACTTCCCCAGAACCTTTTCATGGCCAAGATCACAAATTGAATGAATGAATGCCCGTGTGGGCAAGAAAGATATGACCTCTCTTTTTTTCTTAGGGGGAAAAAAAAAAAGGAGAGAGAGAATCAGATAATCAGAAAATGTGGAAAATGGCCTTCTTTTAATTTTCAAAGCCTTTGTTTGTCATCATGGAGAATTGCATGTCAGTTTTGCTGCCTTTAAATGAATTTCTAGTATTTGACAGAAGTGCTTGAAGGCTAGTTCTTTATTCTGTTTAAATGCTGACTCACTTTTTTTACATGCTTTTGCCAGTTTAAAAACATGGGGAAGTAGAGAACGATCAAATGAAAAACCTTGAAAACCTTGAAAGGAGACAAAATATTATTAAATTGAAATATATATTAATTATAATGAAACTACCATGTTTGTGCAAGAAACAAGTCTCATAAATACATGAATCCCACCTCTTTTGCTAAGAACCTAAGTGCTTTGCAGTTTGAGTTTGGTCTTTTGTTAATGCTGTTGTAAAACTGCTTTAAGATACATGCACAGGCATGCATGTGAGGATAATCTGCAACATGCTTTTTCATTTTTACCTTTGTTTTTTAGATCTCTCGAAGTCGTAGCTACTGTTTTATTGGGTTAACCCACATGTTGCATAATGCACATGTGCCTGATCATCAGTGCTCATCCAAAACAGAAGTGACTGTGAATGAAATTTTTTTCTTGTCTTTCAGAATCCGATGGTTTGGTTTTTTGTCTGAAAACAACAGGCATTTAGAAGAGTAACAGCACTGACATCATTAAAACCACTGACTTACTAGCTGCTGTATCCTAATGTTTTTCATTTCACTGGAATTTTTCTTCCTTTTTTTTGCTGTTTTACTAAGAAATTTTAGTGGCACTGTCCTTTCCCTGTGAAAATGCACGTTTCTGTGTCATTTTCCAGGTGAAATCTCAAAATTCCTGCCTATACTAAAAGCCCTGTCTGTGCCTTTTTAAAGGAGATTTCTTCACACGGAAAAGTTCAAGACAAAATCATTATGAAGGTTGTCCTGGAGCAATCATAGTAACCACAGCTCCAACCCAGGCAGAAAGAGACAGTGATGATGCTCAAGGTGGACTGTACTTGGAAGAGCTGCATTTATTTCACACCTCCATCAAAGCCAGCTTCCACAACCTTGGGCAAGAAACAACTCGTAAAATGAAGTTGGCCTAGACAAAAGGTGGAAACTACCATAGTGAATCAGATGTTTTTTGGTAGGATGGGTACCTAGGAATGAGTTCCATGAAAATGAGCCTGTCAAGTGGAGAAACTCCAGAGGAATGGGCTAGCTCTTTTTGAAATATGAGTAGGTGCTAGTCTTCCTTAAAATTTTGGTTCTGATCTTTTTCCTCAAAACATACGGCAGACCCAGACATTTCTTATGTCCAGAGAAGTGACAACTCTATCACTTTTTAACATTTTTGTTATTTTTCTCCCCAGTTTATGTAGATTAATGTTTTTACCACTAACATACTGAGAAAATGAGATTGTTTATCTACCCTCTAATTGGATAGGACCATGAAAAGATCCAAACAGATTTCTTGTTGAGACATGAGTTGGATCTTCAGTTGCTGAATAATACTATAAATTGGGCAGTCCTGAATATGCCCAGATTTTACTGGCAGAAAAGATTACATTCCCTGTGAGTTGCCTGAAGATGAGTGGGAGGTTTGTGAATCTAAGTAGTGATGTTAAGAATGGGATGATAAGGTCATTTTTACTGCCTTTTGTTCATTTGCTTCTTCTAGGTACTCAGTGCTTCAGGAGTCATAGAATCACAGAAACATCTAGATTGGAAGGTATCTCTATGATCATTGAATCCAAGCTTCGACCAGAATTCCTCGTCTACAAAACTAGCACAAAAGAAGTTCCCACACTCTAGGGAATCATAAGGAAAATCATAAGGAAAATGGTGTGCCATGGCCTTGAGTTGCAGGAGTTTTGGGATACAACCAGGAGTTTTGGGAACAGAGTGCAGAAATTTTTCACATCAGCTGATTGCAGAGTTAGGAACTGTAATGAATTCATAACTACTGCTGTTACAAAAGCACAACCTACTTTTCCTAGCTACTTCCCTCTGTGCTGCTGGCTGTATCAATTTTCAAAATAATTTCTTCTTAAATCTAGCCCTCTGCATATAATATCCCTCATTTCTTCAATCCATGGTCTGCTTATTGCAGATACAATAATTATCTGCAATTACTGCTTAACTCAAGCAATCAGTAGTAAACACCCATGATACTCTGGACAAGAATACATCAGTAAAAAAACAGCTACATATTTTTTACAAAATAGATTATAGTTCAAAACTATCAGATTGCCTACATACTTTTCCTTTGGCTTGCTTTGTTTTGGATATAGCTTTGAAAGCTGAAACCAAACAACAGGTGTAATAAATTCTGGGTCTTATTTTTGCAAGGAGAGGCACACCATATTTCTTGCTAAATTGAAGACCACTTATAACTCCAGAGGGAAATGTGACAACATGAGCTGATGCCACACAAGGCCTGCTGACCTTTGCTCAAAAACCTTTCCTTGGAACTTCCTTGGTGACCCCACAGTGAACTTAACTTCAATCTGAGGGAGGTGGGTGGAAATCAGCACTTGTGCCAACTGCCTTTTTTTATATGACTTGCTTGTCACAGGCACTAAGATCATCTGGAGAGGGGCTAAGGAGCTACATAGATGCAGAAGAAAAAAAGCCACAACCACTCTAAAAATAGAAGAGACAATCAATAACTTAACATAACCCCAATACATCACACTGTAAAATGAGAAAAGGAAAGCTCTTTCGATTTTACCACTTGCTGCTACCAGTGGGTGTCATCTCCCACCATACCTCTATCTTCTCAATGAGTTTAGTGCCAAGAAATGATGCAGTTACGTGGGAGTGACAAATATCAAGCAGTCAATATGCCTGAATAGCCTGGGTTCAGGTGGGTCTGCTTCTCTGGGGACACCACTCTGGTGAAGGAAAGATTTATTGCAGCAGTATGCATACATGTCCCTGCAGAGTGGGAAGAAATTGAGAGCTCTAAGCAGGATCTGGCTAACCTGACTTCTGTCACCCGTTGGATCCTTGCTATGTGATCCTGCCAGCCAGCTAAATCTCTTGGCAACATTTTTCAGTGCAACCAAAAGCTCCAACATCCAGCTACCTCTGGACTCCCTTGCAGTGAAAGGAAACCTAAAGTTTCTCCCTGTTTATGTAATGACATTGCACAATTAAGGGCATTTGCGACATCATTCAATTAACCATTTTAGGGAGGAAGGAAACTGACAACTTGTTGAAATAAATCTGTTTTCAGGCAAGTGACATTTCCTGTTTAAAATGCTATTGGAAAGCCAATAAAAATGTCACGAAAAGATTCAGATAATATTTTTTTTTAAGTATTACTTCCTTAGTAATTTGAGCAACTTTTTTAAAATTAAAGTTATTTTAGAAAAATAATATACAAAATAAGTTCAAGATTAATTACTTCATTGTTCACAATTCATTTTCCCCTCCTTCCTCTGACTGTATACTTGCTGGAGTTTTCTATTCTTTAATATAAGTAATTATGATGGAAGGAGTTCTCTAAATGTCAGTGGAATTTGTAGAACTGTGGCATTTACATTTAGCTGGGAAAACTATGTTTATGCTTTGAAAGAGGGTGACACAGGAAAATTAGGCATTTTGCTTTTGATACAATGACTGTAAAGATCTGCTGAAACTGTGGCTTAACAAAAGGGTTATTTTGGGGAACTGACACAAAATTTTACCACCAGAAGATGCATGTCAAATCCCTTGTATTAAAGCTTTTAGAGAGGTGTTCCACAATCTTCTTGAACTCAATCACATTGCAAAATGTCATTAAATCTGAAGAAAAGACAAATGCCCAGTGTATTAGCAATGAAGCCTTCTTAATTACAATGCCACAAATGTTCTACTTCAGTAGGAACAACACAAATTGGTTTCTCCTGATTACAATTATGTGATGAATACATCTGAGGAAAAAGTCAATCAGAGAAGATGCTTTCTCAGCCTGCTAAAATCTCACGGTTTCACCAGGAGAGAAACCGTAGTGCCACCAAAAGTGAAGCCCTGTGTCTCAGAAGCTCACGTGCTGTGTTGCACTGGTCATGAGGCATGGATATCTGAACGTGGCCACGCTGTGGTCTTTTATTCAATGTGGATTTATAGACATTTTTTACATTATTATAAACCTAATTTAAAGGAAATGGTCCTGAGTCATGCGCCTGTTCACCATGTTGATTGTAATAGATTTGAATAAATATAAAGAACACAAAAGTTCAGTTAGCTGATAGTTTAATTTTTGTAATAGAATATTTTCTAGTGACTTACTGAGCTTTTTTCTGGTCCCACAAATATCGCAAATTCAAAGCTTTTAATGTGGGATGGCAAAAATACAGAAAAGGGTCAGTATGCAAAATCTGCAAGGGTGTGAAAAAGGTATATATATATCAATTATTTTTCCCCTGACATTATTAGTTTCACTTCATTATTTGAACAATATAAGGCGTATTTTATTCAGGCATAAGCAATATGATAGCAAGGTTGTCTGAATAAGAATCACTGTGCAATGTTACTGATTATAAGAAGGGCTAAATTAACTAACTTCTTCCAATATGAGATTTCAGTGTATGTTTTCTACATTTGACCAGTGAAGGCAATTCTCCTGCATGAATTTTTAAAGGAGTTCAGATTGCCCCTATTCAAAAACCTGAGAGACAAGAACTGAGGAATGTGGGCATTTGAGTCCCAGTGAAATCATAGGATTAACCACAGGATTAAACACATATGTATGTTAATTAGTGGGACTATACAGCCTAGGCAGACACGGCAGATGCAGACTAGCATGATGCAGCCAATAATAACAACTTTTTTTTGGAAGAATATGCCATTTAACTTCTTGATACAGGAATAATAAGGTTATTAAGTTAGAAAAGGTAGTGGGAATTAGAAAGAAAGATGCTTGGAATAAAAGTACTAGAAGGCCAAAGCAAGCAGAGGAAAAAAGCAGGAAGTTAGTTACAGGATGAGTTTGAAGTGAAGATGCCTTGGGATAAAAATACTGGAGTGTCAAAAGATATTTTTAAGTGCATTATTTGAATAGTAAAATTATGGAAGTTGAAAAGGAGTGACATTGTTTTGTTTTCAAAGTTCACATTATGTAATATTAGCATCAAGCATTGGTATTCAATACTGGTGTGGTATTGAAGCACAAGCACAAGCAATTTTTATTTCATAGAAGGAAACAGAGAAAAAACAGAATTTGAGGATATCTATATATTTTCAAAATTATATATATCAGGTTTTTTTCTTTGAACTTTCATAAAAAGTAGCTAAATTACACTTTAAGTGACTTTTAATTTAAAAATAGATGATGCAGCCTGTTGGTCAAATGATGTGCTACGTTCAACCTAGACAAAATATTATTTTTTAATTTAATTTGATGCATAAAACTGAACTGAAGTGAAATCATGCCAAAATTAATACATTTCTAGAAAAAAAATTTCCCCTTCCTAAATCTCGAAAGCAAATATTTGTGCAGTCTTCCTCTGATTGTCCAAAACTCTATTCTTGACTGCTTCTGCAGCTGCTGCTACTTAATGAAGTCACATTGCATTGTGCTGATGAGTGTTTCATTCACAAACAGGAAGAAGATCTAGCCTTGTAAGGGCAAAATACACAAGTTTAGTTCACTGGGTAAAATGAACCAATGGACAAGGGATTTGATTTTTTTTTTTCCCTTGAGGCAGCAGGAAAGGGGCTGCTGACAAGATATTTTGGAACAACTTGCTATTAGGAAGGAAGTATGAGTGGGTGTAGATGAGAAGTAACTCACATTCACATCACACACACTTTGCTCATAAGCTGAAGTCTTGTTCTAAAACAAAGGGTGGGACTGTCAGTTTAGTGATAAAGAACAGAGGGAGCTGTTTATTTGCTTGACTTGCCTGTAGTCAAAGATTTCAGGCATTTTGCCATCTGGGCTGACAGGGCACAATCCCTCTGGAGAAACCATGGTCTTTGCTAAATGGCCAATAGTTCACCTGAGAGTCATCACTCCTCCAGCGAGTGACATGTCCCTCTTTGAATCTTTGTAAGTTTTATAATATATAATACTAAGAACATCAGAGACACTCTCAGATAAGGGAGATTTTGATTGAAGAGGCCGTCAGGAACATCAAGCCAGATATCATTGTGATCGTACCTTAGGTCTTTAATCAAGGTAGATCAAGAAACTGTCAAGAAGCTCAGGAGGTTATCAGGAAATCCAATGGGAACTCAGCCATCCAGGAAGTCAGTCCAAATTCCTGCACGTATCTAGCAAAGTTTAAAACTTTGATTTTTGATGAAACGGAGTTAGATAAATACAGATATATAAATGTATAGAAAAGTGAGAGAAATTGAGAAATATTGCTTCCTTTTTGCGGAGGAAGCAATTTTGCCAGATTTGAAAGTGATGCTATTGTTTCAGAGATAGTATCAATTAAACTTTTGAAAGTAGAAAATATTCAGAGAAGAGCATCCATTATTGTTCACAGAGAACCTTTCAAACAAATAGAAGAGTTTGACTACTGTGACAAAACATAGGTTATGTAAACTAATGGTTATTCCTACAGGGATAGTCTTCTCTTATTAATAAATCTAGATTTAAAAAAAAAATAGAATGATAAAGAGAACAGCCTGGAGAGGGGATCCTTTCCTCTCTTGTCTTCATCCTTATTTCTCTTTTCTGTGGCAATGAAGTAAAATAATGCAAATTACGTCTCCACAGACATTTCATATTGCTTTCAGACCTGTTGTAAAAAAATAATAAATGTATAAATACAGTAGACTCCCATGTATCTAGATCTCTCTATCCATTTCTCAAAAAAGCATTTATGTCTTTTAGAAACAGACAGAATTCTCCTGGGCCAAATTCTCCTGGGCCCACGGCAGCAGGCACCCTTAATTTTCCACATGATGACACCAAGAGTCCCAAGATACAGTTTGGGTGGATCTTTCAAGTATTTATTATTTTAAATTTCAAAACTCACAAAGTCACTCATGTGATTAAATGTGAGCAGCTTATATTGCTTAAACGCTCATTGACAGCAAAATTAGATTCCATCCTAGCCAGGCTACAGTTCACTAGAAAAGCTGAATGCCATCAGGTCCCATAGGTCTTGAGGCTCAGACTGCTCAGGTAGTGACACTTTCACTCATTGATGAACACCAGGTTCAGAGGTTAAAATGCTACTGTTAAAATTCAACTGTTTTCTCCAACACGAGCTCTGATAACTCCATTATTTGAAAGTGATTAGTTTATATCTGGAACTGGTACCTGTTTTGTGACTTTAATTTATCTGTTATCTTTTCATATCTTTAAAAGATTTCTGGAGGCACCTCCACTTATAAGTAACTGACTATTTTTTTCTCCTTTGAAAGAATCGTACACACATGGAACAATTTCAAATGTGCTGTTATACATAGGAAAAAATCAGACTGAATCTTCCCAAATGACAGTCTCTTATAGAGGCTTCAGCAAGAACACAACACCTAATAAAAGCCTGCAAGGAGCTGCCATTGTAATCTCTATAGATATCAAAATAGAAATTCCATGGATCCTCTTTCACGGATTTTATCTTCCTCCATGTAATTAGGTTTTTCTTAGTAAATTTCCTTCCCATCTTTCAGGTGTAAGGAGCTGCCTGCCCATATCAAGCCTGTACTACAAGCAAAATGTATCTTTCTAAGAGTTAAAACATACCAGGACTTTCTAAACTCATTGCAGAACTGTAGAGCTGCTGCCACTTTCTTTCAATATATAGTTGTAGGAGGAAATAAAGTGGGAAGACCCCCTTGACCTTGGAGGCCAGAATCAGAACATGAAGAATCTCATCTGCTGTTTCCTTAAGGACAGCTATGGTCATCATGTCACACGTGATAGTGAGTTTTTCACTTTTTGGCAAGACATGTTGCACTACTTGTCATGATGATGTGCCATTGAGCCACGACTGCCTGATGCAATTTGTAATCTACTGAACAGGATATTCAGACTGGAAGTCTTTATCCTGAGCTGCACTCTCTTTTTTTAATTGCATATTGTAGGGGTTATCAGGCTTCTTTTTACCTCATTTTCAGGACCAAAGACAAATATTTGCCAAACGTCTCATCTGCAGAATTTCTGTACACTAAATGTCCATGCAGAAGACACAGTAGCAATAGAACAGCCTAACAAAGCAGGTTAATGTAGTAGGAGTAAATAGCAGCAGATGAATAAATAGAGTCCTGGGGTTTGTGCTTCAGAAACTGCAGAAACTACAACCAACTTTATTCTGTGCATCTGCAGATCTTCGTTTTCACAAAAAACTGTTTTACTTTCCTTTATTGGCCATATGTTCATTATTAAGTCATGAAAAATAATAACTGTGCTAACTTCAGATTATGAGTGCTTATTTTGTCTGTAATACACTATAAAACAGTAATGGCACAATAGGAATATTTTGTTGGGATTCTATGCTACCTATGGGCCTCAAACAATTTTCTAGTCATTTACTACTTAGAGATGTAGGATGGCTAGCATTTTTTTCTTTCTTAAATATGGAAAGCATGGTATTGCAAAGGCAAAACTTATTCATGTTTCTATAAAAATAAAATGTCTGCAGTCCTGTGTGTCCCAAATAGACTACTATCTCCTTTTCAGGATATTATATTCCCCTTTATTTCCTAATAAGTTCAGTGAAAATTGTATTTCAGTTGAGTTTTAGTTAATTATCTGTTGATAATTGTGCTCTTTGGAAAAAATACAGCTCTGAAGTGATTATGGTGATGCATTAAAAAAATAACATCATGTGCCACACATGAAGATTTTGAATTACTAGATTCAGACCATCCAGTGGAAAACAGTGCATGAGAATTGCTGCATATTTCCAGACACAGAAAACAATGAACAGAATGTCCAGAGACTAAATCCCATCCCATGAGCTTCATCCCAGGATGATTGATTTAACTGACACTTGTTAAGTGCCTGATGTTCCATTGCACACACTGAATCCAGCTCCAAGGATGGATGTCTTGCAGTTGCCTATGTGCTGTATCTAAGGACTGTACAGAAATTTGAGCTTCCTTTTCTTCATACTGAAACCCATATTTTAAGTACATTCTATTATACTGGAGATAAGAAAAAAAAAATGCAACCAACTATCCATCTTTTCAAAAGCTTGTACACTATGTCAGCTGCATAGAAAATATATATAGAAAAATACTTAAAAATTCCTACCCTGATTTTTAACACTCTGCATAGGTACATGTGAAAACAAGGCTCCTGAATGTGGCAGTAAGACTCCTGTTTTGCAATTACATGTTTTAGGGAAAGGATTAGTGCCAATGGAGAGATGCCCTACAAATTATATATACTACATATTTTTCCCTTCTGAATTTCCTTGATGACTATTGAGATAGGGTGCAGGATTCATTCTTAAATAGCAGAAGGTAACTTTTGCCTCTTTTCCTTAAGGTATCAATGAAAAACTTAAGAAGTAAAGACCAGTGGGTATCTGCTTTCTCTCTTCAGCCCAGTACAGTCAATGGTGGTGTGATGGAGAGAGCACAAAATAACTGTGTTATGCTCTGACAGTCAGAGCAGAGGCTGTCTTTCCTGCTGAAAGGTTTCTGTAAATAGCTGAAGTGAAATAATGACTAAATGAAGAAATCCAATGAAATCTGGATCTTGCCTGGTGTGATACATGACAACCAGAAGAATATGTCCTTGTCTCGTCACACCAAAATTTACTGCCTGAAATTGAGACAGCAGGAGGACTGGGTGCCTTCAAACGTAGAAAAAAATTTTTAAAGTGCTTTGAAAATCAAAATCTTGTTTAAATATCTAAATGTATGCAATTCAGGCTTCCTGTACTTCACCTGTCGTTCCCAGTTTAGGTCAGTATATTGCACTTGAGTATCAGATCTGAAATTTATCATAGCCATGACACGGCCACTCACCTCAGGCTGAACATCTGGTATTTGAAAGAGGCCTTCAGCAGATCTGTTGAGTCCCTTTGGCTTAGGTTGGATTTTCTTCTTTTTTTCCATGGCAATAATTTTCACAGTGGCATTTTCAAACACTGGACAAAAAATGATAGCTCACTCTGGCTTATTAGCAACAAATATGATACCATTCTTCTGAGAGAGCTGTGTCTAAGGTTTGAAGATTTAGAAACTTCTTGGCATAGGGAGAAAAAAAAGGTGGTTTTGTTTCCTTCCTCCAAGGCCAGAGGGGGAAAGCCATGATCTTTGCCTGCAGGTGGTTTGGTTGAACTATGATAGCAAAGCATCAAGAATGTTTTGAATACCAACTGCTGTGCTGAAGAATGTCCCATAAATGTTTAGTTGAACTAACTAGTCTGGTTGACATAATAGTGTGTCTGTGGGAGAAAAGACAGCAGAGTATTCAGACATAAGGTTACTTTATTAAGTTCATCAAACCAGTGAATAAGAGGAGTTTATAACTGTGATTAAAAAGTTTTAATTTTCTGAGTAAGTGTGGAGATCAGGAAAAGAGTTGAGACTCGAGGCAGTCCCATTTTGTTAGAAAAGAGTGTCTTGGCTTTTCTAAATTACTCCTACATTTTTTATATTCTTCATTGAAGAACATGCCTGCACAGCTAACTTGCATTTACTAAACCTATAAGATGCAGAAAATATAGCCTGAATATTTGGGATTATTACCAAACCACTACCTGTTACCATAGAAATATTTAGTTTGGGAAAGTCCTCAAAGATAGTTGAGTCCAACCATTAACCCAGCACTGACAAGGCCACCATAAAATCATATTCATTAACATCACATTATGTCTTTTAAATGTCACCAGGAATGGTGACTCTTCTACTGGCCTGGGCCGCCTGTTCCAATGTTCAATGAACATTTTGGTTAAGAAATTTTTCATAATATCCAACCTAGACCACACCTATAACAACTTGAGGCCATTTACTCTTGTTCTGTCACTCGTTACTTGGCAGAACAGACCAATCCTCACCTCCCTACATCCTCCTTTCAAGCAGCTGGAGAGAGTAGGTAGTCACCACTGAACCCTGTTTTCTCCAGGCTAAACCACCCAAATTCCTTCAGTTGCACCTCATCAGACTTGTGCTCCAGACCCTTCCCCAGCTCCGTTTCCCTTCCCTGGACTCTGCAATGTCTTTCTTGCAGTGAGAGCCCAAAACTGAACCTAGAACTCAAGGTATCCATGGGAACGTTCACTGCCCTGGTCCTGCTGGCCACGCTATTGCTGACACAAGCCAGGATGCCACTGGCCCTCTTG
>JAODLH010001619.1:482699-500568 GCA_027575645.1 Cossypha caffra | reverse complement strand
CTTAGATTATGATGGATCAAACCACAGGATAGAAGAGGATTAGTGTAGAATGTCAGGGCTAAATTTATTTCCAGTGAGGAAATAGTGGTGAATGCTTGACCTGGAGCAAGGCAATATTAATATTCTGTAAGCACCAAACTCCAAACAAATCACTTAGTCCTGTCCTCTATGGAAACCTCTTCCTTAAAAATATCCAAAGGATCCATGTGTTTTTTACACATTGGAAACACTTGTAAAGTTTGTCAGGCCAAGTATAATTGAACCAAACCCAACAGAATTTGTAAAAGCAAAACCCGAAGCAGGAGAGGTAATTTGTGACCTTCTTAAAACTTTGTCATTCATAACTCATTAAATATCCTCTAAACATACAATACCAAGTGGTTCTATGTCTGCTTCAGGCACTGTTTTCTGCATCCTGTTGTTTGTTGCCTTCATCCTACATCCTGGGCAAGAGGAGTCTCTGCACACTTAACATGAAGTACAAGCAGACAATCCCAGCCTAAGGATCTGGTCATAAATGTATTTCATGACGTTCACATATCTGTGAATCACTTCCACTGCTACTGCCTTTATTCTCATCACCTTCCAATACCTTATTGCTCAGGTGTAGGAAGAGCAAGGAAACTTGTGCATATTCAGTGACAGTCTTCAAGTGAGTGAAGAGCTGGTCTAACGTACTCACATAGTGCTAACAGGTGACAAAATTTAGTCTAAGTGCCTAAGGAAATGCCAACCCATTCATGTCTCTTTTCTATCAACTCTATGCATGATATATAAGAAGATAATGCATAACTCTACTGTAACTTTATTTAAGACATTGTTCATTTCATGAGCCTTTGCAGACACTATGGCTTAACTTCTTTTTATGAAACCAGGTATTATTTTTTCAAAACTATTACAAAAAAATTTTTCCCCCCGTCCAATCTATATATTTATTTTTATGTGTTAAATTTTAGTCCACCAATGAGCTCTTCTTGAAGGTAGAGGAGCTGAGTCACTATTTTCTTCAGGTTCTCGTATGAAAAAGTGTAAGCAGCTTTCTGTTGTTGATACTGCTTTCCTGGAAGTGCCAGCAAGCATAACTGCTCAAGGCACCCCTTGCATTTTCCTGGTTGCCATTGACATTTTCAAGAGATTACCCACGAAGGAAAACTTTAGCTTGAAGCAGGCCCATTTTTCTCCAGCCAGGAAAGACAGAGAAGGTCTCTCAAGGAGGGTTGTGTTGGGTACTTAGTGTCCCTGAAAAGAATCACTAACCATAAGGGAAACCTGGAAAGTCTTTCTTGGCTGAAGTAATCTTTTGTGCATAGCTTTAGATGGCATCAATCTTAAAGACACAATTTTGAGGTTTTAGCCCAGAAAAGAGTGAGCCAGGAGTGGATGCAATCAAATTGAGGAGAGTTACACCTTTGTGAGGGATCATTAAGATCTGAGGCTGGTTTATGCAAATCCATCCCTCCTCCAGAATGGATGAAGAATGTGATATGGTAAGCACACTTTCAGGAAAGAAGCCATGTCTGAAATATGACATTTCACAAATTAGATTAACCTCAATTACATCACTGACCATGGCAATTCCTCTCAAGCCAGAAGAGATGGAAGAAGCAATTAAATATTTTTCAGAAATACAACAGATGAAACAATAGAAGCCATCACTGAATATCATTGCTGATGTTCTGCATTAGGTTTATGCCCCAAAAAATAAATGTGCATTATATTTGTTTATTAACATATGCATATTGCTATATACAAAGTTCACATGGAGTTATCAGAAAAGAATTAAAGCTAAATATCCATTTTCATGGTTGTTTGACAGGGATTTAATGGTGAAGTTGATCAATTGAGTTTAAAATATATTTCAGGAACTACTATATTTTATGCACTGATGAATATTAAATTCTTTTCTTTAAATATAGATTTAACTTCCATCTCTAGGATATAGCTTGATTGGAAAATTGTTTCAAATAAATTTCACCGATACATTCCAGCAACATTATGCTCATATAAATGGAAAATTGTAAGCATGATAACACACAGAAGTAAGGCTTTTTCTATTTATACGCTACAAAAAACAAACTACTTTGTTTTATTTTACATTTTAAGGTTTGAATTTGACATTTTAAGATTTGTCACAAAATAACAGAACCACAGAATTAACTAGGTTTGAAAAGACCTTTGGGATCATCCAGTCCTGCCTATGACCAAACACCACCTTATCAACTAAACCATGGCACTAAGTGCTATGTCCAGTCTTTTCTTAAACATCTCCAGGGACAGTGACTCCACTACCTCTCTGAGTAGAAAATTCCAGTGCTCAATCACTCTTCCAGACAAGAATTTTTTGCTTATGTCTAGCCTAAACTTCCTCCAGTGCAGTTTAAGGCTGCGTCCTCTCACTCTGTCAGGGGTTGCCTGGAAGAAGAGTTTGTTCCCCACCTGACTACAGCCACCTTTCAGGAAGTTGTAGAGAGGGATATGGTAACCCTTGAGTCTCCTTTTCTCCAGGCTAAACAACCCCAGCTCCCTCAGCCGTTCCTCACAGGGTTTGTGTTCCAAGCCCCTCACCAGCCTCATTGCCTCCTCTGGGCACACTCAATCTTCTCAACGTCCTCCCTGAACTGAGGGGCCAGAACTGGACACAGCACTCAAGATGGGGCCTCACCAGTGCTGAGTACAGGGGAAGAACAACCTCCCTGCTGCTGCTGGCCACACTATTCCTGATACAGGCCAGGGGCCATTGGTCTTCTTGGCCACCAGGGCACACTGCTGGCTCACGTTCAGTTAGCTGTCGACCAGCACCCCCAGGTCCCTTTGTGCCTGGGCACTGTCCAGCCACACCATCCCCAGCCTGTAACATTGCAGGGGGCTGTTGTGCAGGACTTGGTACCCGGACTTGTTAAACCCCACCCCCCTGGACTCTGCCCATCCATCCAACCACTCCAGGTCTCTCTGCAGAGCCCTCCTACCTTCCAGCAGATCAACATATGCTCCTAGCTTAGTGTCATCTGCAAATTTACTAATGGAAGACTCAATGCCCTCATTCATGTCATCAATAAAAATACTGAACAGAACAGGCCCCACCACAGACCCCTGGGGGACACCACTGGTGACTGGTCACCAGCTGGATGCAGCACTGTTCACCACCACTCCCTGGGCCTGGCCATCCAGCCAGTTCTTACCCCAGCACAGAGTGCTCCTGTCCAATCCAGGGGCTGCCAGCTTTTCCAGGGAATGCTGTGGGAGACTGTGTCCAAAGCCTTGCTGAAATCCAGGTTTTTTGCCATCTTTTCACTACAACTTGTATTTTTAAGAAATTTTGCCCTGTACTCTGTCCTGTTTCAGGCCCAGTCCAGATGTTCCTTGGGCTGCATTTTTTCAAGCTCATTCCTCTACATTGTTGCAAAATCCCATTCCTGTTTTTTAACTCTTTTAACTTTTGTTTGAACATGTCTGAATTGGCCAGACTAGGCGTCCACTTGCAAATAGATCTAAGAAAACACCAAAGTTATACTTCAGTCTTGTGCTGCATGCATTGAAGCATGAATGCTACATCTCCCATGGTTAAACTGCACCAGCAGCATCTGTCCTGTCATACCAGGGGATTCTGCAAATACAGCCATTTAATATTTCAACAAAGGAGACTTAAAAGGAGTGAGACCGGAGCCAGTGAGAACATGTGTGTATATATTGACGCAAGGGTACGTAAAAAATTTAATAAATTAATAAAAAACACTGCCAAATCAAATCATAAGTTAGCAATGGTGTAAGTCATGTATTTGTTGGTCAGAAAACAGGTGTATGTGGGTGTAAGTGTCAGAGCTGTTCGACTTGTAGCAACTTGGCATTTAGTAGGAGTGCAATTTATACTCACAAATGTGGAATATGGAAATGGAAGGGGGGTAGGGAAGAAATCAGATAATGGAAAGGTTTTCTACTCTAGCATCTAACTTCCCCAGGATACTTGCATTCTTCCTTTCTTTTTGTTTTTTTGGTTTTTTTGGGGGTTTTTTGGGTTTTTTTTGGGGAGGGTTTTTTTTTTTGTTTTGTTTTTTTGTTTCTGCTTTTGTTTTTTTTTATTGTGTATGTTCTTCAGATCAGATCTCCTGCAGATTCCAAGGGGGCTGCTGTGATGCTCTGCTTCTCCCCTGATGAATTGACAGATACAACATCCATGAGATATTTTGCAAGCAGGCTCAAGTTTGCTCTTCCTGTGCTCTGAGCCTGCTAGGAGCAAAATGTCCTCAAAGCATGAGCCATGTAGCTGCAGCTAGCAGGCATGCAGCCCAAGCTCATCAGCCTTGTTGAGAAGGCAGAATGTATTTTCTCAGGCTCCACACTGTGCTACTACAGCTATAGGGCCTCCACTTAGGTACTGGTTCAGTCAGTGTGTGCTCAAGGTTGCCCAGACTGCAGGCAGAACGAGGGCTCCTCCACTGCTGGAGACCAGAATTGACACCACTCACCCAGAGATGAGTCTGAGCCTTTGATTTACACACGTAGTGTAAAGCACATAATCTGCACTTTAAAATAACTTGAAAATTCTACCAATAACTGGTGATATCACTGTGAGATTAATTTTCCAAAATGTTTAGAATCCACCAGAATAAATTGGATCATTTGAGTAAGAATCCAGGGGTTCCCTGACACGTTGCTTTTTAAGACAGAAATATTTGCAAATATTTGGGTTGCTTTTAATTTGGCAGGAAGAGCACAGAGAATGGTTCAGGCTCCAGGAAGCCCTCAGAGCAGGAGATTGAGAAATAGTCTAGAAAGGCTCCCTTCTCAAGTGGTATATATGGGGCAAATTTCTGGGCCCCTTGAATAATCTCAGTAGACTCTGATTGTTCTATGGACTCTGGCACAAATTGTGAGCTGTAATCAGGGATGCTGTGGTGTATGAAGAACAGAAAGAAACTTCTACCTAAAAATGCCCATACTGCCTTCTGAGAGGAGGAGGGAAGTTGAGGGACATCTTCAAATGTTGGAAAATTCATTTAATAAGCACTTACATTTTTCAGTAGATTTGCCCATCACAAGTCAAAGGTCTTATTTTTGTATCACAGGTGTATTCCCCAAGTAAAGCTGTCTTTTCTTCCAGAAGATGCATCTCATTTAAAGTGGCTACCAACTCTAATCAAAACCACCTACACAACAATATGTTTCCATTTTTTCCTTATTTCCACCTCAGCCTAGTTTTTCCCTGATCCCTGAAAATTGCACACAAGCAATTCAATAAATAGGGACAAAGAATTTGCAATTTGTGTTGCTGCTCTCTAGAGTCACTTTTGAGAGAGACCCAAATGTTTATCTAAGGGCTAAAGTGCTCTGCTCTCACACAGATATTTTGCAGCTGCATAAGAATACTTGTTAGTGCTAGTGTCATATTGAGTTTAATCAATTTTTTTTCTGCATAAAATATTCTAATCAGCCACAACTAATAAAATTCCCACAAGAAGATGTCACGATCTTGAAGTATTTGATTCTGGTATTTTACATCACATAATGAAGCTCCTGAAGTGTTTTGAAATGGGGCAGGTAGGATAAAATTTAGTCTGGCTGTCTGACCTCTTCTAAGTGATAAGATAGGATAGACACCCTGGCTTTCCAGCTATAAAATGCAGCAGGGAATGCCTCCACCAGTAAGGGCTGACTTTCTACTGAAAGTCATGTTGTCCACTTGCTTCATAAATTTGAAAAACCACCTAAACTTGCAGACTTCTTGGCTTATGATCTTCCATTTTCTATTTTGCATTTTTCCACTTTTCTTGGACTGCCATTGCTCTCAAGCTGGAGTAAAATGCTGATGCCTGAAGTAATTTTTTGAAAACCCCAATCTGGTTTGCCCTTACCAAATTAACTTCAGAGTAGCATTTTCTGTCATTTACTGAACCAATGACTTGGGCCCTCCACCTAATTTTTACCATGAGAGATGGAAACATGCATATGTAGCCTGCTCATACCCCAGTAGTCATTCAGCATGGGTCCAAAATGGCTGAAATTTTACAGCAGTTGAGGATTTCCAACACTTCTGTCTAACCTGTGTGATGAAGCATCTAATTTAATTTGGCCACAGATAATAACTTTGCTGAAAAAATAGTCTCTGAAAAACCATGACTAACTTTGTGACTGTCACTGAGGTCAGGCTCTTTTGCTGCAGTGTAAGTAGAGCTGCTGTAGCAAAGCTGGTTAATGGTCTCCTAATCTGAAAACAGGGCTCTTACTTCTATTCTCATGCACACTGGTTTTATGTCTGTGTAACCATTGATGTTAGCATTACTCCTGGCTTAAACCAGAAAGATAGAAGATCAGGGATCCTCTATATTAGCTGTTCTGAAAATGCTCCAGAGTAAGTTACCTAAACTGATTTCCTCCCCACCACTTACTTTTCTTCAGCTTAAAAAGAATGATTGCAGGAACTTTATTTTCTGCTGGATTGTTCTTTCAGTGGTGTCTGCAATTAAGGACCATCTCATTAAACAAAAAAACTATAATTACTGCAAATTGTGGTAAGCAGTGGTAATTGAAATGCTTCAAAGCTGGTTGGCT
This sequence comes from Cossypha caffra, assembly GCA_027575645.1. NCBI lineage: Eukaryota > Metazoa > Chordata > Aves > Passeriformes > Muscicapidae > Cossypha > Cossypha caffra. Next base: position 494,022 of record JAODLH010001619.1, on the reverse strand, counting down.
TTAAGATGGCCTTTAAGGACATTAAAAAAAAATCCACCACTTTAAACCATGTTGCTTCAGGTTTGCAAGTACTCGAAACAGAACACAGCTATTTCTTGTGCAGAGAGAGTGGGCACCAGTAACAAAGTGATTTATGGAATATACAAGTACACCAAGCAGTTTGTGTGCAGTTGACCCCTGTGGAAAGCTGCCATGCTCGTAATGTGTTTCATGAAGAGGGTCTGCCTTTGTTTCTGCAGCTACCTAGGTAACAAACCAGGAGTTTGAAGTACCACCAGTATTCTTGAAGAAAAGCTGATTTAGGCCACTTGCAAATAGTTTTGACATTTATTACTCATACTTCTTTTTTTTTTTTTTTTTTTGTAACTTAAGGACTATGAAGCTGTATTCTCAGGTAAGTACATTAATTTTACAGAGAGACATTAGGAAGTACGATCCCAGAAACTCTATATAAACACCCTTAAATTTTTCCAAATCATTGCTCAGGAGATACATTAGTCAATGAGATGGCTCAGTAGCTATATGAACTGGGTCCTCTAACCATTGTGCATCACACGTGAGCTGATTCCCCAGCTGAGTATCAAACCGCTTCTGATTTTCTCATAGTGACAGTCTCTGTCCATATCAATATGACCCTCAAGAGTTCTGATGCTGTAGCACATTGCTTCAGCAAGCAGACTTGCACACACTTACCTTTGCATAACAATGTATAAGCATATAAACATATGTAGAAATACAGAAATGCATAAATAATGAGTTTATAGAAACATGTATATAAGCATGTAATTAAAACTTGTCTGGAGGTGTGCATAAAGGTTGGTAAGGCAGAGCTAAGAAGTGCTGAAAGGAAAGTCATTATATGACTTTCAACCCATTCTCATGCATGTGACACAATGTGCTTAAGAATACTGGTTGGGTTTGTTTTTTTTTTTTTTTACTCTCCTACATTTTTGTTCCATTCTGCATGGTATAACAATTATCACAACCACAAAAGATTGCCAGTGCAAGACACTTAGGCTGGATGTTCACAGTCCTTAATCTTATTTAACTCACCCTTTTGAAACTGGCTTGCAGTGATTTCTAAAGAACCTCAGGTTCTTTAGAGCAGCCCTAAAGAGACAGGCCATTAAGCCTGTGATTTCTGAATAAATGTATAAATAAATTATTTCCCACAATGAATATTCATTGAATAGACAGGGGGAAAAAAAAAAAAAAAAAGAAGCATTTAGTGTTTTTTGAGTAATGAAATCAGAAAATCATTCCAGACAAGCGAATGACTGTCTTAAACTCTGTGTAGTCTTTGGGACTCTATTCAGTGGTAAGAGAAGTTTCCAGATGTCTGAGAATACCTCAGCACAATGCAGGTAGAAGCAATCCTTGGTTTCTTAACTCCACCTCTCTTCCAATCCTGGCTGGGTATTACAGTGTAATTATTTGCTGTGACAAAGACTAAACATTAGAAAAATCTTCATTTTACCATTTGCTTTTACTGGTGCAGTCTTGGAGTCACATTCATTTTGTTGTAATCATTAGCATTTTCTTAATTTTGTCTTGGTGTAAAAATGAATTTGAGGACATCCGAAGCATCATAAACCTTTCAATCTAAACTCTCAAAAACTTTCAAAAAGTTTTTCCTTTGTGTAGGTTAACTCCTGCCTCTTCTATCCTAACTCCTTGGATAATACACTTTTGTAGTGCAACTAAAGCTCACAAGAAACTTTTAAGACAACCTTCAGGGAGTTGTGCTCAACCAGTGAAGCTCCCACAGCCATCATATCTACAATTCTTGAAAGACCTGCACACTTATGAGAGTTGTGTAGGAAAAGACTGAGTGGTCTTTAGTTTGACAAAACTAAAACCTTCTTCTGATGGACCTTATTCTAATATGAAGTTCTTTGCTTAAATTTCATTGAATCTGGGTACCTAGCAAAACATTAAAGTGAAGAGTTCAATGCTCTTGTCCATTTACAGGCAGAATATGCAAAACATAAGATGCAATAAATGTCAGAAAAATAGCAGCAAATTTAGAAGAAACTCACTGTGCAATGTGTAGCTATAAAAAGTTTTCACCATGCTTATTGCTTTAAATATACTGAGTTACACTTAAAATAAAGATGTAATGTCAAAGGTATGTAGAATTTAGGACATCTATCACGCCAATATATATTTATAATCTCTATATTTATTTTACTTATTGATTAGAAATGCTTATTGAGTTGTGCGTGTTGCAAGAGTGCTTCATCACACAAGTGCAGTCTAGAAAATGTCAGTACTGATCTGCCTCAAACCTTTTCATATTGTTCTAATCCTCTTCCAAATGCTTTCATAAGCTTCATCTCACTCTGTGTTATTTAACTGAAAACCTTCTTTAAAAAGCAGTTTATTATGCTCAGCAATTCAGCTAGGGATCTTGGCCAAAATAAAATTATATACACTCTGAAAACACCTGAAATGCCATATTTGCATACTTTTTTTGGCAACATGTTCAGTGTAGTCTTGTCATTACTTGGCTTGCAAATGGATTTATGATGAAAAGAGGGGAGACTAGCTTCTGAGCCCTGAGGAAGACAAAATTACATCTGTCCTCCACTAGTGCCAGGTATCATTTGGAGGGAAAAACACTAAAGTAAATGACCCTCAAAACTGAGTGGGAGATTCCTCCCTTGGAAAGCCCTCCATGTCATTGGCAGACATGAAAAGAGGAAGGTTGACTGGCATGGCTTCTCCTTGTCAAATTACATCACTTCTGGCCATGTATATTTAACATCTTGTTAATTTTGTTTTCCCCACTCTCACATCATTAGAGCATTTTGAGTTTGCTTGTTTGGTTGGTTTTTTTTGGTTTTGTTACATAGTCTGGGTGTTGTTAATCTTTGTTTGAATAAATCAGAATGAAAATTTGCTCGTTTGGAATGAAAATGTAGAGAGATTAGATTTTAAGTGTTGAGTCAGGATTTAGTTTATTTTATTTTCTCTTTTACTGTGTCAGAGGAATAGATAGGCAGTTAAATAAAATAGGCAAAATCAGGTTAAAAATAATAATAGAAGAGTTACTGCATTGATTGCATTTCGTGGTCAGTATCACATTCAGGAAAAAAAAGCTTTTTAGAAATAAACAAAATGCAAACGTTTGTTGGTAGATCTTAGAGCTTGTGAAAAGGAAAAAATTCCCACGAGCTTTATCATGGAGGAGTTGAAGGTCTAGTCTTACCTGAAGAAAAGGACACACCTGCAATGTCTGCTTTTAAGTATATATGGAAACTGATACAAGAACTGGGAGAAGTTACAGATGATAACTTTCAGTCCAACTTTTTCACTGTCTTGAGATGCCTAATGGTGCAGATCAAAGAGGAAACTGCATTTCAGGATGATCAGAAAAGAATTATCATTCCATTCTTGGCCCTAAATAATGTATTTTTTGATGCTGTGAGGTCATCACGCAACCTTCATTTACAAACCAGGATTAACAGAGTTAGCCATTTTCTGATAAAGCCACTTTTTTTAGTTAAATACCATATTATGTTACTAAAAAAAATGAAGTAAACTCTACCTTAATGCATTTAACATTTTTATTAAACTTTTGCTCATATAGCTGAAAAAATTACTCTATCAGCAGCAGCTTTATGTGTTTTCAATCCTGAGATATGTTTGGAGACTTTTCCTAGTACAAGAATCCGGTGTTCTCAGAAACCCATCACAGACAGATAACCCATAAAATTTGATCATCAACTTGTATTATTGTCTGGTTTTCAAAGTAATTAGAAATGTCTCCAAATTAAGGTGCAAACAAGACCATATGCCAATGTCAATAGTGCAGGTTTTATTTAATAGTAAATGTGAGCTAGAGAGAGAAGAAATAGAAAGAAAAGAGGAGGGGAGTCAGAAAGAGAGTGACGGAGAGAGAAAATAAAGAAAATATCACCAATCTATGGATCCTACTGCCTTCCCAATGATCCTCTACAGTTTGTCTTGGTGGAGAGGGTCCCCCAAAACGCATGGAATTAATTAATAATAAATTATGAGATGATTGAACAATTGTGTCCCCTTTATTTTATTGCGGGGGCTTCACTCACGGTCCAAAGTTTCGGCTGGGCATCTTCAAGGAAGGGTGGGCTTCTATGGTTGTAACTTCTTTATACAGTTTTTGCTGTAATGGGCAAAACTCCTCCATAGCAATGTTTAAGACATGAACCATTTCAGTCCCTGACAGCTTATCCCTTGTCCTCTTGAACAATCTGGCTTGTAGCCCCACATCCTGTGAGATGGGTCTCTACTTTTAGCACTAGTGAAACAGATAAGAATATTGACATTTACTGAGCAGCAGCATGGAAGCTGTTTCATTTCAGACACTCTGTTTCACTGCTCAAATTAATAAAAATTGTTTCGGTGTGATTTATGACAAATGATATTTCAAAAAGAAATGGCTTTGTTTGCAAGTTGTGCCACTGAATTTCTAGGCAGTTCTGCCGAGCACAGAGTGTCTCTCCATACCCTTGTATAACAGTAATGAGTTGAACTTGACCCAAATTCACATTGTGTCACAATTTAGAGTATTTCACAGAATAATCCTAAAGAAATATTTATATTCATTAGAATGCACAAAGATTTAGGCAGTACTGTTTAATTATCTAGAAAAATCAACAAGTTTAGTAGGACCATTCCATTTATTATGGTTTTATCATTATCGTTAATATTAGTCACAGAAATATATAGTATCTCATCATTAGAGATTTAAATCTTTTTGGGTAGAAAAAGATCACATCATCGTTATCATGTTATATTTTATCATGTTTTATCCTGTGCAGTGTATGCTGACTTGTGTTCACAAGTTTAAAAGTTTAGCTAGACTGCAAACATGCAAAACTAGGGTTTGTTTGCCATGATGAAATAGTTCAGATTGTTTAGGTGAATGAATGAAACTATCTTGGCAAGGGGGATTCTAGCTTCCATGTCATTGGAAAAAGATTCTGCATGGTTTTTAAAATATTTGCCTGTGGCCTGTGATAAAATTTGTCACATAAAGTATTAACAATTCAGAGGACGGGGGCAATCACCAACCCTATGAAGTTCAACAATGGAAAGTGCTGGATTCTGCGCCAGGAACAACGGAATTCTGGATGTATGGATGGACAGAGAGGGGAATGAGAGCTGGAGAGCAACACTATGGAAAGGGACCTGGGAAACTTGGTTGGCAGAAAGTTGAGCATGAGCCAGCAGTGCCCTGAGGGCAGCCAGGAGAGCCAAGAGTGTCCTGGGGGAAATCAGGCCCAGCATCACCGTCCAGGCAAGGGAGGGGATTGTCCCACTCTGCTCTGTGCTGGGGTGGCCTCACCACGAGTGCTGGGGGCAGTTTTGGGAACTGCAATGAAAAAAAAGATATCAAGCTACGAGAGAGTGTCCACAAGGATGATGAAGGACCTGGAGGGGAAGCCATATAAGAAGCAGCTGAGATCACTTGATTGGTTCAGCCTGGAAGAGATGGAGGGAAGATGTCTTTGCAGTCTTCAACTTTTTTGTGAGGAGTAGAGGAGGGGCAGACCCTGATCTCCTCTCTGTGGTGACCTGAGACAGGACTCGAGTAAATGGCCTGAAGTTGAGTCAGGGAGGTCTAGGTTGAATATCAGACAAAGTTTTTGACCACAGGATGGCTGGGCACTGGAAGAGGTTCCCCAGGGAAGTGGTCACAGCACCAAGCCTGAAAGAGTTCAAGAAACAGACAGACAATGCTCTTAGGCCTGTGCTGGGATTCTTGGGTGCCCTGTGCAGGGGTTGGACTTGATGATCCCTGTGGGACATGGCCTCAAGCTGTGCCAGAGGAGGTTCAGGTTGAACATCAGGAAGAATTTCTTCACTGATAGGATTGTTAAGCACTGGAATGGCCTGCCCAGGGAGGTGGATGAATCACCACCCCTGTAGGTGTTCAATAAAAGACTGCTCATATCACTTCGTGCCATGCTCTAACTGACAAGGGGGTAATCAATCAAAGGTTGGACATGATGATTGCAGAGGTCTTTTCTAACCTAAATAATTCTCTGATCCATAAAAAGAGGAGATTCTTTCATCTCCTAATCCCATGAAAAGAAATACATTGAATAGTGACGTGTTGTACCATGGTGCAATATGTGGAGTGAAGGATCCCAATACTTCATAATCTTTGAAAAGATGATCCTGCCTCAGAATACATGCTATTATCAGTGTTTCTCCATCAACTATGCTGCAAAAAGACACATACCCTGACTATTTAGTTGTACTTGATTTGCTCATGCTATATTGTTTTGCATTTAGAACACACATTTGCCCATTATTATTCCTCCTAATGTAGGCACCTCCAGTGAGCTAAATATACAAGTTTGAAGAGTCCATCTATATAAAACTCCCAAGTGGATTTTTCACTTGGAAAAGAAGAAATTCTTTAGCAGTTCCATTCATGTATGAGATGAAAGATTAGGCAAAATGTCTCTGCAATTATCAGCTTCATTGTCCATCACACTACTGGAGTTTGTCCAAGTTTCAGTAATTTTAGGTATCTGGATTGTCTATATATTGTGAGATTGTCAAGGAAATAGAATTAAATACATTTTTAAAAAATTGAACCACACTGTTCAAGCTAACTTCACATTAGGCAGGTTGAATTTTGACTGACTCAGCTGTAGCAACCCGAGCTTAAAAATATGCAGATGTCTCAATAGCTCTAGGGATTGTCAGTTTTCACTTACTCCATGAACACTCCCTAGGAAAAATACCCCTGACTGGCTCTTCACATCAGAGCCTGACTTTCCTCAGGAAATGGTGACAAGCTGAAATGCAGCACTCAGGAAGATGGTTTGATTATTTGCATCTGTGGAGGAAGAAAGATAGAAGTATAGCACCTGAAAGGGTTCACATATAAAAATGAGGCTGATGGCAATACTGAGGAATGACAAGCAAAATATTTTAGGAGGAGCACTGGGAGGCAGACCACTTAATTGTCTTCCTACTAAATGACAGATCTTGGCTGCACTTCCTAATATACTATTCCTAATATATTATTCCTAATAAAATACTCCCTACCCATCCCACCAAACAATAGTGCTTATGGTAAGGGATGTCTAGTGACTGTCATCTCTTTGGTAGGAGCAAATAGAAGAATTTTCAATAGAGTACTCTCAGTTATGGAATTAATTTCACTGTTGGTCCAACAGAGCTCAAGCATCTTGACTCTCAGGGCAAATTGCCAGCTAAAGTCTTCCTAAGAAAAAAGAATAAATGTGAAAAGTTAAACTGCTTCTTGGAGGAGCTGACAGTGGTTCACATAAGAAATGCTGCCTAATACCTTCCATTAGATTTCAGGTCACTACTTGGCCCACAATTCTTAAGCTTTTGTCATACTCATCCATATATTTTCATTTCTCTACTACTCTCTTGTGACGGCAAAATGCCAAATGGTTTTGATGGGTCAAGGATCCTGTTTTCATATTTTTCAGCTACTATTAGCTTTTTTTTTTTTAACATTTTAAGGCCTATATTGCTGGAGTTGATATACCTCAAGAACAGGAAGCAGGCAAATGTGGTTCTTCCTTCTACTTTTATAACCAAAGTGCCAGAAGGAATCATTAAACCAGTCAGATTGTGATGCACAAATACTGTTCTCATGGTTCAGGATGCATATTAATTAAAAAAAATCCTATTAGTCTGGGACTCCCAGCAACCTGATCTAGTGAGTGGCATCCCTGTCCGTGATGTAGGGTTGGAAACTAGATGACCTTGTAGATCCCTTAAAACATAAGCCTTTCTATGATTCTATGATTCAGTGATACTGTGACTCTGTGATGGGACTACACAAGAAACACGAAATCTGGAAAAGAAACCTGGTGGCCAGACTGTTTTGTTTTCTTTATATGTACAAGAAATAATTCTGAAACTTTTGGAGAAAAAAATCATTCCTTGAGTAATTTATTTTTTCTTATTAATGTCAGAGCTGTGATATTATAGTATTTCATAAATAAAAATACTATGAAATAAAAATAAATATAGCACTTGAAATTAAAACAAGGTCAGTGGTTTGATGACAACTTTAGAAGTGGGTAGTGGTCATAGTGTATGCATTGATGTTTATTTATGCTTTGCCACCCTTGGGCTGGAGGTAGGCTGTAAAATACTTCTTTAGAGGTCAGTTTCACCAAATATTCAGACATGAGGTTTGCTGGAGCACTGTTCCAAAGCCAGTCATGGTAAACATATGGTTTAAAATCTACATAAATTTAAATGTTTTGTTGGGAATTCATTCCAATTTTCAAAGAAGCCATTAAGGGAACAGACAAAATTGCCACAAAAGTTTTCATATGCATATACAAATATTTAGGTTTTGGGTTTTCTTTTTTCCCAGATAAATGGAAAACTCATGTCAATATCAGAGATATTCTCATTGTCTATTGCAAAGGCAAAACAGTCTTTCTTTTTTTCTTTTTTCTCTTTTTTTTTTTTTTTTTCTGTGTGTTGCTTTTCAGTAAAAGTTTTTAAATTTTTTCAAATTTCCTACTATTTCGATATTATTTTCTGTATTTTTCAGCTGGTTGTTAAAAGTGCAAAATTTAACCTGATGTATTTAGGAAAAATTTTCAATAAAAAGATATTTAATTCCTACTCCTCCTGCATGCACTCTGAATTAACATAACTAACTGAAGATTCATCCCATTAAAGGACAGTTATACTGAGGCACACTGGGGAAAATTGCTTATTAGTTAAAATAAAAGTTTTTTTGAGAAGCCTTTAGTCACATTAATGCTACTGAAATCCTGTAGTCGTATCTACCATAGCCTTGCAGTTTTCCCAAGATACAAGTTCAGAGAGGGGATTAGATCTACAAAAGATAGAATAGGAAAGTGTTGGAGAGGAACTGGAATTTGCAGCACTTACGGAAAATTTAAAAAAAAAAAAAAATTAAAAAATTTTGAGAGTCCTCTGAAAGCTCTACTGAAAAGAGCCTAATAAATTAATAGGGCTGGAAGACAAGTGATTTCTGCCTTTGTTTTAAACAAAACTTTGAAGGCAGTGATACCACAGAGCCAGGGCAGCGTTCTCTGGAACTGCTCACTCTGGGGTCTTGAAGGGTGCTGAGTCAGGCTCTAATTATTTCCTGCCAGAGATGGGCAGCCTGGATGCTTTCAGGCTGTACTTTCCCAGCAGAGTTGCCTATGTTTCTGCCTCCTGAAAAGGCCTTTTTGCATGCAGACAGGAACCATCTTCGGTCTTGTCTAGGGGTCCACTGCTGCTGCTGCTGGGAAGTGGTTTCAAATCAGCAGGTCAAACAGATCTTCTGAAGATAGAGCCATTTATTCAGCAGCTAGAACACAAACCACAGGCAGCCAGAGGAGCCTGAATTTTATCTCTGGTATCTGTCATTAAAGCAGGGCTTTGCACTTTGTGGTCTCCAGCTGACTCAGTAGCACCACAGGAGGATTGCAGTGACAAGTGTGTATGCATGGCTGTTGTATAATTTGGTTACTGAAGAGCACTTTTAGTGTGGCTGTTTGGGGGCAGACACAGGACTGTGGGTCCATCCTGGTGCATTGTGTAACTTTGCACAAGAGAGGTGCAAAGTCAAGGGGGCTGTGGTGGATCTGTGATGGATCTGCTCAAGCTGAAGGAACTGGGGTTTCCCCTGTGATCTACGTATTAGCAGCTCCAGGGTTAACAGGCTTGCCTCTGCTGCAAGGAGTTACTGAAGAAGGCAAAGTTGTCAATATCACTCCTGAAACTCTACTAATTAAAGTGCTAATACTCTAGTGAAGGCTTTCAACAACAATTAATATTTTTATAATGTGGGTGGTGGTATATCTGTGCCAGAAACATAGAGTTAAATGCTCTCTTGCTTTATCCCCATGTCAAGTGGAATACAACTGCATCACGAGCGTTTATCCATTACTGCCCAGAATCAGAAAATATTCATGATTTATAGGATGAAGTGGTACTTGTAGTAGTTAGTGTGAAACTCATATTTCAATTCTTGGCATAGATATGCTTCCTTAAATGTGTAGCTCCCAGAAGCAGTCTTACACATCTGTAAAGTTCTCAGATGATTTGGGGTCTATGTGTGTGATATTTAGTAATAAAATAAGGCAGCCAGTCTTCTGGGATTGTTTTTCTTCTGGTTTATTTTATTTTTTTTCCATGAGCTCAAGCCAGATGTGAGAGCCTGAGGAAGACTGACCTATCTTTTCAACCCTTGCCATAGGCCAAATCTATTTAGTGTTTAAACAGATTACATCATGTGAAAAGATACTTTTGAGTGCTAGACTTAGCATTAATCCACAAAAAGATTATAAAAAATGGTAAATAACAGTGAAAAAAACAAACAAACAAACAAACAAAACTGAAACCACTTTCCCATTTGTATTGTATGTTTTTACTACAATCAGGAAAGCAAAGCAGACCTAGGAGGAAATTAGGATTCTCTGCAGGTACTGTTAGTTTTGGAAGATAGCAAACATACGACCGTGTCATTAAAGATGACATTTTTGCACTCCTTGAATCCTTTATCAAAGTTTTGTTTGGAAAGTGGAAGAACAGCGTCCCCTAAACAAAAATATCCCTTCTGTGGCTTTTCCAAGGTTATATTTAAGAGTGCTTTCTTATTTTCTGATGATCCTGTTCCATCGGTGGGTTTACAGATGCTCAATAAAAAGCTTAATCTGTTGGTCTATAACATGCATATGAAGACACTTGTTTTGTGGTAAATGCAGTGTCCACAGATTTATTAGGAACTCTTTAATTTCTAGAATCACCAGATATGCCTGTAAATCACTGCTGCCAAAGTTTTTAAAGGTTTCCTGCACACATTATGGAAAGAAAAGCTATGACTGTACTCCAGCCACTGGGATCAGTTTTTTGCTTGTTATTGGATCACATAATTTTACATTTATCTTTTGTAAAAGGCAATGCAGAAAGCTGCTAAGAGCTTAATTTCCTATGTGTGTGCCAAGATTTGTAACTGTAAAGGGCTCACATTGAAGATTGCATTGAAGTCATACATTGTAGTATAACAAAATCTGCAATAAATTGTTGAGGGAAGGAGAAAAGAGGAGGGAAGGCAGACAAGAAAAGGAGATTTTTTTTTTTTGCCCTATGGTCTACTGGTAATTTTTGAAAGGATGGGAGCAGGACTGTATCAAGATTGGATAGAGTGTGTAGCTGTTGCTGAAGCAAGGTGTTTCATCTTAATTCCACGTACTTCATGGAGAAACTGTGCCAGCTGTGCAAAAAAAAAATAATGAAATGTTGTCCTCAACATTTTATATCCGTATCTCACAGCCTAAGTTTATTGCAAATTATAGTGGCCATCCAA
>JAODLH010001619.1:451220-479447 GCA_027575645.1 Cossypha caffra | reverse complement strand
CCCAACACTAAAACCTGGAAAATAAAATCTTCCTTTCAAACCCATAGTAGACTAAGAAATTGAAAAATATCATTGTTTTTCAGTGAAGGGAATAAGAGTTAAAGCCACTAAAAATATTAAGAAATTGCAATGCTTGTTTAGCTGTGTTTATTTTTAAACAGTCTAGACAAGTATAACCTCTTGAATTTACCCATGTCACATAGTTTGAAGTTTTTCAGGCACTCTCAGCTCAGTTATCAATGTCAAAAGAAAATAGATAGAAACTTGCTGAAGAGTTGCCTTGGTTTTGTTCAGAAGATGTGGCTCACTGTTTAAGCTGAAAATTTACATGCTTGAAAGAAAGCAAAGCAAGCAGATGTCAATAGTTCCTATTTTGTTTTCAGGTAGAATATTGTGAAGTTTTGCAGTGAACAAGGCGCCAGAGAACAAAACTTTCTACAAAACACTCAATGTCACGATTCAAATACAGAGATGTCACTTAAACAGAAAACCCAAAAATCATTTGTCAAGGGAGGAGACTAAGATCCTCACAGCCAACAGCATTCCCATCCATACATTGATATTTGGCTCATCCTTTGCTGCCCCAAGCAAGAATCTGTCACCTGAAGCAGCATAATGATTCAGATGCCTTTGTGACACACCTGTTTGCAGGGTTTCTTCAAATCTCACGTGGACCAGCTCATTCACTGCAAGCCCAGTTATGTACGTATGGTATAGGATGAATAAACATGCTTTGTCCCCCCAGTGCTTCTAGGGAATCAAAATCACCAGCCAAAGAAACTGCATAGCCTTCAGAGATAAACAAGCATGTTGGTTTAAGTCTCTTTCCTAATTCTTAAGCACCTGCACCCGAATCCTCCTGTCTGAGTAGAGTGGTAGCTCTTTGTTTGGTACATCAGACAGGTAGAAAAGACTGAAAAGTAAGAGGAGAGATTAAGGGTAGGAGAGAAGGGAAAGAACAGGAGGGTATCCTCAAAGCATTCTGTCCTGGGACTTAGGAGCCTTTATCAGAGTTAACTGATAATTGTTCCTTTTGCTACCATACAAAAAAACTTTTCCAGAAGAGATAAAATGTCTTTTCTTAAAAAACAAAAACCAAACGAACAAAATCCCCAACAAACAGACAAACAAACAAACAAACAAACAAACAAACCAGTAACCACCAAAAGCAAGCAAAAAACCACAGCAGAAGAGTTGCTTCTCAAGAGTTGCTAATTGCTTGAGGAATACAAATACAGAGGAGGTGGCAGGTTCTCCATCACACAATAGCTCTGTGATTTGAGCCCTCATTCAACATGGGAGATGTTGGCCTCCAAGGTTTCCAACACATATCTCTCATGAGAATTGCTGAACTGTAAAATCACTGTAAATTTGTGGTAGGAGGGGAAAAAGTGCCCCTCTTGCTGTGCTGGAGCAGTTTCACTGGCCATTGAAAGGTGACTCAGTGGGCCAGGAAGAAATGGCAAAAAGAGTCTGCATCCCCCAGCAGAGTGGCTGAGGTTTGTCTCCCAGAGCACATGCCAGTCTTGTCCTGTTCTGGGATTATTTGGATAACTTTTCCAATGGGTGTTTTGTTCCCCTTTCACATCTACCCAAAGAGTGGTGAGTGTCTTTCAAGCCATCCAGTTTCTGTGGGTTAATAACCATTGTATTCCACCCAAACTTGTTTTCTTGTGACTACAGAGTCTGAGGTTTTAGGGAGGATGCATACTGTGACACTAGGACTCTACAAGTGTTCTTCACCTACCTGCAAGAAATGCAACTAAAAGTAGCATCATTAGAAAAGGTATGATATTTATTATAAATTATTTAGATCCTATACTTACTTTGCCTTTTTCATTAGTTTAAGTTCAAGGATTTTAGTACATTTACACTGGCAAGCAAAGTATTAAAACAAATCTAGGTATTGTACATGTATTGTTAAACAATGTGTGACTAGATTGGACCCCGTGAAATTATAATATCACAACTATTTTAATACTGGATTGCTGAGAATGTGTTTCTACAATGCATTTCATATCAGAAAATTTTATTCAGAATCACAGAAATTAAATTCAAACTATGACTATCCTCATTCTGTAGAATTTTTGTTTCATTTTGCCATCATTTTACCCAGGTAAATTAGTGCAAAAAGTGCATCCTAGTAGGATTCCTTAGGCTTTGTTTATTCACTAAGCTTTGTCTCCCAAAGCAAAATTGATCAAGTTGTAGGTATAGCAATCTGAGGGGCATTGTGAACAGCTCTAGATAACCACTGGGGAAAAGAAAGAGTTATTTATACACTGATCCACCAGCTAACAGTCAAGAAGAAGCAATATTTTAAAAAATCAAGTGACACTCTCAGTGTAGTCTAGCTTTAATTCTTGAATGTACAACACTATACAGAAAGTTCTACATATTTTTAAAGAGAGTATTCATTAAATTAGAATTAAATATATAAAAATATGATAGAAAAATAAAATTCCTTGGGACCAGAAGAGATTTTGGTTTCAGTGGAGATGCAGATGGTGGCTCTTTGAGAGAGGTGGAAGAGGAGAGAACAGAGAATCATTTTCCCCACTTTTCTTGTGGCCAGTCATAACTGGAGTTGAATGAATATGTTGCATTGCTGTGAACATTTAGTATGTGCATAGGAATTCACAGAAAATATTTAGATATTACCTTATCTGTAGATGCTGTTAGATACTAACTTTTATATCCCCTCATGCATATTTTACTTTACAGAACTAGTATAAATGAGATAATAGTGTCACAATTGTGTAAAAGTAAGATTTGATTTTGTCTAAACAGTTTATGAATACTCTGAATACTTAGACAAGTATTAGCCCAATCTGTTTCAAGCATCAGATTTTCATCTTAAAAAATTATATGCTTTAGCACAACCATAAGTAGACATACATTGCAGTAAAAACTTTTTTTGGTTGGAAGCACTGAGAAAAGAACAAATTCCTGTTTACTAGATCTGTACTAAAGCAGCTGAGGCTTTTATCCAAAACCTGACTCTTAAAAGGTATGAATTAAAGTTTATGGGTGTGAATATATTATTTTCTTACATTATTATGCTTATTTCTTTGTCAAACACCAGTAAAGACAAACCCACCAAAGCCAAATGGAGAAGGCAGACTATTTTTCTGACCTCTCAGCTGCAATATTTTCTGTGTTCATATCCTGTTTCATTGACCTTTATTAAACAATTTTTGAACAAAGCCTAGTCCCACTACTGTAAGTATTAAAATCTCTACTCACTGCAGCATAGCCAGGATTTTCACCCCAGCATTTTGTTCTGCATTAAGATGGAAAGCAGTCTGATAAAATCCTTTAGGCACCAGGCTGCCATGTGTTGCTTGTATGTGAAGCACTGCACACAGTTCTACAGAAAGGTTTTTTTTCTCATCCTGGTGGGTTACACAGTCTCACCAAAGCCAGTAAAAATCTGTTGCTCCTGGTCTGTTAATGGCAGTGATTCCTGTCAGGTGATACACCATGCATGCCTGCACAGAACCAGTTCTGGGCAGGGTGTCCAGAACAGCCTGTCTTTCCATGGCCTTTGGAGAAGAGCTGGTCCCTGCTCACTGAGAAAGTGAATCCCCATGCCTTTGACACGTGCATTTATAGCAGCTTTTGGGGCTGTTATTGAAAACACAAGTCTGCACTTCTCCCATTGACCTGGCAGTTTTGTCCAAGAGGGTATTTCAGCTTTGAAACTTTAGGGTAACAGAGTGGAAGGGCAAAGTCTGTGTACACAGAGCTGGCAAGCAGAGGTTGGATGTGTGCCTCACACAACCTGTCAGCTAAGAATGGTGATTTTCTTTTCCGCATACTCAGACGTGTGAGCATACTAACTGGGGAAGGTTAATGTGTCCTGTAGGAAGGCAGGACAGTGACAGACACAAATAGAGCTGTAAGGAGGAGGAATCCTAAGGCTCCCACTCTCCCTCTCCACCCAGACTGCATTTGTCTCCAGATACAATCCCGTGCTCTGTACCCTCTGGCAGCAGCTGCACTCCCCGCACTGCTTTGAGACTGACAAAGTGAGCAAACTGCAAGATACCCACATTGCTCTTTGGCCAGCTGCTGGAAGACACCCCCCCACAGGAGGAGGAGAGTATCCTATCCCTAACATCTTAGCATCTCACTGCAAGCCAGAGAGGCTCCAACAGCACGGGAATTGATATTGCCAAAAATAAGATGGAAGGGTCTGCAAAACTACATATTAAAGCTGCATTCCAGGCCCAGATATTTGTATGTCCAGCTCCAAAACATGGTGCAGAGAGAAGGGTGTGGAGTTGCTTTGGCCACCTGTCTCTGGCTAAGATCAAGACATAGCCTGATGGCTTATGCCAGCTGTTGCTTTCCCTCTCTGCTGCTGGTTGAATATCTTCATGTCTGGACTTTGCCAACAGACTGTCCCTGTTGTGCTACTGCCTTTGTTATTTATCAACCTCTACATGCTCATCCAAAAAAATTGTGCTCTTATTACGCACTGAATTCCTCCAAATATTACATCTCTGACATAAATATTTCTACTGTCCTCTCTTGTTCCTGTTACTTCGAGTCTTTGCAGACATATAAGTCTGGCAATAGAAAGGCAGAGATGTGGATGTGGGAGAGTGAAGGAGAATGAAAAGAGGATCACATAGTCTGTCCACTTCTTATCCTAACTTTATGCTTTTTTGAAATGTGCCACATCTGAAAAGCATATTTTTAAACTCCTGTGACTGCTAGAACCGTGCAACACCATGGTATTGCTGGCATATTCACCTTGTTATGGGTTTGGGATTTTTTTGCATATCACAACAAAATTCTCACAAATGTTGAGGGAAAGAAAAACTGGAAATGAACTTGTAGTCAGAGGTTGTTTAAAATATAGCAGCTGTTGTGCTGCTGGTGTGCTCGAGCCCAAGCTTTTGACAAGCTCTTTGATACTGTGCTGAGGTAATCCAACTACTTTGATGCAGCATTATGGTGATCAGGCTCTTAGATACTGCTATTAAAATGATCTAAGCTTTTTAATGCTTTACTGAGTGGTGGCCAAAGCCCAAAGTTCAGCACCAGGTTATTCCAGGTTCTTGGATAGGTCAGTGAAACAATTCCAGGTTTCAATGCAGTTCATATCCTCTTTTGGTGCACCAAAATAGCCTGCTTTCTTTCCTCTTGAAGAGCTTTGATAAGATACTGTACTATTGGAAATTTGTCAGTATTGTACTGGTGGAAATTATTCAACCCCATTACAATATGGTCATGCAAACTCCCTGCCACCAAATTCTCTAATATATAACTCCAAAGTTCTAGGATTTTTTGTAGTCATCTGTGGCCATTCAAATATTTGAAAGCATTTGTTAGTTTGCATGCTTGACAAATATATTCTCATTATACACAACAGATGCCTATACTCTGCAGTACTATTTTTAAAGGACGGATTAAAAATTGTTTTCATTTTAAAACATGTTGAACATGAAAACTGTCCATCTAAAATAAGACTCAGCAGTCATCATCTTACTGATTGTGCCTAAGTTTACAAATCACATCAGCAAAATAGCTGAAGCAGGAGAGAAGCCTGAGGCTTGCTACATAGTTCTGTTGCAGCACAGGAGCTAAAGTGGGATCCAAATTCCTTTTTATCCTAAAGCAGATTGAAAACAGCTTCCATCTCTATATTGTTTTAAGCTCGTCTCTTCATCCTAGAATGTGATTATAGTCTAAGCAATGATTTCCCAATGTGCCCTGCTGGGATGCTGGGCTCTCTCCCTGATTTATACAACAGATATAACCAGTTTACAAGGGAAGCACTGGGATCAGCTACTTGGCTAGCATGAATAGGTGATGTGATTCTTCCCCAGCTAGCATAACTTCCTAGCTAACAAATTCCTGAGATCTAAAAAAGTACAGCCAAATAGGATCCAAAGGACTTACAAATATACTGACATCTTTCTGCATTATCGTGGTGTAAAAAAGTTAAGGTTGTTGAACTTCAGTCCCACTGAAAATAAACATGTAGATGATTTGTTCACAGGCACAGTTCTGGCAATTGCAGGGATCAGATGATTGGGTCCTGCTCACAGGATTGAACTGGTTCCTGCAAATCCCATGAAAACACCAAATCAACAATGATAAACTGGACTCAGTTTTTTCAAGGTAAATGCATAATTTAGTACACTATATATACAAAACACCCTCTGAAGATGAGGCTGTATTTCAGACAGCTCATGCCAGATTGTTTTTTTTTAAATCACCTTCTACTTTCTTATTTATATATTAATCACAGAAACAAATCTTATTCTTAATTCTGTTCATCTACTAGAAATACAGTCATCTTTTTCTCTCTTTTTCCACTTTCACATATTTATTTCATATTTAGAAATTAAAGTGCTTTGAAGTTATGACCTGCAGAGTTCCACTGTTCTAGACACAGTCATCCTGCAAAATGCAGAGTTTATTGTTACTCCACAGTGACTCTTATAATGGAAAAGAGAGGAAAGACCAGCAAACATCCTCCTGAGCAGCAAACTCAGCTCCTGGCAAGTCTAGATGATAATTGGAATTATCTAGTTTTCTGCAGGAAAGAAAGGAAGAGACCTCTTGGCACCCTCCTTTGTGGAAGCAATATCTTTGTTTTCTCCTTTCCAGGGAGCACATGCCTACCTTGACTGAGACCCAGCTCTTCCCACATTCCCTGCCCTATCAGTGTTAACACTCAGAGTCTATCATAAGCATTTTTTTTGCTTACAGCTTCAGCATTAGCTTCCACAATACCACCTTGGATTGCACAGCTCAGCTGCTGCATAAGTGGCTGTTCCTCTGCAGTTCTCATTAGTTTCTTCTAGAAAAACTAGCAAAATAGTAATATTTGTTTGTGATAAACTTTAAATATATGACTTCCCAGCAGCAACTGTAATGTCAGAGTTAGAGAAACATCAGGTGGGTTCCGTGGCAATTAAATATTTGATGGCACATTTGCGTGTTCAAACTGAGGTTTTGTGGTACAACATATATTTTTTTCCAAAAACAGCCATTTTTTGAGATGATCTGTGTAGGATAATAAAGATTTTTAGCTTTTTCATTTGATTTTTGAACTCATTCTAGCTTTTTTGATAAGAGACATGATCAGCAGGCTAGAAGAACATAAGAATTTATTTAAATGTGCAGAAATGTTATTCTCCTTTTGTCATTGCTAAAGAAATTGAAAAGCAGGGGAATTGTAGGTGTCTCTTCTATTTTTATATGTTTTTAGAGTACAGAATCATCAATACATATCCTCAAAAATAACATATTTCTTCCATCCATCTTTAATCCTGTTATTCTGTCAAACAACCATTTCTCCTTTTTTTTCTTCCCTCCATCCCTTCATTTATGAAAGTGATTATATCATAGCTGGAAAAACAGGGAACTTTGAAAGTTTGTAAGAAACTAGAATAAACTTCATTTGAAAATCTGGGAAATTCAGGAGAACGTGCAACATATTTTCCCTTGATAAAATTGTGAAAAGCACAAAAGTACTCTTGAGACATATGTGTTTCCTTCTGCTGAGTGACAGCCTTAAGGACAGTACATGTGAGAGAGAGGTTTTAGAGGTAAAAATATTTTTCCTTTTAACTGAGTAGCAAAGAATCAGGGGTGTTTGAAGCGTATGTAAATTGGCAGTACAGTCTTTGTCTTCTTATATTATTTTTCCTCTATGCTTGCACACGGGTGGATTTTGCCCTTTGACTTATGTGCTTAGAACTAGAACCACCCTCAGAGCAAAATTAGAGGTATAAGATAGATATATATATATATATAAGATTTTGAGGAACTGTAATAATTAAAAAAAAATGTTGATTTATAAGGATATTTTATATCTATTTTAGATAAAGCTATCACTTTCATTCTCAGTTTGCATAAATAAGAATTGAATGCTTGCTGATCTGAGTTTTCATTTTAGTGATGCATTTTTCAAAGTACTTCATAACCCCACTGAATAAGATTGAAATATACAGCAATTTGCTTGAATATGGTTTAAATGGAAAGGAAGAATAAGGCTTATTAGGAGAATCCAGTGGACATGGTGGAGTTTTGTCAGAAAACTTCATGAGAGACCCTGCAGAGATTAAATGCTGAATCTTGAAGAAATCCTGGCAAGAAGTTACTTGGCTCAAGTAAATGAAAGGGCTAAACGGACATTAAGCATGGAACTTGTAGTTCAAGTTTCTGAAAAAAATCAGAGTAAAACCATTTTCATTGGAAAGAACATACCTCAGGTTAAAATCACAGAAAGGGAAGAAATAAGAAGAAAAAATGCTGAAGACTCCTTTGTCAAAAGACCATATCATAAATTTCCAAAAGGGTAAAAAGGAAAAACTAAGAAAAATGAAGGCAGGAGGTGGAAGACAATGGATTTAAGAAAGGTTTTTGAATAAGCAGGAAGGGAGTTGTGACACATACAGAGAAGTCTTCAGCCAAAGCTGGAAATGCTGAAGTAAGAGATGTATTGTTACAAAATTCTTGTTGCAGATAATGATTTGATATTTTTTACTGGAAGAACGTTGTTTAACTGAAAATTGGCATTCCATCTGAATATGATGAAAAACTTCTCTTTGAGTGTGACTGAGCACTGGAATAGGCTGCCAGTATTCAAAACCAGGTCCTGTGCAACCTGCCCTGGTGAGCCTGGTTGAACAGGGGGGCTGGATTGCACAGTCTCCAGAGCTCCCTTCCAACAACAAACATTCTGTGGTTCTGTGATTCTGAATCCTTTGCGATGTTTTAACAGAGTAGACAACATGAACAGAATTTCATTTTTTGAGTGAAAACAAGCACTTGCTAATAAACATGCTCAAATCTGAGTGCAGCACCGTGGAATTTATAACCTGTAATTGGAATAAATTGTGCATAAATTACCTTAAAATTAATCAAAGGTCCTGTGAAAATCAGTCTCACAATTCTGCTGCTTTTTCAGTGTGTCTGCAACTGCACAGCACTCTCCATTGTCTTTTGTTCAACACAACTCTGCTTAGAGAAATGTGGATGCTCTGTATCATCCAGAGACAACAAATTCTCTTTAGATTTAAACAAAATAACAAAATTTTTTTTAGCAATTTTAGAGAATTATTTACAATTTCCAAAATGTGCTTAAGAACCTTGGTTGGCTGATTGTCACTCTCTAGCCCCAAAGTAAAAAAATTAAAGGAAATGGTTCAGAAACAACTATAAAAAAGGTTCTGAGGTAGTAACCAAAACTAGGCTACAAAAGGTCTCAGAGCAGGAGCTTTATCTGTTGGTGGGTACTTGCTCAGTTCAGTAGTCACATGATTCACACATTGGTTCTTTATTTTTTCCAGAAATAGAATCAATAGAGAACAGACAAACCCACAGTTGCCGGTTTGTACAGTCTTGTGGCTTTTCTTGAGGGCTCCAGGCATGCACAGGTCTACCAGATATTGAAGACAAACTATTTCAGTTCCTGCAGGCCCATATGCTGGGTTTAGTTATCAAATAAAAGCACAAAAAAAAAAAAAAAAAAAAAAAAAAAAAAAAAAGTGGTGGTTGAAACTGTCTAGCTAAAGTTTACATTGGGAAAAAAGAGGGTTATTTAAAAGTCACCTTTACGTTTTCAGCAATATTTTATTTGCCATGCACTTAATTAATCACTTAAAATTATGTTAAAGGTCTTTTTGCATAAGTCTTGATGAAAGCATATTACAGCATTAGATGTATGGTAGTAAGTGTTATGTACCAAGCCTCTTGCATTATGTGCAAAGAATCTACCTTTCCTGACAATGAAGCACACTAAGAGAATTTTTGAGTCTTTCAGCAGTTTTCACAAACTTCTGTGACAACAGATTTTGATCTCTCTAAATATCTGCAGCTCTTCCACGGAATGGAATACTCTGTCTATGCAAGCAGCAAACAGAAAAAATTACATGTGGGTTTTTAGACACTTTAGATAGTGAGTGAAATGGACATCAACAAAAAAAAAACACAAAAGAAAAAAAAAAGCAATGAGATCTGCTAAGATTGTAAATACAGAGAAAACAATAATTTTCTTTGTTTTTAAACCCTAATTTCTGCAACTGTCTTTAGGAACCTGGAAGTGTATTGCTTGAATCCTTATTGAAATTGTTTTTAAACTCTTTGAAAGACATGCAGGGGAAAAAAAAAACTACAGAAGTTGTTCAAAAGCAGGAAAATTTTCCTCATAATTTTTTAGAAAAAAAGTGTTAATGCAATTTAATACCCAACAGTGTGAAAAAGAACAAAGCATAGAGTGCATAGGAAGGAAAAGGTCCACATCCCACCAAGATGTTCTGCCTTTCTATATTTGCAGTGTTCCAGCTGCATGGTAACATCAATTTGTGAGGAGGTACTGAAAGAGCAGCATGTAAAATACTGTGTTTATAGCCCAGTCTGCTGTCTTCTAGCAAGTGTTGCAAATGCCCTCACACCACCGACTTCTGACCCTCTGCAAAGCTTACATGTATTTTAACAGGCAGACTGGTCCAGCATGTATTAAAAAGCAGGGAAAATGTTGCTATTGCAACTAATTATGAATTGTAAAGAGCCCTCGTGAAATACTTCCTGTGATCTGGCATTATAGAAGCAGCCATCCTGTGAGCTATACCTTCCTTTTTGGAGCACAATTCTGCAAACTGCTGAACGTTAAAACATCCATTAGTTTCAGTAAGAGCTGAAAGTTTCCTCATTAGCTCCCAGTATTAGGCTAAAGGACTGAGTTCAGGGCTGATACAGAATCCCTGTTAAGATCCTGTGCAAAGATAGGAAAGTTTCAGATCTTCAAGTGCACTTGAGTAGGTATTTCTTGTTAAATCCATTTGAATGAGGGAACCTGGGTATCAGTGCTGCAACCTTAAGCGTTTTGTGTAGTAGGATGCTTTGAGAGCTGCTCTTTTAAGACGATGACTCATAAAATAAGAGCTGTTCAGCCCTCTTTTGTTTAGAAATAGTGGTTGCACCTCTTCTCCCGTGCCCTTGCAGAGCGGGCAGGTGCAGATTAAGGCTTTCAGAACTGCCTAGTACACTCTTCACCAAATCAGACAGGAGAAAAGAAAATAGCAGGGATCTTTCTAAAGGACTGAAAGTCTCCATTCACTCACACTCCAGAGGTCTGGATTGGCTTCAGCAAACAGCAAAGCTTTTGAGTAGCTACCCAAAGCAACAGTCAGATGGTAATAACAAAGGAGCTTTTCTATCTCCCAAACAAACATCACCCAAAAGTTTCAGACCAACTCGATCCCAGAAAGGTTCACTTAAAACGCAATCGGGATCTACATTTGGAAAATTCTTTCTAACATGTATTAACAGTTCTCTTACCTTTTTATCTGGAACACTAAAACCATTTCTCCTTAATAAAGATTCTAGATTATACACATATTTCTGCTCCTCAAACACACCGTCTCTACACCCCATCTCTACAGACTCACCATAACACTTAGCTTATGTTAAATATGTCATTATAAATTCCGAATCCTTTCCCATACTCTTACTTCTGTTCTTTAAATATATTTTCTTCCTATCTCTATAGATTCACCACAACACTCACCTTAAACACGTCATTACAAGTTCTAGATCTTTTTCTCATTTCTGCTCTTGTGGCATAGTATTTCCCATGCTCCTGGGTTGCCCCAGAGTTGCTCACCTCAATATAAGATGGGTGATGAGAAGTCCCAGTCTCTTCCCCAGTGGTGCTGGCTTCTCCCAGCAGTCAGCAGGGGCTTTCTTCTGGCTTTATCCTTACCACACCTATTTGAGGCCTTTGAGGAGACCTGACTGTAATTTAAAGTTATTTTTAAAGCGAGTTAAAAGCATCGTACCCTGCACTCACTGTGTGCCAGTTTTAGGAACTATTAAATGAACATCTATAAAGGTTTGGGGGTTTGTTTTATTGTTTGGGGTTTTTAATGTGGGGTTTTTATTCCTCATCTTTTTTTTTTTTTTTTAAATTTGCTTTGGTTTTTTAGCCTTTTTAGCATCAAAATTATGTCTCCTCCCCTCATCACTATTGAGGAATAGTCTTCAGACACAGATGTGAATCCAGTCCAACTAGTCAGAAGGAAAGTTTGACTTAATATTGCATTAAATATGTTTACACAGATGTAAAGGGACAGCAACAAGGAATTCAGACAACGCTGAAGCAACATTTTCGGTTTTCTGAGAAAAGGGTTGTGATTTCCTATGGTAATGACAAACTCCAGAATTTCATTTCAGTTCAGAATTTTAAAGTCAGCATTTCCAAAATATTCCACACAGCAGAGACCCACTTTAATTAATATAACTTCAAAATTCCATTCTACTACCAGTTCCTGAAGAAACAAATGCATATAATATGTATATAATGTGTATACATTATATACATAATTTGCATGTATATAAATGTATATAATACATAATAAAGCATTACAATAGAGCATACTGACCCACCACAGTAGTTTGAAAATTGTGATACACATAAATGCACAGTTATTTGGATGCCTCTGTTGATCAGCAGACTCTATTTGCACTTTTCTTCTGTTCCTCTTTGCATGTAAGTGATTTGTTTTCACCAAGAACAAGATCAGAGCTTGCTAATAACGTACTGTAGCTTCCAGGTTCACTGGGAAGTATTTATTTCTTAATCATGTATCTCTTAAATTAATTGTTTGGGATGATCAAAGACTCAGCAGGTGGTGGGGATGATTTAGAAACCACAAAATTGAAGCCATCTTTCTGATTGACATCCCATTAGTGTGGCATATATTTCCTGTTTGTCAGCCTGAACATTCCGTAATAATATCTAGTAATATTTTGGAAAGGGAAATCATTGGCTGACTGCATTTAACAAGATGAAAAAAATCTTCTGATTTCTTTCTGTCAGGTTTGAAACAGAAGCTGAGCACATGTAGCCCAACCTTTCATGAGAGAAAGAAAAACTAGCTACAAGGCACCTGCTTCTTTTTCCTGCTTGCCTGAAGCCACAATCCCTCTCTTAGCAGCATTCTTTAAAAACAACCAAGCCTGGGAGGTTTCAGAAATATGCAAAATAATTACCACAATAAAATAAAACAGGTTGTTTATCACAGGTTTAAGGCAAAACCAAAAAAAAAAAGCCTGTCCTGAGATCACCTTCCTCTCACCTATCTCAAGCTGCACTTTTCTCCTCCGTTTTGGGATCAGGTTTTTCAAGATCACAGCAATACACTTTACAAGAAAAATTCCGGAGAAAACTCAGGATGTAGCCATTCAAGCTCCTCTCTGAAGCACTAGAAATTCTGGCAGTTTTCTTTCTTTGTTTCCCAGAAACTCAGCCAGCTCAGAACATGCTTCACTTCTTTTTTTTTTCCTGTTTTTTGGTTTTTTTTTTTTGTTTTTTTCCCCAAGTTATTGTCTCTCTCTCTGTTTTTAGAATAAAACCTTAACTCTATACTGTTTCATCCCATGCTCAGTATGAAAATATGCATATATTATATTTTGGTTTTTTAATTTTGCTATAGGGAAAGCATGAGATAGGTTTGTGGGATTACAAGAAAGAAATTAAATAAAGCAGCTAAATAGTCTGAGAGAAGAAAAAGGGAAAGAAAAACTGGAAGCTAAGTGAACTTGGTGTTTGTCAGCCTATTCTTTTAGATAAGAAGCCTCTGTGGGGAGAAACCTCACTATAATGATAGCTTTAACCTCTTTCTCTTTGTAAACAATTTGCTTTAACTTAGAAATATACAGAATATATATATATATACACATACATACATATATAGTCAGAAACAGAATAACCCATCCCTGGAAAAGAACCAGTATCCCATATTAACTTAGTATAGAAGCTGTTGGACCTTTATCTGGGCTTACCAAAAAAGGTAATAGGAAATAACACCTTCCATATTTTTTGGGCAAAATATTTTAGGTACACTTTAGTTAGAACTTTGGTTTTTAAGACTTGTGAGATTCCTCTCTGTGCTTTTCCAGTAAAATGCACATGGCAATACTTATGTTCACAACATCAGCTCCAAAAAGCTCAGCAATGGTTGCTGGATATTACTTCAGCCTCATTCAGCATAGCAAGAAAACAACCTCTTCAACAAGATCTGCTGTATGCTAATGCAATAGTTAGAAACCATCTATTTGTGGGTAGGAATGTTGTTTTTTTTCAGCAGAACATAAACTAACTTCTTGCTTACAGAAAATTCAGTGGAAAAAATGCACAAAAGCCTGGACAGTTATCGTACTCATCCATCTCTGCTTTGTGTATGTTTGTGTCTAGGTTTGCAGGACACCATGTTCCAAACTGGCTCCTGTAAACTCTTTGAGTTGTTCAGGAAAAGTGTTATTTAAAATCAGCTCAGGGTGGTACTCACCAAAGGTGTTTAGTTATGCCCAGGCTATTCCTCACCATCTCTGTTGCCTCTTAAAAAACCTCTTAATGAGGAAAAACAGAAAGGAGGAAGAAGACACTTAAATCAGCATCTCATATCACAACAATTATGGGGTACTGGAAATAACCCTTGTATGGTTCTCCACCACAAATATATGGTGTGGCTTTCTAAGAGTCAGAGGGCCCAAAAAGTCATTAAATAAACTTAATGACAACACTTGCACTGGGACTCTCACAGTTAAACTGAACCATCTCAGTTATTCGTGCCTGAAAGAATGCACCTGGCACTAGGAGTGTTGGTCAGCATTTGGAATCATGAGAGAAAACAACTGGATAAAGGAAGTGAAGGATGAGCTGGGTACCTGAGAGTAGTGGTAGCTGCAGAGAAACACAAAATCAGATATGCACCCCACCTAGTAATGGGTGGTTTGGAACAGAAAGAAGGATACTGGATGTTGCCAGCAGGATGCTGAAATACCAGGTTGCTCAGTTGGAGCAAGACAATGTTGATTGTAAGGTAACCACTACTTTAAATCCAAGCCATGTGTTTTTTCCAGGCTTCAGAAGAAGCCCAGAGACCTTTGTGCTTTGACTGCCTGGTAACCATTGAACAAGTGTGTTCTGCCACGTGGGATTTCAAGAGCAATCCCATCCAGGACAGAGCTGGGCTAGGTGTGCAGTGGGAACCTCAACCCAGGTAATAGAAGTCCAGGCTTTACTTTTTAACACATCAGCACCAAAAACAGAATTAATGACCTTACCTAGAAATCACAGAAGGAAAAAAGGTAAGCATGTGAACTGATTTAAAGTATGTTTCCAGAATAATACCTGCCCATGGAGCCATATGAAAGAAAAGGCAGATTTTTCCAGCACAGAGTTCTTCTATTAAGCACAAAGAAGAAATCAGTCAACTACTAAAAAGAGTGAAAAAACTGAAAGTGGTTGTAATGCACTAATAAATCCCATCAGTCTGGGGACTCCCCAGTTAATATGGGGAATAAATTAGCTGACCATACAGCTAAAGAGTTTGCTGAAAAACACATCCTTGTACTGATACCTAATAAATAGTTGAATTTCCTAGAACAGGCAGCTAGCTACATCAGTGAAAACAATGGAAAATCCCAGCAGGTGATTGGTAAACTAATGTGAGCAAGTAATTCTACTTCCAAAGTAATATACAAGATAGCAGAACAAAAACATCAGGAAACACATTAAGAAGTAGAGAATAGAGTAACTAGCTTACAAAGAAATATGAAGCAAGCATGAAGATGACAGAAATTAATAAATCAGTTGAAAAATTTATTATTTTGCTTATTCAAAAATTAGTAATTTGTTTTGCAAAATAATATTAAGGAAAGAAGAAGTCTTCCTCCAGGGCTAGTAAAACAAAATAATTTACCTGGTAATTACTGGCAAATTGATTTTGAACATTTTGATTCTTTGGTACTTTTTTCTAGTTGGCCAGATACTTTCCCATGTTGCACAAATAAGGTAAGAGGAGCCTCAAAATTTTGCTGAAATTAATATAATAGTGTTTAAATTGACTCTTTTAAGTTTTAAAAGGCATGCACTGTTTTCAACAAATGGTTGAGACTCCACTGGCATGTACAATCTTTCCAATGAGAAGATATGGTTTGTTTCAGAACCTGGACTTTTGGACCAATCCAGGAGAAGTGAAAGAGACCATATCAAGTCCCTTTTGTAGCTTATACTGCACTCATGGTGGAGGGAATTAAAGCACGAGTCCATCACATATGGGCAAAAGCAACAAATTAGAGAACGTGGTTGTTTTGCAAAGCATACTTTCAATCATAGTCATAACTGTAATTATGATACTTGCCTTAAGAACTACTGTGATGTTAGTAAAAAAACCCACCAGAGCGAGGTTATGGAGGCTTGCAAGGAAGACAAGCTTCCCAAGCCTCAAAAGGAGGAATGTTACCGGATGGTAAATTGTCCATGCCTGGTGAGCTAGCACAATGCTTGCTCTGCCAAAATCACTGTGTCTGTGGGACTGCACACTGCTCGTTGTGTGAGCACATCTGGAAGCTCACGACCCCCAGGGTACTCCCAGCTGGAATATCTCAGCTGTTACACTGGGGTCTATGACAATTAAGGGCTCCCAGAGAGACCCTCAGGACAGAAGAACCCACGCATAAAGGGGAGGGAAAACGTTCATGGTTTTGGGGAAATTATTATCATGTATTTGTTTAGTCTGGGGCAATCAGTGAACATGTACGTAGAGTACAGTGCATAAAAAGAAACTTCACTGTATTTGGCATGAACAGATTTGGGAAGAGCTATTACCCCATGCATCTGGCTGAATGAAGAATGTCTGCTTCCTAATGTTACATTGGTGTTAAGGAGTTTTTTATTTTACTGAACTTTTGGTAACAACTTCAATAAACACCTGATATCACAATTTTCTGTTTATGTAACAGGCCAATAGTAATAATATATTTTTTAAATTCTGCCAAAAACCAACACTGTCTAATCATCCAGACATCTTAAAAAAAAAAATAATCATATTTGGTGAGATTTTGTAAGGTTTATGGAGTGATTGGTTAGTGAGAAGATAAGTTTCAAACTAGGAAGTCATTCCTGGTTTTGGGAGATTTCCAAAGACTTATGGATCTAGTAGAAACAGCTCAACTCCTCAAAAGGCTTTTGAGACATATCAAGAAAGTTAATCACACTATAGCTCCAGTGCCTTCCTTTGTGCAAATATTACATTTAAGTTCCAGCATGAATTATTAAACCTCCTTATAATGGTTGTGATTAATCTTCTACTAGCTAATCACTCTCAAGCCTTACCTCCCCACTGCATGGATAATTTTAAGAATGGCTTCTCCTTGTATCCTATCCCATCACTAAAATCCGTGTACCAAATAACCCCCCAACTTTAGGGGCTTTGTGTAAATATTAGTCTGCTTTCCTAACAAAACCAGCTATTTTCCTCTCAAGTATAAGCTGTGCTTCAGCAAATTCAGCTTGAGGCTCTCAGTGCAAAAAGCAATACTGAAACCTGCCATGGAGAGGACACACTGGTTTGTGGCTGTATGGCACTGCAATAGCTGTGTCAAGTCCTGCACACTGAAGAATTTAAACAATTTAGCAAACTTTTACTCTCCAAGTCTAAGGCTAACTGAACTTCTGTTTTGTTCCTTGCTGCATTAAATTCCCTTTTTGCTTTTCCCATCTCTACTTTTACAGATTTCTGTGCCCAGTGGAGATACTCAGAGTCTTCCATCGATGATTTTGAGCCTATAGCTGCTGTGAGACCTATAGCCCCAAAAATCTGGCAAGAGTTGAATGTGCTACACCTGATAGGAACTTTCCACAACAGAGACAGAGCCATCACCCAGGAGGGCACAAGCCAGTGTTTTGCTCTGTGAAAATATTTCCAATTACTTCAAGAGACTTTGATGCAGTCCTTGACTCCAAGCTTCTGGACATTAATCTTTTCAATGGGTTTAGGACTTCAGTGTGGTTGACATATGGATTTGGGTTTTTTTGTTCTTTTTGTTTTAAGGAGGTTGTTCCTATTAAAAATATTTTTGTTGAGGGTTTTTTATTATTATTATTATTATATAATGTTTTTATAGTACAGAAATACACCACGTCAGAGTGGGAAAACATTTTATATGTTCAGGCTTATTAGCAATACTTATTATTTCAAAAGGTTTGATTGGCTTATTTGTAAGCTAAAGGCACAAAAGCATTATGTGCTCTTTTCTCTAAACTTTAGGAGAACAGAAGAAGAATAGTGAATCAGATCTTGAAAAGTCAGTCTTACTATTAATATCCACAAACAGCAGCATTTATGAAAAAAATAGGGTAATTATGTATAAATAAATAAAACCTGGAGTGAAATGAATTACATCAATACTATTATAAGGCAAATACTTGAAACTGGAAAACAGAGGGCACATCCCTTGTTGCTGGAAGATTTCAATAATTTAGAGAGTGGAGAGACAGTGGGTCAAGGAGGAGAAAGAAGGGAGAAATATTCTCTGTTAGTGGGGAAATGAGGAAGAGAGGGATGAAATGGCTTGGAATAGGCAACAGTAGAACAGTAAGACATTGATTCCATGTCTTTAGGTTGTTTTGCCACATGACCTGGATCAGGCCTGGTTCATGAATTCTGCTTAATGAATTCAGATTGTATTTCTTGCTCATTCATGACAGAGGATGCTGAGTGCTGAGAAGCAGGGGAAGAGCTGCTAGTTTGATATATTGGGGGTCCTTATAAATGTGGTCTCTGCACTCAAAAGATGAAAGAAGTTTTCTTAGTATCATAGAGCTGTCACAGAATATGCTGAGTTGAAAAGGGGTCACAAGGATCATCCAAGTCCAACTCCTGACCCTGTATGTGACACCCAAGAACCACAATGTGTGCCCAAGGATTCTGTCAAAATACTTCTTGAACTTTATCAGGCTTGCTGCTATGGGAAGCAATTCCATAGCTTCCCTGGGGAGCCTGTTCCAGTGCCCAACCATCCTCTGGGTGAAAAACCTTTTTCTGAAGTCCAACCTAAACCTCCTTCAACTAAGCTTCAGATGATTTCCTCAAGTCCTGTAACTGGCCGTGAGAGTGAAGAGATCAGTGTCTGCCCCTCTTCTTCCCCTCACAAAGCAGCTGTAGGCTGCAATGAGGAACAGACCAAGTGACCTCAGCCACTCCTCATATGGCTTCCCCTTAGACCCTTCGTCATCCTTGTGGCCTCCTTTGGACACTCTCTAATAGTGGAAGGTCTCTTTTAAACTCTGATGCCCAAAACAGCCCCCAGCACTTGAGGTGAAGCTGCCCCAGGGCAGAGCAGAGAAGGGCAGTCCCCTCTCTTGCCTGACTTGGGTCTGGTGCCCCCCAGCCAGTCAGGAAAAGGCAGAGCCTCCTCTAAGCAGGATGCTAGTGGTTTTTTTGCCTACAACTCCTGAAGTGATTGTGTTATCAATCATAGTAACACTAACGTTTAATCTGGTGACTCTCAAGAAATCTCTGATTTCATTGAAAGCTAAATCTATTCCTAAACGTGGAAAACCAAACCTGAGTGAACTCAGCAGAAGAATGTGCCAGATATTTTGGCTTTCTTTTGTTCATTTTCTTTAGGAACCAAATCCTCAAGAGTCTCTGCAGGCAGAAATGATTAGTGTTCTATTCTTAGGATGAATGGAATCCAACAGACAAAGAATAAGGCTTCACAAAGTTTGACAGTTGCTTTTTTGTTGACCTGAACAAAATGTGCCTCCTTAAAAGATGAAATTACTTTGTAAGATCTGCTTAAACAAAGTTATTATCTAAAATTATATTATCTAAAATTATATTAGTTCAATTCATTAAAAACAATTACTTTGTGGGGCATTTACAGAGACACTTGTGACAGTCAAACTTGGCTGGAAAGTAGCTATTTGTCCTATCACATTATGACATGGCTATCACTTTAGCCTACAAATGGTAAACAGATATCAGTAAAACATTGCACAATAATCTAAAACACCAACATGGTGAATAAGTCTCCATGTCCATTTCCACTTTGTTAACTTATCAGTATAAATAAAGAGTGCCCAAAATGTATGTATTTTGTTTGACTTACATTTGCCATTTTTTAATTTTGGCATGTAAATTCTGGAGTAAAAACCCTATTCATATATTGTATTCAAATCCAGGAAAGGTAATTTCCCTGAGCAATCTCAGTTGGTTGCTTTTCCAAACACCAGCTGAAAACCTCACTTTAATATTTTTTTTTCAATATTATGAATATTGTAAGATCATTTTCTGCCATTCTGATGGCAATTTGGAGTCATCCTGGGACACAAAAATGAAGGCAAGTGGGGGGGAAAAAGGTGAAAAAAACATTTTGAACCTGAAAGACAAAACCGACTTTATGTAAAAGTTTACATAAGTAGTTTACTGCAATATGTCTGTATTCTGTTGAATTAGAAGTATAGAATAGACTCAGCCTAACTTACCCAAAAAAAGCTAAGCAAACTGTAGTGAATAGAGGGAAAAATAAGTAACTGCTACCCAGATTGCCTTACCACCAAGCTGTAAGAAAAATGGACCAGGTAGAAAGTTTAACAGGAAACAGTAAGGAAGGAATACAATAAGCCAGCCTAAATAAATTAGACAATCAGCAGGCACTGAGGGCAATGACTGAAACATTCCAGTGGCTCTCCTCTGGGATGAATTTCCACAATTAAAGGGTCTCATGCAAGAAATATCTGCCTTGGGGCTACATCTGAATGAACCCAAGGATGGCAAGCATGTTGGCCCCAGCTGACCAGAACAGCTGCAGTTCAAAAGTGGCATCAGATAAAAACTCTTAGAGCCCTTGGCTAGAAAGATCTTCCAGCTTAATGTTTGGCCTTGGCATTCAAAAACTTTTGTGCCCTTCTTCTCTGTTTTTCTCTTGCTGCACTTGAAGACCTTGCTCCCAAAGGAATCAATGGTAAAATTCTTACTGGCTGTAATGAAAGAGGGATCAATATGGCAATTCTTCTGTCTCTGACACACAGTTCAGATCCTCTTCCCCTTCTATACAGTAGTGTCTGCACTCATTAATAACCCTTCTTAAAGAAGGCACTTATAGAGGAAAGCATCTTGTTTCTGAGAGTAACAGAATTAGATTCAAATCAACCTCCTAAATTTAAAATGATTTTGGGTTTCTTTCCCTTTCCTGAAGGATTTGGTGGCATGAAATCATTCTGGAAGGTGGGAGAAGGCAAGTCCTCCTTTCTGTGTATTTGCTTTTATGTGCCTCTTTATTCCCTTAAGAGTTTCTCTTTTTATTGAAACCCTTCCAGGTTCTTATCCATACAGTTTGACCTATCTCTGTGTATCATAGTATCTTTGTCATTTCTCATTCTTTTTTTAAAGGCTAGTGATTTTTACAAACACTTTACTGGGGGTTTTTTTTCTTGTTTTTGGGGGGTTTTCTTTTTTTTTTTTTTTGGTTGGTTGGGGTTTTTTTGTGGTTGTTTTTGCCCTGGTGAGTGTCTCTGAAGTTGCTTAGTCCCAGAGACAGACACTGAGGAGTCTAACTCCACTTTTATACTAAATCCTGTAGAAATCAAATTAGAGAATTTGCTGGGTTTTGTTGTTTTTTGTTTTTTTTCTTTTATCAGGCCCTTATCTCAAATGAGAAATTAGGCTCTTTCCTCACACACTGACTGGCATGTTTCACATTAGCCATTTAAAAAATTCGTGTGTCTGATGGGCAAGAAGGGTAAGGGATGATTTTGGATGTTACAGGCATAGTTTCAGACAAAGTATGGTCACAACCCTTCAGAGGGGAGCAAACCAAAAATAAAAAAACAATGTATAGTCAGGTGTCTTTTTTACCTAGCAAGTAATGCTAGGAAATATCCAAGAACGATAGCAAATATCCAAGTGGTCCTGAGAGTCATTCAAGAGTGGGGAAAAGAATTTGTTCTCAGTGCTCTTTCTTCCTTAGCCCAGGTATCATGCCCCTGAAAAACTGGGATAGTCGGGCAGGAGCCAAGGGACAGGGAAGCCAATCCTCCACTCTCTGAAACGCTACCTGGCACTGAGCAAGAAGAAGGAAGGTATGCCTGCTTCATCAGACCACAGTCATCCTCATTTTCCTCACCTGGAAGCCTCCCAGGCCTCTGAGCTTTGCTTTTTGGCTAATCACCAGCTTCAATACTCTGTCAGTTTTGCAGCTCTGTGCTATGCAATAGTCTCAGGGAATTAAGCATAAATCTATTATAGTAGGGGTTTTTTTAGTATGGCAATATTTAGTAAAAAGAAATGATAGTATAAATGCATAGTAAAAACCACCGACTTTAGAACATATATTTAGTAAAATTTAGTAATTTTTGACTAAGAACACAGAAAAGCATGACTCAGAGCACCAGCTATAAAGAGAAATGCCAGACAGCCTTTGTGAGCAAGTGACAATGCTGTTGCCTTTGGGAGCAATGTGTCCACCTTCAAAAGCCTTGTCTTTGTACACAGGGACTTCTGTAAAATGTGTATTTCTCCTGTTACTTTCCTGCACAATCAGGTTACACCCTCTGTGTTGTTTCTTCGTGGTGGTGGCTCCCTGTTCAATAAGGTGCAATCAAACATGAGCCAGGCTGTCAGAACTGACCTCTCCATGCAGAGAGTGAAAGGGAAGGTATGTAGCAGTCAGTGAGTTAGGGAATTCTCTGAATTCTTCAGAGAGAAAACAGAGTGCAGGGATTGAATTAAAGCCTCTGGATGCATTGAAGTATATTAAGCCACTCACACATAAAGTAGACATTTAAGTAGAAGTAAGTCAGTAATTTTAGGGTGAGCTCTAATGCTTTTAGTAAGTGAAAGGTTTCAAATGCCACAGTAGTAGTACAAGTTCCAGTGAAGGTTGAAAACATACTGATATCTTCAGTGGAGGCTCCAGACCCACAGTTGTAGACAAGACTTAGTCATAATAGAGCTATAGTAAGAATATTGCTTACGTTTTCCAGATAGAGCAAGATAGGGTGTAGCTCTATACGTAACCTGGCCTGCTAAGAAACTAGAATTCTAATGGGTTAAGGAGTGGTGGTCTGAGTTTGCATCTTAACTTGTTGGAAAATCCTATATAAGAGTATGTTTGGGGAGAGTTGTTTCTTTAGCCATTCTGGCTTTTAGCCATTCACTTATTGCCACTGCATTTGCTTTGCCATTGCTTTTGCTGCTGCCTTTTGAGACTGATGTGCTTTGTAGTAAGATGTGCTTTGTAATAAATAACCTTTTTAACTATTGGCTGCTTTGCTTATTTAAGATAACCTGACAAAGTAGGAGCCAAGAGCTCAGAGTAGGAAACTAAGAGCTCTGGAGTTGGTGCCTTAGAGAACCCCACAAAGGTTGTGGGCTCTGTTCCACAATCCACCCAGACAAGGAGGCAAACAGATCCAGGCAGAGCTTGGCCTTCTGTGTTTAGCTCCAGGGCAGCCTTGCTACCTGCATGCCACTGCTCAGAGCTGGGATTGCATCAGCCTAGCCCTCCCCATGTGTCTTCTTGCATCGTCCTTGTTTGTAAGAAGTCAGAAGTGGGCAAATAGGAAGCCCAGCAGAGCACACTCA
Organism: Cossypha caffra; assembly: GCA_027575645.1. Classification (NCBI taxonomy): domain Eukaryota; kingdom Metazoa; phylum Chordata; class Aves; order Passeriformes; family Muscicapidae; genus Cossypha; species Cossypha caffra. Next base: position 456,042 of record JAODLH010001619.1, on the reverse strand, counting down.
CTCAAGGGGTGGCACGACACCAGGTGTGACATTGTTCCTCCAAGGATGTACTGACTGTTCACAAACAGGACGACCCATACTGGCTGGTTTTCAGCCCAGCTCTCTTTTGGATGCTGAAGAGCACATGTCAGGGAGACACCAAATGCAGCAGGACGAGCTGCACCAGCTGGAAGCAGCCCCTGCTGCAGGAGCACACCAAGAGTCTGTGCCTACCTGTGAAGGTCTGCTCTGCTCTGGTCAGAGAAGGAGAATTCCTCACTTGTCCCTCAATCCTGGCAATTGCAAGGCTGGAAACCAGCCAAGCAGATCTTCCTGGGGAGCAAGGGGGCTGCTTCAGGCTGCTGCTTCAGACCTGAGTGACACTACCCACAATTAACAAGTTAAAAGTAGTAAGTGAACAAATTAAAAAGTAATAAGTTCAACGGCTTTGACTCAATCTATGGATTCAAACATAATTAATGAGGATAATTAGCTCTTAAACCGAAATCAGATGATTTGTAAGGAAAAAGGTGGAGGGGATTCAGCATAATTTATCCACCTGACTTTTTTAAAAAGATAGGCTTATGCATCTTTAACAGAGATACCATACCAGCATAAACCACATCACAGCTTTTTGGCTGCTCCTGTCTGCATGGCTTTAGATCATGTTTCTATGTCTGCACCTGAGCATTTCCTAAAATCAACCATTTGTTTTACAAATATTAACCAGACCTGTAGCCGAAGTAACCAATGCATAGGTTCATCAAATAAAATCACTTAACCTTGTGATTGTTGACACAGTCATTACCTTAACTTTACATTCTTACCATGGTTGATATTATTTTAGTATTTGAAATGTATTTTCAGGCAGAGAGTTTGCCTTCCTGTCATACTAGTTTTTATGTATGATGGCTGTATGGATGGATCCCTGTTACAGATCCTCATCCATCTGGGCTTGCATTTCATCCCAAATCTAAGCTTCTAAAAGGTAAGAAACTCCTTCATGGCCTTTTTTGCCATAAAGTAAATCCTCTCAAGTTTCTCACAGTAGTCCTACCAGCTTCCTCCCTGTATGCTGAGAATATCTAGAAGCACAAAATAAATAAATTTTAAAAAATAATTTTAAATATATGAAACATCCAGAATCTCTTTTTCTAACAATATCCTGTCTGTTTCTATATCCAGCATTTCTGACTGAGGTGTAACCTCTAGTTATGCCTGAGATGATGACATTTTGTGCAACTCATCTACAGCTTCACCAGGTCCCTTATTTCCCCAGTTTCTCTTCTGCTCATAATGTGTTTCCAATTTGGCACAACTGTGCTTCTCCTCCACTTCCATTTGCTGTCTGCAGCCACTGTATGTTCTTCAAAAGCTAACAAGACAACATTACAGAAAAACAGTATTTCCTTCAATTTTCATCTTTATTTAATTTCAATTTTTTACAAATTGTTATTTCAGTGAAAAGTGGATTTTTGTGAGATTTTTGCTTCTGTGGTTTTATTGGGGTTTTTTTTCCATATTTGTCTTTGTTTAAACCAGTGTGTGGATGCCATACAGAATGATTATGGCCTCAGAAGTATACATAGGAAATTTTCCTGAAATTACTGGAAGTTGTAGAAGAGGCATGATTTCCTGTTCTTAGGCTATGACTCTTAGAGCAGTTCTCATTTTTTTATAATATGCAACCAATAAGGGTGACAATATCAGATGGAAAATGAAGAAATCGCCAGATATTTTCCATCCCACTTAAAAAGTCTCCTGCTCTGTTTCAAAGTGAAACTTACACTAAGGGCAGCAAGGATTTTATTTCTTCCTGGAAATTTATCTTTACCGTTTTCTAAAAAGAAAAGAAACAAAAAGAACTTACAGGCAACTCAGTTTTCCCATTTTTAATACTTAAATCTTTTCAGAGGCTACTGGTGCTTAGGGGGGAAGTGTTGAGTGATTGCATTGTAAGTCCAGCCTGGAAAAAGTACAGAAGAGAAAAACCATTTGCCTTTTGACTTTCTGTCAGTACTTGGTCTATGACATTTAAGGTACCGAAAGATGGCCAGTGTGATAATCCAAAATTTGCATAGGCATGTTAGGTGAAATTGTGGGTATTTCATGGTGCTTTACAGGACTGTTTTACACACAAAATAATGAGATATATGCAAAACCTAAATCCCATGACAAAGTTTCTGACTCACTGAATTTTACACTTTTTCCTGTTAAGAATTGCTGCTTCTGTGCATGTCAAGAGTGCTTTCAGTTATTTTGTTCAGTTTGCTTTCACAGGTTTCAAAAATAACTTCCCTTTATTTTCCCCCTTCCTTTTCTTCATACTTGTTTTTTCATATCTTGATATGACACATTTACTTTTTAAAAATTATGTATTAACAAAATTTATTAATTCAGTTTTGTCAGTAGTATCAGACACACACTTTATTGCTGATTGGTCCAATTTGACAGTAATCATATAGTATGTTAATACAAATTATATGCTAATAAAATTTTTATTTCACAAGCTGATAAGAGCCCCTTATTCGTGTTCTTCACAGACATTAAGGGAAAAACTCTGTAAGGTTCAGATAAAAGTTTCAACTAGGCTTTGGTTCTCTAATAGCTTCTCTTTATTAGTGCTACCTTTTCTGATTTGGTTGATTTTTGTGGGTTTAGTGCTCTTTATTTATTTATTTCTGTCTATTTTATGCATTTATTAATCATGAAAAATGATTAAGTGCTCTATCATATCTATCTACTACTATTCCCAGTGAATCAACAAGAATTCTGTGCTTGACAACAGACAAACTTTTTTTTAATGTAGGCTGGCACAGATCTGCTCAAGACTGTTGAATTCTTTGCCTTTCTGATTTTTCTGATCGAAAAATGTAGGGAGGAAGTTTATATTTCACTTCAGCCCTTTGCCTGCAACAAAAAAAAAAAAGTGGCATTATAAGTACTGCTGGCCACTTCCAAATATAAAATGCATTTCTACAAACACTAGAGATGTTTTCACCAAAATACTTTTCTGGCTTACTAAGGTAAAAAGGTCCTTTGATCTCCCCATATCCTTGCACCTCTAGGATACACTGCTTGACAAAGTCTAAATTGCTCAAAAGTCTGGCTTAGCCCATGGTATTGTAATAGCTGATGGTGTTATGGGTGAAGGAATTTGTTAAATTCTCTGTTGCCTCTAAGTTTCTCTACAGGGCTTTAACGTGGATTCATCAAGTACAAAATCAACTTGGGACATGAATGCTCAGTTTTAGCTGATCTGACACAAATGAATACTGAACAAAAGAAAACCTTTTGCTACTACACTTTTTATACATTAACTTTAAAGTAAGTAGTAGGAAAATGTCAAAGAAAATAAAGAAGGAAAAGCAAGGTACTTAAGTTAGCTTTGTTTCAAAGTGGTGCATGGGTAGTACTGTATAAATTCCAGTTTGTGAATAAGATTTGTGTATGCCTCTCATGTATAATTTTGGAAAATTGCTTTTAGTCTAAGAGCATTTATTTTTGCCTTTCATTAAAAAATGCAACACCATGGGTCACCTATTGAGGAGATGACTACAGAATCACTATGATCAAAACCCAAGATTGTGAAAAAGAGGGATAAGTGGGACTGCATGTATGAAATATTGCAATTACAAACCATGGAAGAATGTTTCTTGTTTTCTCTGTCAATTCAAAATATAGATACTTGTGCTCAAACTCAATCTCATTGTTGATATTATTATCAGTCTTACTATTATTTTTTATTTTCTTGTGCAGACCTGCAACTTGCTAGGTACATTCCATGTTGATGAAATGCACATTATCTACCCTAGATAAACACCCTATTTTTCTTCTCTCTAATTATTTTCCAAATTACTCCACGAGACACAGTCTCTAGGTATTGCATGCCATTAGCTAAAACTTCAATTATTGTAAAGATGGAATTAAGATTTCTGCCAGGAAGAAGTATTGAGGTATGGTTGAGTGAGAAACTGTCTCTTTGCAGGAAAAGCACGTTAAGTATTAGCATTTAGATGAAGGAACAAAGAACTCAGAACTAGACTCTAATGTTTAATCACTTGTCATACACAAAATGCATTATTTAAACTTAATTTTAAAAAGTGTTCAGTTGTGTGGCGAATACTTGCCCAATTCAACTGAATAAGCAGCAAATTTGGTTACGGGTGCTGGTCCTAACAACAAAGAAATCAAATCAGCAGAGTGAGGTGAGGAAACAATGGGCAGTTTATTCTGCTGCCCAAAGCACCACTGAGAAGCACCGTGGCTCCCAAAATGGTACACAATCTGTGGGCTGCTGCAATTCTGCTCTCCTCCATCCCAAGGGACACTTACCATCCAAATCCCACCTTGCTGACAGGAAAGTAGCTCCTTTCAGTGCTTTTCAGTGTTTTTCAGTGGCAGGACCATGTAAAGACCTTTACCTGAAACTCACAGTACAGACACAGTTCAGCCCAAGGTGCAGGGAGAAATTCAACTCAGAAAATTATTTTTAACTCTGTGAGAAAACATTGAAATACAGGGTGCATGGCTTCACAGCAGGCATGACACAAGAGCCTATTTTTTAGGATCTATAGGATCTAACCCATCATTTCTGTTTTTTTTTTTCTTTTATTAGGGATTTGGGGCGTTTTTCTACTTTAGTTTTGCTCTCTATGCATCATCAACATAGTTTGTGATGTTTAAACCATTATCAGTTAAAATTATGTTAAAATCTTTAAATTATGTGCAACATAATTTAAAGATGCCATAGCTGCAACATGTACACTCAATGTTGGAATCTATATGCTAAGAAAATTACTGCTTCAAAAATAGTGCTATTAACTTTTGCAGTACTTTGGAA
>JAODLH010001619.1:435091-446717 GCA_027575645.1 Cossypha caffra | reverse complement strand
GAAAGAGCCAAGCCTTTCCTACCTAAATAAAAACTGAGATTTTGGACATCAAGGTACCTACTTTCCACTGGATTTCAGAGGAAAATCGGACTTTTCCACATCATCCCTGCACCTTCAGAGGAAAACTGCACGTTCTACAGGAGCACTGCTTCAGGCAGTATCCTCACTATACATCGTGTCCCACTGTATTCCACCAAAGGTGGAACAGGGTTCTTTTACCAAGAGTTGTCTAGGGAAAAATATCATTAAAATTCAAGGAAATGGGTCTGACTTTCTACAGAGGGAAAATATGACTTTTGCCACACAAACAGCTCATAGGAGCTCAGATCCAGGGATCCTGGGGGGCTTCATAGGGCATCTGGAGGAATATTATTCTTCCTCCTCTTTCCCTGCAGAGCAGATAGAGGTGCAAAGAGACTGTGCTGGTGGATTTGGCCCTAAAAGCATCTAGCTCCTCTATGATTGACAGTGATAGCACACATACTTTGAAAGCTCTAATGTTGATGATTAAGCCTTAATAAAAGCAAATAAGGTGGTGTCTGTGTGCACCCCAGTCAGCCAAGCAAGCATCTACCTGGCATCTTGTAAATTAATCTGGGTGTTTATGCTGTAGATCATGATGAATGTGTTGCTATAGCAACCAACATTTCTTCCATTTTTTCTTGCTGCTAATTATCCTAACATCACCACCAGCTACTAAATCTGAATTTCTAATGAATGCATGTGGAAGGCGGTTTCTTGATATATCTCTCATACTACATCAGCAGAATGAGATAATTAAGAATTAGTGGATATTGATTATTTAGGGTTTATTGGAGCCTGTCATTCTGATACACATATGCATGTGCACCCAGAGGATCTGCCTGATTTTGCTTGGCTTATTCTGCCAATCTGCTCCAATTATTGGCAAAATAGTACTAGGAGAGTGCACTTTCTGTCAGATATTCAGTGCACTGCTTCCACAGGCTTCCAGTCTTTGCCAGCATGGACTGTGGGGCCCTGAAATCAGCTCTCCACTCCCAGCACTGTCACGACACCTTCATTGGTGTTGGTGTATTCTACTTTTTCTTTATTTTATTTTGGTTTGGGTTGTTTGGATTGCTAGCTTGGGGGGGTTGTTGGTTTATTTTGGGGATGCATTGATTTTTTTGGCCTTTGTCTTGTCTTTTCACCTTAACTACATTGTATACCAGCCAAATGCTTTTGCCATTTTTGAAAAGGATCTCAGAGATACTGGATGCCAGGGATACTGGGCTGGGAATGTTGGAGAATATACTGGGCAGTAGACCACTCTCAGAGTACTTTAGGCTTCTAGCATACTCAAACACATCTGGATGTTACCACCTGAGCTTTAAGCTTTCATTGCAAGGTACTATGAAACTCAAAATGAATTTTTAGCAGGTGATCCTTCATCAGAACCTGATGAAATTCCATTTTACTCTAGAAATGTAGTGTTGTTCCATGGGCTGCCATCTGTGCCTAATATTGCCCAGGTATTTCAGAGTTGTTAATCTCATAAAAATGCTGAAATGCAGACAGAAATATGTCAACTATGATTTTTTTCTCAAAAACATAGTCAAGGAAAAAAATGCTTTCTTATTTTTTCTTTAATTCTGTTTTTTTAAAACCTGGTCATTCTATAAATTTTGCTTATTTTTGTACCTCAGAGCAAGCTGAGATACAGGTATTAAAGATCTTTTGTAAAAAAAAATCCTACTAAATTTAGACCTAAGAAAACATAGAAAAAGGTATCCAGGAAGTCATAAATGCATCATCATCTCTGTATTTAAATATTTTTCCAGTGTTATGTCACAATTGAAGGTACACTAGGTGCATTATGTGCAGGTTTTATTCCACGGTTAATCTCCCTGTTCTATTTGTATGCATAATGGCTTGAAATTTGATTCTTCTGCAGTTTGTGTTGGTATAAAATGAGGCAAATTCCACCAAGAGTGCCAAAGTTCAGATTAAAGTAGAAAATCCATATATTAAAAGGTTGTTTTTTTTTTTTTTTTTCTGTAGAGTAGTGGTAAAGGTTAAAAGGTTAAAAAAAAAAGTTCTGAGGAAAATTGTTTCCTAACCAAGACCCTGAGTATCAGTTTCAGCATCCTTTCAAATTTACCAAAGGAGCAGTAGCACAAAAAAACTTTGTTTGATTTCTGCTCAGTAGATTTTGAAAGCTGGAGCTCAATAATGACTCATTCCAAAATCAAGTCTTAAAACTTGTTTATGCAAAATAAGACAATGAAATTAGGGATTACTTCTCCATCTTTCCATTAACGATGTGCATTGTGCAGTAGGGTTCCAAACAAGAGAAAAATCCCAGTTCCTCAAAATGGACAAAACTAGCTCATGCAAAGACATTTAGAATAGATGTGGTTTTTTCCCTCCATATACAAGAAAATTTTCTTGCTTATATATTTTTGCATGTATATATGGCCTAGCAGCCATTTCAGAAAAATTCTGTGTGGGTGAATTTTTGTCTTATATGGATACTAATAAGTCAACAGTTGAGTGTTCTAAGTTAAAAAAAAAATCAGATTAGGTTCATTGAAAAGTTCTATAGAACATGGGTGCTAAATCTAAGCTAAATTTAATTCAAACATGAAACAAGTTAATTTTGAGTGAAAATTATGTCTGTCTCTGGTTTTGCACACCTTCCAGCATAAACTGAGAAAAAGATGTTCCAGCTGAGTTCTGCTTTGAGTTTCTTAGTTCATATGAAACTCAAAATGAAACTCACAATTGTGTGAACTGAAACCAGAAAAAAAATGCACACAGCTTCAGACAGCCTGTTGCTTGCAGAACGACTGCGTCATCACAAACATTAAGGGCAGTGCTTTGGTTTACCTTCCCTGAATACAGAAAAGAAGAAGGAAGACTATTCTGATTCCCCATATGTTTTTGGTGAGTTCCTGTGTAAAAAAAATTAGGTAGGATTCTATTCTATACACACCTCCTAAGTGTAAGCTTTGGGCATCTGTGGGCTTTATACATAAGGGAAACAACTTGCTGAGAAGCTGACAGTTTCACAATCTCAGAAGTGATATACTCCTAAAAAGTGCAAGCCTGTCCCTCACACACACTTCCAAGCAGAGTTAGAAGCCATTTGTTTGATATATTTTTAGTGGACATGTGAAAATTATGAGAAAGGCTGAATGCTCGTAATAATAACTCTTTTCATCACTCCATCCACCTCCATCCACCTCCCAAGTTTCTTTCACTGGTTAAGGCTTTAGCTATTCTTACTCCTCCCACTGATTTCCTGTTTCATTATCATTCATATTATAACAGCACTACAAAGCCCAGACTCAAGGGTTTGAGTTTGGTTGAACCATACACCACTTGAAAACCTCTCTGCCTTTAATGTTGGTAAAACATGAGGTGGAGAGAGTGAAAGGCACTGCCCAGGGCTGTTAAAGCCAGAAGATAACAGACTTTCTCACATTATGGCCTGTGGTAATATACAAAACCTATGAAAGTAATATTTCCCAGAGGCAATCTCCCTCCCCAAGCCTTTGCAGAGATCTTCATGTCAACCCTGCACAGCATACAGCACCTCTCCCTGACCTCCCAAACACTTCTCTTCCCAAGCCCAGTGAGGGGCATCATATAATTATCCAATTGTATTTGTCAGAAAACTTGTCAAACAAAGCACAGACATGATGAAAGAACAACCACCACGACAGGGGGAAAAAAAAAATTGGTGAGGGTAAAGAAAATGAAACAAAGGCCCAACTTAATCATGTTATTTATAAGTTCAAGATTTTGTGTGGATTTTAATTGAAGAAATATTTTAAACATTAATCTAGGCTTTCAAAGGCATGTATTAGTCAATGACTTATATATTCTTCTACATGTGTCCAATATTTAGGCAATTTACTATTTTTATCTTAATTAAGATAGATCTTCTCAGCCAGCAAAAAACTAAGTCATCTGTACTGTCATAGCCGTCAAGCCGCCAAGGCACTGAATTTTGAGATGTGTCTGCCTCAGTGGGAGGATTCCTAGAGGAAACATTCATTTCTGTGCTGCTGTCATTTAGAAATGAACGTAGGTAAACGTGCCTCATGAAGAAAGGCTGACAGAGATCAGCCTGCCCATCTTAGCAAACAGAAGGTTAAGGAGCAATGACCATACCAAAAAAAATGTCAGGAGGGGCTTTTCAATCTAGCAGAGACATGACAAGACCCCTGTCACCAAAATCTGTTCTGAGCAAAAGATGCATTTTCTTTTCCAGTTATTCAATAATGGGCATGACAAATGAAATGCTCACTGTCATATGATGTTTCTGAATCAAAATATATTTCAAAAGACACTCATCATCTCTATTGTATGTTTTGGGAATTGATTGTGTTGTAAGACACCATCTCCTCTAGGCAGATTAGATGGTCACTGTAGTCTTCTCTGACTGCATCCAAGCCTAGTTTCAGGTCAGGTGTAATATATATTTAATATACAAACACTCCAATACATGAAGTAGTAGTCTGTGCTTAATCTGAAACATTTTCATATTTTACATATAATCTAAATAATATAATGGGGAGAAACAAAGGGATAGCTCATCTTTGAAGACCATTTTGGAGTCTCTAATGATGAAATAGGCAAGGTAAATTATGTTAGTTAAGTGTCCATATATTACATTTTCATGATAACAATCAGTGGCATAATACAAGTTTTACATTTTACCTTATTTTTTGAAGTTTGTGGCAACAGTCCAGAGCTTTCTGCAGCAGAACATAAACTAGAGTTAAAATTAGAATGGTTTACCTGGCTCTGGCAAGTAAATTTCATATGTTCTATAAATTCCATTTTCTCAAATAAATACTTTGATATTAACCAGATCTGATGGAGTTTGGCAAGAATTGACATATAATTGTCAATATTTCTAAACCTTTGTAGGTTGGTCCACCATAAAAAATATAATTTTGTGATAATTTACTAGTTCTTCTCCTGTTTCTAATGGAAACACATTAATATGGAATGAGAAAATTGTAGAAAGAAATCAAGAATTCCTGAATATTGACAAAATATTTGAGGAAAAGTTTTTGGGGGAAATACTAAAGAATTTTTTTTTGCATTCAGAGCAGTTCTAATATGCTGTTCACTTACTCATAAATGGTACAGTCTGAAATGATCCCTGAGATGGATGATATTTCCCCTGTTACACTGCTTCTTCCATTAAGAAGAACAAGCTAGAGAGGGAAAGCCACAATATCCTGTGGCTAATGGAGTCTAGGAAAGTATGTCAGGCCTTTTTGCTCTTCTAGTCTTTTTTTCATGATTCCATCTGCAGTCCTGAAGCATGTGGCAAACACAAATCCTGAACAGAATCTTGCACAATTGCCATCTCTGTTATTAAAAACTCTGTTCATTCTGTTATATTTGTGGTTTCCTTCAAACTTCATCTGCACCCTATGTTTAGTCAAAATCCTTAACATACAAATGGAAGAGGATCCACGTAACTAGACACAATATATGTAATTACATGTGCACACAAGCACATAAACACACATATATATTTATATATCACATAGGCATAAGCATTTAGATGTACATCATTTATCTCCAGTGATAAAAAGCATAGCAGTTTTGAGGGGCTTTATCCTACTGCTGCTCACAAAGAGGACTACAGGGAAAAACAGCCTTGAAACTGCCACAACACAAGTGAAACAAAACAATTCTATGTTTTGTTATAAATATACAAATTGTTTACAATTTACAATATGTGGATACCTTTTAAATTGTCAAATTCTAATATTGTCTAGTTGAATTCCAATAGCTAAGTATATTTCAGCACTACTTTAATTTTCTATTTTATTCATTCAAAGTGATTTTCATGCACATCAGATTCAATATGCAGCCTGAAGTAGTAGTGGCTGGAGAAAACTAAAATCCTTCTAGCTGGTATTGAGAGATCAAGAAACTCAGTTAGTTTTAATATTAGAAGTAGATTTATGGTAAAATTAGATGAAAGGATATTCCCTAGACACTCTTCCCTCATAGAAGGAGCTCTTTTCTCTACAGACTTTGACTACATTCATTTAACATGTTGTTTTCTCAACTTAGCAGTTTCTAAGTGAAATTTGATCCAGTGCAGTAAATAACACGAACTGACTACTGATGGGAATACCCAAACAGCTGTAACATGCAGATTTGACAGTATCTGGGCCAAATTTTCTTGTTTAATAGCAGATGTACCACTGGAATGAGGAAAGAAGTTCTTGGGCTCTCCATGCAAACTAAGGAAGTCCCACTGGGCTCCTGGACATTGCGTCATAAAGAGAATTCAACAAATCATAATAGGCAAAAGCACAAATATACAAACTCTGTCGTTCTGCTGTCGGGATAAAGGGTCCTTGGTTATAAAAGTCAAATCTCACTGAAATCAGAAAAGAGAGCCATTTGTCCCATTGCAACATTTCAGCAGGACTGAAAAGAAAAGGAGACATCTGCCTGTCAATTACTTGATTTAGTTTTTATTGTTTAACTGTTGCTGTTAGTAGAAGCACTATCATCTATGCCTTTCATCAGTGGCTGTGTACTAGGCAAACCTACACAACAAAGAGTTTTGTCCCCAAAGTCCCTTACCAATCAACAAAATTATATGAGGCTACCTGGCAAGGAACATCCAATAATACACTGGTGACTTCCAAAGGCAGTTTTACAGGTGTCTTTCTTTGGGACCCAACCCGGGGGACCACAGAAAGGTTCATTGTCTGTGTGATCTATGGGACTATTGGCACCCACTCATAGATCACAAGGGCAATTGCACCAATAACAGGTAGTGATAAAAGTATTGAAGTTTTCTCTTGACCCCCAGTATGAGTACAGAAAAACTATATTGTCACACTGTTCTGATCAAGACAGCCTTGGACTTGGCTACAATGAGATCAAACCAGCTGCATACACAGAATTGACATATTTTTTATGTATCAATTTAAAGCAAAAACCTCAAAACATTTTTCCAGGGAGGTTACACTACCATTTTCTGAACCATTATTATAGAAGTTCTGTACCTGTCATTTTAATATGATTCCTTAAACAGCAAACGATGTGGTAAAATTGTGGATAGTGGCAGCATGAAGAACAGAACCATTTTAATTTGTCCCATCTGGCATATTAACATTAATAAAAGATGTTTAAAAAGAAATGCCTTGAAAGGCTTTCACCTACTGATTTAACAAGATAATAAGTAAAGCTTGCAATCTGCCACCAAATATAACTGATAAGAATAAGAGTGAGTTTAAGATGATGATAACAGAGATTAACCTCTGAAACACTGACATAAAAAGGAAAAAAAAACCCAAACCCCTGCTGATTACAACATATGAGCATTAAAACTGGCAACCAAATTGTCTATTATTTTTGGCTTATAAGGTTTATCCAAGTACAGGCTGTTGCCAATTTAACAAACATTGCAAACCACCAAGGGGCTTTACACCAATCAGGTCAAAGCAGAGACAAAGCTTTCCTAACCCTATAATTGCCCACTGAGGGTACCCCATGCTGGGGAATTAACTGCTCTTTGATTGTTCCATTAAAATTTAACCGATGAATCGTCCTATTTTCAGGTTGCTCTAAGGGGGAAAGCAACATTTTTAATTTGTGCAAAATAATTATACCATTACTTATTTTGGTTATTTGTACTCCAGTATTTAAATGCCCTGAGTTTTTTGTCAGGGACAGAGAGGGCTGGTTGTTGAGACCAGAACAAAAAATTTCCCCCACTTAGTCGCAGATTTTAATTGTTTGTGTCCAAATTTAAATTTAATTAAATAAATTCAATTAGATAAACTTGAGACTCTAGAAAGTGCTGTACAAAATTTTGTGGTACTTCCTGTATTCTAGTGTTGAAAATAGGTTTACTCCTCTATTTCTCCACTGCCTGTATCAGAGCCACAGTTTCATCCCTGTCTTGGTCTGCTCCTCAGATCAAAGCAAAATCTCATGCTTCCATTGTTCACAAAGAAATTTATATGTTAGTCTGCGAGAAGGCGTTTGCTCAATTTTTGTTCTTAGAAAAACAACAGTTGGCATATTTTATATCTGATCCTTGCAAGAATGAGATTCACCTTCTGTGCTCTCAGCTTGAGTGAGAGAAGCTGATGACATCCAAGTATGACTCCTGAGGTCATGGCAGTGTGCAGTAAAGAAATATTTAGCAGCTCTGCACCTTTTGAAGTTCAGAAATGGGAATACTTTTATGACTGGTCTCTATGTCTTGCCAAATGGCCTTATTGGAAATCCATGGATCAAGATGCAGGAGTAAATCATGTGAAAAGTAGATGAAACTGGTGCAAATGTCAAAATATTTTAAAATATAATAATTTCCTATATGCATATATGTAGAACGAGGCAAAAATTGCAAAGCTGTGACAGAGAGAGAGATAAGTAATATTATGTATCAATGTTCACAGAAATAATGGGGTTTACTTAACATATCTATTTTCAACCAGTGTATGTTTTCCAGTGTGCTCCTCTGTCCAAACAGTGGATCAGATTACAAAATATGACAGATGATGAGTGGGGGAGATAGGACAATATAGAGACAAAGTTTATTAAAACATTAAGAACCCTTAAAGCCAGATTCAGTCTAGACAAATTATGCCAATGATGGAAGCCACAGGAAAACTGAAGAAAATATCACGAAGTTTAGCAGAGGTTTTTAATGCTTTTTCAATGTAGGAAAAGGCTAACTGGGTTATAAAATGACTGGCACGGAAGGTTATTTAATTACAGCCTGAAACATAAAGATTTTTCTGAACTTTTTTCTTCTTTCTATGATGGTAATTATCAAATATTGATGTAGGTGGGAAGAAAATATGACAAGTGCTTCATGTGAGAGGAGTATTCCTAAAAATCAAGAAAATCCTTTATTGCTGTAGTGTCTCAGGTGCTTTTAGTGACACCTTACTAGTGGACAAAATTATGTAATGACATTCCTATGAGAAGTACTTCAGTGTGTTCGTTTCCTTTGTTTGGTAGGTTTTGGGTTTTTTGGGAGGGGGTGGTTGTGGCAGGGAGGTGGGGGAGTGGGGAGCTTCCTTTGCCTCTCATTCAGATGTGTGAGTATGGGCCCAAGACGTATTTTTGCACTCCACACCAAATATCTGAGCTCACTGCTACCAGTGGTGGGATCACAACATGTTTTGCTTCATAGCAGATGTTATTATCTTCCAGTATTTTAGCACCCAGATGTCTAAACTTGTCTAAGCCTGGTTAAACTATGTGATAGCAGAACTTAGGCAGCCACCAGCATTTTGATCACAGTAATGTTCCCACCACTGCTGCCACCAGGGAAGTTAATTTGTTCGACAAGTCCAATGAATTAGAGACGTGATTTGTCATATTGTGTCGTTTTCCTTCTCTGAGTACTTGTATCTTGCATGTAAAAACAGGAATATGGTCCATTCTAGGGCTTTGTCACCCACTCCCTCCTCCTCCCAGGCGTCGCCAGCACTACCCAACACCGTCATTCAAAAAGGTAAACACATTTTATTTCATAACATATTCCAATATGTTCCAAATGTATTTTGACATGTTCTTTTTCCCTAGCTATGCCTATTTTCTAAACACGCTGGCACGCTGTCAACACTGCTGATTCACTGTGGTCTTTCTTTGATTTCCGTGATATCAATTAAAATTGGAAAGATGGCACAAAGAGCTGTTGGGGAGGGGAAGAAAATGCATTTATGCCCTACAACACAAATGTATGTGCACATCTGATTTTTCACAGGATTACAAATTCATAAGGTAAATTTAACTAAGGCCTGAAAACTGATGGTTGTGTAACTGACAACCAAACACTTAAAAATGCTGTGAAGACTTGACTCAGTTACCAAAATGAGCATAGGAGAATAATCAAATACTGACACACTGATCTTTCTTTCTTTCATATGAAATTTTTCTGCTAAAGAAATGGGAAATACAGGACTAAAACACTGTTGTTTGTAACTGTCACTGACAGAACGAAACAAATGTTTATTTAAAGCACATGTTGGAGGGAGACTCTCTCCACCTGTCCCTGTCATCTTGAGGGGAGATGGGCTTCACGTGGAAATCAGAGTGAACAAAGAAAATTCAGGACTCTCACCTATCTAACAGGATATAGAGTTTTTTCTAGACACTTCTTCTGGGCATTCTGTTTATCCAAGCTTCTCTAGACTCAATGAACCACAGAACCATAGAATAAGCTCAGTGGGAAGGACCCACAAGGATCACTGAGCTTCTGGACCTGCACTGGACACCCCAAGAATTACAATTTGTGCCCTAGAGCAGTGTGCAAAGACTTCTTGAACTCTCTTAGTCTTGGTGTTGTGATCATTTCCCTGGGGAGTCTGTTCTTTCTGGGTGAAAAACAAAATCTTTTTTTTTAAGTTTCCAATCTAGACCTGCCTTGGCACAATTTCAGGCCATTCTCTTGGGTCCTGTCACTCATCACCACAAAGAAGGGATCAGTGTCTGCCCTTCCTCTTCCCTTCACAAAGTTGGAGTCATACATATCACAGAGTTTCTGCAGTGTTTCTGTCTCTTACAGGATCATCTTGCTGCAGTAATCTGATAACAGCAGTTCAGGACAAGACTTTCCATCATAAACCAGAATCACTGATGGAATGGGTGTTCTAAGGTTTAAATGCAATACCCATTGCATCATCTGAGAATTTGCATGTGGAAGAAAAATGAGACTTTAAAGGCCAAAGCTTGCTAACTTTTTGCCCATTTACATCACCTTTCCTTTTTTTCCTGAGAAACCTTTTTCATTGTAACCACTGTTCATGTTTAGTAAATCATACATGATCTTACTAGAGCATAGACAGGCCAAACTGTGTTAAGAACTTAATGGTTGATTTCAAGATGCTGACATAGAGTAGAAAAGCCTGTAATGAATGCAATCAAGATTTACATAGGAGACTCAGACCGAATAAACTCAGGGAGAGGAAGGTGTTTATTCAGACATTAGAGGCTGTTCCTTTTTATCCTGTGCTTAAGTAATATCAATATTATCATGCAGAATTTGATCAGTGCGTGTTATAACTTGAAAGAAAAAAATCTAGAGCATATGCTTAGAGGAAGTATTTTTAGTGCAGTTATCCCCAAAGCCCAGGGGGACCTGAGTGGACCTAAATAGCTTGAGGATCTGGACTTAAGGCCTAGCTCACAGCACTTAAAATTAATAGTTGTCTCTTATGGGCAAACATAAGGTTCATACAGAGAGAGAGCTATTTGACTATTAAAATTCAACACCCTATCTTATGGGGTCTTTTGGGAAAGTAATATATATAAAATAAATCTACCTATAACTATCATTGTAGACTTCTCTGAATATCACCAAAAAAAGCACTAAATCTTCCATATTCTAAAGTAAGATAGAAAAAACACTTAAAGAGCTGCAAGCAGCATAAAAATATTTGTTTGAAGGTAGAAGAATTTAGTGTCAATGTAATCTTCATTTATTTCATGAAATAAACTCGAAAATTGAGGACAGAAAAGAGCCCCACAGGAACAGAAATCTTATTTTATCAGGATTTTGCAGTATTTTAGTTTAGTTTAAGATGCTATAGAACAGCCTTGATCAAATGTTTTTTTTCTCCCCCTTCCCATAAGGTTCTACTTTAAGACCTCC
>JAODLH010001619.1:408871-426335 GCA_027575645.1 Cossypha caffra | reverse complement strand
CATGTTTAAATTTTTCTCAAATGGAAACCTTTTCTAAATCAGTTACTATAGATCAGGTAGAATAAGATCTTAAAATCAGAATTTTAATTTAGCTGGAAAGCAATGAAGGGCAGTAGCATTATTGTTATCTGTGCAATAGGCAATTTCAACTTTCAGGAATGAATCATAAATTGCACTAATAACCAGCAGTTCATGGTCTTACCAGATTGGGCTGGAAATATCATGCTGTCCTCAGCTAAAATACAATATTTGTCAGACAACATAATTTTAACCTATTTTCTAGACAGAGCTTAGTAGACTTGCCACTCTTGTGGTAGAAGTGGTATCCAAAAAATTATTCAAATAAATATGACTTCATCTTGATCTTCCAGATAACATTCTCAAACAGTGAATCTGCAGTTAACTAGATGAATTCAAGTTATTTGATGGGGTTTGGAAAAGCCCATCCAGAAGTAAAATTTGCATTACTCAAGCACAAGTAAATGGTAGTGTTTTTCCTTTAAACAGGGGTTTTTCCTCTTTTGAATGTATGCTATATGATAGCCATATATAAGAGTAAAAAGATGTGTGAAGTCAGGCAAATATGATTGTACAATCTGAGCATCAAAGTTGTTTGTAAAATGGCTTTATCCAGCAAGGAAGATGAACCACTCCATGAGATTTACCTGCCAATTTCAACCCACCAACATATTTCAAGGAGATGTAAACATGCATCAAATCACTTGCCATTCATCTGGCACATTACAGAGATAATTAGTGAAGGATATTACACTAAACCATTAGCAGAAAGAGTTGATGATCATGAAACATTTATTGTATTGTGAATTCTTTAATAAAACCCAATGTTTGCACATGAAATTTTGGTGCTTACTGGACACTCTGAGTACCATGTTTCTTGTGAAATCATCACAATTATTACTGATAAAAATAGACAGGAGACAGACTTAGTTTATTTAGACGTTCTCCGATTACTCAGGCAGAAAGTAGCAATGAGGACCAGAGTGCTGCAAGTGCTTCCCAGAAAGAGGGAAACAGGCATTTTCCATCTTTCCACCTGCTGTTCAGAATTGCCTTTTATATGCATATTGGTTGTTTGGTTTTCTGTTTTGTTGGTTTAGGATTTAGAGAAACGCAGCAGACTCGCACGTCAAATCCTAGGAAGTACTTCCTGAGGATCTGATTTTCTGGTATCCAAAAAACCTGCCTGTGGCCTCCAAGTAACACTGGGGTAGAGCTGCATCAACACAAACCCTGCATCAATTAATCAAGTACCTTTCCTTACTGCTAAAACAATATACAACACCTGCTAAAGGCAATGGGAAGTTTAAGGTATACAAAGGAATACAATGAAAGCCCATATGTCCTAAAAAATTGAATAACAGGAGTAAAGGTATTTTGATGCAAGGAGGAGGTTTTTGTTTTAAAACAATATATTGCTTCACAGTACTAGAAGAGTTAGCAATATCTTTGTAAATCTTGACAAACGACTGAGGGAAAAAATGATGAGAGAATTTTTTTTCTAGAACTTTATCTAGGAGGCCAAGTGACAGAGTTTGTCTGAAGCCAACTAAAGCTGGTTTTGTTATTTCTGTTGACCTCATTGTTTGAGGCAGCCATTGTACTATGACTAATCAGCAATACAATGTAGCTGAGAGACACAAGACATTTAAAACATAACATTTTTTAATAACTATATCTGAAAATTACATTAATAGTAAATTTTAAGAAAAAAGAAAAAAAAGCCCACAAATGCTTATATAATTGAGGTCTGGAACAGAACTATTTTAAATCTGGAAATTAGTAGACTTAGGGGGGCGGGGGGAAGAGGAATTAGGTGAAATAATCTCGTGCAAAGAGTATGATTAGGATCATTTAATATTCTAGTTACTAAAGAGTGCTTAATATTTAAAATCTCCCTGCTGTTTATCATGGTTAGTAGAGAGATATATGAGAGCAAAAATGAGGATGTCAATCCCTTACACCCATTTTGTTATCTAGAGTAATCACCGTGTGAAATCTGGGATTGAAGAAATTATGCTAATTTGGGGCTTGCAGAGAAAACAGCAGCACATCCTGGGAATTCTGCTGATCACATGCTTGTTTAGGTTAAGTTGGAACAGAAAGAAAGTGGTACTGTGCTTCAGGATCTCAAGTCAGGAAGATCTAACTCAGATAACATGAGTAAGAGCAACCCTCAGGCTGTTCCAAATCAATTATTTTTCTCTAAATTTTTTCTGAGATTTTTCTTTATTCCCGAACTTCTATTTTTTTCTTCTCTTTGCTTTTTTTCTGCTGCCAATGCATAAAATCATGTTCTGAAAAATCTAGAAAGGCAACAGATTATTTTTCCTCTCTTGCAATACAACCATCATTGGTTTCAAGTTATCCCTTTCTTACCTCTATCTTTATATTTCAAGGAAATTTCATCATTGCTTGAGAAAAATCTTCCCTGAAGATGATCTAGCATCTCAACATCTTTGGAGAGGTGTCACTCCAAACAGGACTTCAGTTTTCACAGACATGAGATTGAGGACAGCCAGCACAGTCAAAAAATGCCTTTGCTATCATTTGCTATCTTCTTGGAACAAGAAGTCCTCTTCCATACTGTGATAAAGCCAGGGAACTTTTTACTTGAGCTGGATTTGACATCTTGCAGGCCAGAGATCCAGGTTATATTTTCAGCACTTACAAGACACTGTTTTCTTTGAAGAGAAATATTAATTCCAGCATTTTCCAACTATCAGCTTCAATGATTTATATGGAAAGCAAGAATAGGAGGCTTGTCATTGAAAAGATTTCTATGCCATATTAAATGGATTCCAGATTTATAATTCTCAGAAGATAAAACCAGCAATGAAATACCCGTGAGAGCTTCACTCAGGAATGGATCTCATCCTTCCTCCTCTGTTTCTATGTTGTAAGAGGTGAAATACTTTAACATGGTATTCCTAACCACACCAGCAGGCTGTGCAGGTTGTGCAGGTAATTGCAGGCTCAGGGTGTACTTGGTGGCAACATGAAGGTCAGCTTCAAAGCTTCCCTGAATTGCTGGGTAAATCCTCAGAAAATTTTAAAAGACTTCCATGTCTCCATGGCTACACTGGCATTAATTCAAGCACAAGTTTAGGGATGTTGCCATGATTTGTGGCGATATTTTTTTTATTTTTGTGGAGATACTTCAGCATGCCTATACACTATAAAGGATATGAATGCATATCCAGTTGCAAGAGGACTCAGGCTGAAACTGGGTGGTTGCTGATGGGGAAGTGAACAGCATCAGCCCACACAGATACTCAAATGCACACTCCATAACTGAATCCTTATACTAACATAGGAATGCTATAAACTCTACTGGTCATTGACTTTTGAAGGACTGAGCTGTTATCTTTAATAAAAGTATCTTTTCATCCTTTCCTTTTTGTGGGTCAGTTTGGTTAAAACACTTCAGCTATGTGCACTCAGAAGCATGCTCACTTCCCAGCATTCACGTCTTACAGCTTTCTCTCTCTTTTTATTCCTCTAGGGTGAAAAATACCATTTCTGTCTAGCACGGAGAAAGCTGGGGGTACAACTGCCTTTGGGACACAGGAAGGGAAAAGAATCCTTTAAACCAAAAAACCTTACATATATGCATTTACAATAAAGGCATCTTGAGCACTCAATGCTCTCAGTATGTTTACCAGATCAACACTACAAAAGCCATTAATGGGACTCTGAGAAGAAGTTGAAAATGTAAGCCGTATAAAAATTAGAGTTGCCACATAAAAATCAGTTCTCTTGTTTCAAGAACTCACAACTTCTCCTGAGGTATCAGCAGGCATCAGCAAAGAAGCCAGAAAGGTCATTCAAGGTCAGAGTTCAAATTAAACTAGCAAGTGACTAAACAAGAGAAAATATTTATTTTGTGAGCTGCTTTATATCAAAGTCTACTGAGGTTGCTGGACCATCAGTATTTTAGGCCATGCTAGTTTCTGTTTGTTATTTCCAGAAAAGGCTGTGATGAGAAGACAAATTTGGTCCACCAAGAATAATTGTGCATGGTCAAAAGGTGGATTGCTGTTCAGCGCAAGAAACCATTGGCTTAAAATACTTTGCTGCAGAAATTTAAGTCCTTATGAAACAGACTTAGTGAGGAATGTGGTAGAGGGTGTTGAAGATGCATTGGTTGCAAGGCATTTGTTCTCCAAGCTCACAGATTTTGCAGCTCACAGGTGCCACTGGTGGGTTCAGAGCGTCTCAAAATGCAGCTTTTTCCTCACAGAGAAGAAACTCAAGGGTGAGGACTGGCTGCTGCAAAAAGTTCCCTGACCCCACAGGGATCTTACAATCTGAAATTTGATTGCTTAGTTAGAGCCTAGAAGGCATAACACAGTGTGAAGATTGTGGTGAGGTTTTTCAAGTCAGGTTTGATTTCCTGTCAAGTGCCCCATTCTGTCTTTATTGAAGGTAACTAAAATCTTTCTCTTCAGTAACATTGACTTTCCAGTTAGGCTGTAGCATGTCCTACTTAAGTCACAAGCTTCCTTCATCTTTAAGGCTGGTTAGGCACTGTTTAATGGATCAGTAATGGCCAAGGGCAGAATAATTAAAGTAGTATCTCAATGGACTAAAGGAATTAGAAGAAAATGGAGATTTATGGGAAAAAAATCATTGTAAGAATGAAACCACTTTCTCACAATTCATCTGATATGCAGATGAGTGCATCTTTACTAAAATTCATCACTTTCTTCTCTTGCTAAGCCAAGAACTTGGCCCCAAACCCATTAAAACAGGAAGAAAAGAGTAGGTATATTTATAATAATTTGCAGCCATCTAATTCCACAGTCAGCTTTCCTCATTTTATTATCTTCATCAAATACTCATTTGGTGAATAACATATGCCTACACGTGTACATCTTTGATGTGCTATTTTTGCCCCACATGTATACAACATAATGTTTAAGGAATATTTATTTAACTTGTGATTCCGTAAGTGTTAAGTTTTACAAACAAGGGGAGAAGCTACAAACTGAAAAAATATACTGTGAATTTATAAGCATGGCATCTAGAGGGGTATGGATATGTAAATTGAAGCCATGGCAATACAGCACTCTTACAGAAGGGTTTGGAGATCTGCCGCACAGTAACTGAGAGTCTGCAACTTAATTAATTATGAAGAAAAGACATTGCTCACAAACATTCAAATCAATACTCAAATTGAGTGATTAACCTGGCCTGACAAGGATGGTGCCTGTTCTATAAACTGTACTCAGGTGTACCAAAGAAAGTTGCAAGCATATGTGGAATGTGCACTGGTAAAATGTACACGTGTTGACACATGTATATTGCACACCCTGTCGTGGGTAGTTTGAATAGAGCTGATGCCTTAAATACAAACCATTGATGAGCACTGGAGGCATTGAAAACCAGACCAATGAAAATTCACAGTCACTGAATCCCAGAATCACAGAGTGGGTTAGGCTGGATGGGACCAGATGCTCATCTGGTCCAACCTCCCTGCTCAAGCAGGGCCACTTTAGAGCACATGCCATAGACTTGTGTCCAGATAGTTCTGAAATATCTCCATTGAGGGAGACTGATACACTCTCTGGGCAATCTGCTCCAGTATGTGGTCACCTGCACAGTAGAGAAGTTCTTCCTCATATTCAGATGGAAGTTCCTGTGTATCAGTTTCTGCTTCTTGTCCTATTATTTGGAACCTTTGAACAGACGCTGGCTCCATCCTCTTGATATCCTCCTCCAGAAACTTGTAGACATTGATGAGTTCCCTCTCAGCTGCTTCTTCTTGAGGCTGAACTGGCCCCCCTCCCTCAGCCTTTCCTCACAGGAGGGATCTCCACTCCCCAGCCATCCTCACTGCCCTCCCCTGGGCTCCAGGAGCTCCCTGTCCCTGTGGTGCAGAGGGCCCCAGAACTGCTGGGGCCTCACCAGGGCTGGACAGAGGGGCAGGATCGCCTCCCTGGACCTGCTGGCAGTGCTCTCCCGATACATTCCAGCCTTCCTTTGGCCTTCTTGGCCACAAGGGCACACTGCTAGCCCAGGAGCAGCTGGCTGTCCACCAGGATCCCCAGGTTATTCTGCTTCCCTGCAGGTCAGCCCCCAGCCCCTGTTGGTGTATGAGCTTATTCTTCCCCAAGTGCGGGACTCTGCACGTTTGCCTGTCTTGAACTTCAGAGTTCCTCTCTGCCCATCTCCCCAACCTGTCAAGAGCCTTCCAAAGGGCTGCACGACTCTCTGGGATATCAGCCACTCCTCTCAGCTTTGTGTGTCACCAGGTAACTTGCTGAGGAGTCACTGCCCCTCCCTCCAAGTCACTGATGAATAAGTCAAATTGTGGCACCAGTACTGAACCCTGGGGGACACCATTAATAACAGGCCTCCAACTAGACCCGGTACCACAACCCTGTGGGATCTGCCATTCAGCTCAGTTCACCTCCCTGTCCACTCACCCAGTCCACACTTCCTGAGTTTGCCCATAAGGATGTCCTGAAAGTGTTGAAAGCCTTATGAAAGTCAATATCCACCATTCTCCCCCCACCATCCGGGTAGTTTTCTCATCGTAGAAGGCGCTCAGGTTGGCCTAGCAAGATATTTGCTGGCTGCTCCTGATCACCTCTTGTCATCCATGTGGACAAAGATGGCCTCCCAAATGAAGTTCTCCAGGAACTGGGGTGAGACTGACTGCCAGCAGTCCCTTGGACCCTTCTGTTTGTCCTTTTTGGAGACTGGTATAGCATTTGTTTTCTTCCAGTTCTCAGGCACCTCTCCTGACCACCATGAGCTTTCAACCATGGCCTGGTGATGGTGCCCACCAGCTCTGTCAGTACTTGTGAATTCATCCCACCAGGGCCCATGGACATGTGGATGTCACGTTTGCCTGGATGCTCTCAAGCACAATCCTGCTTGACTAATGCAACACTTCCTTCAAACACTCTTTTATCCTGGTCTATGGGGTGAGAGAACCCTGAGGGCTTTTCTTGTCAATGAACCCTGACGCAAAGAAGGTTCTCTGAATCTGCCTTCTCTGCCAGGATTTCCCTCCATTTAGTAACTGGGACACATTATCCTTAGTATTCCTTACCTCCCCCACACAGAGACTCTGATGTGGGTAGTAACTGAATTACATATAATGGTATCACATTATTCCCAACTCAGAAGCTGGTGTAGATTACTGGAAATGTAAGTCAATACAACTTTCAAACTACAACAGAAAAATGCAACCACCCACAAACACATGGTTTTCTTCCAGAGCTATGGTGTTCTGACTGCCAGATCAACCACCTAAACCAATCTGGACCAGTCTGGAGGAAGCATACATTGCATCTGAACTAGACTTTAACAAACTCTTTAATCAATTTGGCCTCTCTAATCTAGTCCCCTAAAGCTGCAAGTTTCTGAAGAAAGGAGTTTTCATTTCAAAGGCTGGAATGAAAAACATATTTCATGCTGCCAGTCACGCCAGCCATTACTGAATGATTTGTGCAGTAAAGAAAGCTTAAAGTTGTTAACTGCTGTTTTCTGCTTGTGTGTATTTTTATGGTGTGAGCTAACGGCAGGAAGAGATATGGATGGTTCTGCTGAAGGCCGAGAACAGTGAGGACTGCTAAGCAGTAGCATGTGTTAGCAGAAATGAATAACTGAGAAAAGAATATCTAGCAAGATGTAATTAGCTTTGAACTACAGCTTCCTCTCCATTTTCAGTCAAATGTGTTCAGAGGAGTATATGTCTTTTGTTGGGAAAATGCCAAGTAAAAACGGGTGGTAACATTTGCACAGCAATGTAGAATGAAGCTGAGCAACACTTCTAGGTTTCATTCCAAGATATTTGGACAAACACGAAAAATGTTTTGAAAGTACTTATGGGCACAGATTTTTTTTCCCCATGTAAAAGTTTTGCACATTCTTTGAAAATTTTTATTCCATTCTAGAAGATGAGCCACCTCTTCCCTCAAAATAAAAAAAACAAAAATCTGGAAAACTCTAAAATAATATTTTTTCTGTTTTAAATTTTAAATTTCCAGTGGCTTTTAATTGAATGGCAAGTGGTCCTTCTGATTGTTTTTTCAAACAATCCACAGAATAGAGTATTTGATGACTATTCTAACACTGTAACATTTTCTTCCTTGGCTCCTCTATATCCCAACATCCCTCACATTATCCTGTTGTATTTAATATCTCCCATTGTTCCTCATCATTAGGAAGCTTTATTTTCTGCAACACAATTTTAGGAAAGGAAATTCTGAATTATATGGGGCTTTTTCATAGGAAATTATTTTCCTTCTCTTTGGCCTAGGTGATTTTTTTTATTTATCTCCACTAATCAGAATATCCTGTTCAACCAATGGTGCAAATAAACTCTTAAGCAGAATTCAGCTGATAATAAACTCTTAAGCAGAATTCAGCTGATAACATAGCATTTTTCCAGCTGTGCTCACTCCATGTTTTCACCAAGATGCTTTTTTTTCAGATATCAGTGGGATTCCCTTTAGAAAGAATCTTTCAGGCATGGAGCACTGTCGGATTCTATTCACTAACTCATAGCATTTTCAGTTGGAGAAAAGAGAAGACAAAAATCATTCTCAAATCTTTTAGATACTCTTAGTTAACAGGTCTATCCAAAGGGAAGCACATATTGATACGTAGAAAATTATTCTGCACTGCTCTGCACTGAGGTGGCCTCACCTTGAGTATTGTGTGCAATGCAGTATCAAAAAGATATTGAGCTATTAGACAATGTCCAAAGGAGGACAAGGATGGTGAGGAGCTTTGAGGGAAAGCCGTATGAGGAGAAGCTGAGGGCACTTGGTCTGTTCAGCCTGGAGAAGAGGAGACTGAGGAGAGATGCCATCACAATCTGGAACTCCCTTGTGAGGGGAGCAGGAGGAGCAGGCACTGATCTTTTCCGTGTGGCAGGACCCAGGGGAATGGCCTGAAGTTGTCAGGGGAAGATTAGGGTGCTGTTGCAATATGTTCCTTGTTAATGGTATGTTCTGTTATTGTAACCAAGTAAACGGTTTGGCCCAAATTATACCCTCCTGCCCACATTTTCAACCTACACTGAACTCCCTGTCAATCCTAACTTGTGCCACCCCCATGCTTGGAATCCCCCTAAAACTGGATGTCCCATTAATTCATGTGACCCAGTTTCCCCCCCAACTCCCTCACAGGATGATGCTTTTGTGAACCCTGCCTTATACCCCTCCCCAGAATTTCTCCAATTTGCTGATGATTTGCACCCTCCCCTTGAACGTCCCCCATATTTCAGCTGTTCCACACTCACATTTTCTGTCTTTTTGCCCCCAAATTCCCCAGAGTAATAAAATCCTCTTTTATTCTATGCAAAAGACCTCTCCCTCCTGCTTGCCTCCTCAGAGCCCAGACTGACATCCAAAAAAGGCAGTAGAATGGCAAAGTGAGTGCAGCTCTGGGCGATGGGTCAGAAGAAGATGAAAAACCTTAGGAAAAGGTTCTTCATCTAAAGGATGTTTGGGCACTGGAACAAGCCCTCCAGGACAGGGTCACAGCCCCAAACTTGGCAGAGTTCAAGCAGAATTCGGACAGTGCTCTCAGGACCATCGTATGGCTCTTTGCAATGGTGCTGTGCAGGCCCAGGAGCTGGACTCAATGATCCTTTTGGATCCCTTCCAACTCGACCTATTCTGTGAATCTGTGATTTGGTGTAATAAACGTTCCAGAATCATTCCATCCATGAAGATATACAAAACTGGTTAAGTCAGTTCCATGAGTCATTATGCTCTTAAGAGCAAGTGGTATCAAAGTAAACCTCTGTTCAATTGAACTCCCATTAGACAGCAAATCCATGGCTGGATGCACAGCAGTATTCTCACAGAGTCTGAGAGTCCCAAGTGTTTTAGAACACTCACACTCATAAAATGACTTTTCTTTCTCCTGAAGAAAAGGGAACCTTCCTAATTAATTACAAAAGTCTGACTGAACTGCCACGTTCATTGCATTACTTAATTAATTCCCATACTTACAAAAACTTATTTCACAGCAAATATATCCAAATTAATTGCACAATTTGGTGTAAAGTACATTAAATCTATTACACATAAAAGGACACATGGCACACGTATTTTGGTACTAAATGTATTTTCAAAGTACGTTGAATTGTTTCCAAGAAATTACATATATATGGATCTTGAACTTTTTTTCAGAGAAGTCAAGCTTTTTACAAAGAATTTTATATAATCTTGTTAAACAAAGTTTTTAAAAACTTTACCATCTAACTATGAGAAGAATTTGCCTCTTAGACTTCTAACTCAACAAATTATAGTCTGGCAACAAGTGAGCCTTTATTGTAAAGGGCACCTGTGTATCACTTACCATGACACATCATGTTATGAGTCACCTCTGACACAGTTAGGAAATTCTCCATAAAATCTAGAGCAGAAAAAGATATTCCCTCTCTACATATAGGAATTCATACACCTGACTCATATTTCTCTTCTAGTTTACATTTTACGCTTGCATATTGGCTCCAAGGCCAATATCTTTGAGAGCTCACTGGCATCTGGAAGTATTATTTCAAAAAGCAGCAGAACTTGGGTCTTATTCCCGCTGAAATCCGTGAACTAACCAAAATTGGAATCAGGCTGTGGTTCAGGCTGGGAGGCTCCCCAGCTGGTTGTCAGGTTCTTTCCTTCCTCCTCGACTTGCAGTAGTGTGAAGGTTTATGGAGGATTTGAACACTATTTTTAATAAAGTCTTGTACCTGAAATATACTGTTGCCTGTTCATTATCTGTGTATGGCTCTTTTGATTTTATAATTCCATTTACCATACCATCACATTTCTACCTCCTTTTCAATTATGGTTTCTTTATATGCTATGGGGTCTCTATAGGAGAGAAAGGGTCTGTCTTAGTCTGGTTGTTATTATTTAGAGTATGAAATTAATCACCTTCATTCCATGTTGCTAGCAAATTTCATGAAATCCTCTACTTCTTTTAATTTTTCCTCCTCTCAGAATAAAAGGCAGATTAAGATACATCTCAAAGATGTCAACATTTGTCACACTGGATAAAATCAAAGTTCATCATTCACTTGAAAGAAAGCAAAAAATTAAGTCTCTAAAGTTTATGCTTTTTTGTATATTCATAATTGGAAATAAGCATTTAAAAGCACCAGCTGGTTTACTATCCACACATTCACCTAAACTGGCAATTAGCAGCTCAAAGAAGTGCTACCAATTCATGTATGTCTATAAGACAGCAAATCCCAACAGCAGTTTTGGATGTATCCAGCCATCTCTGTATCTCTGGTGCCCATTAGCAGTTTTATATTTTATGCCAAGTCTACTCAATCTTTAGGGATAGACTCCAAGAGAAAGGGGCCCATTTAAGGATTTTAAAGACTGCACAGTTGTAGTCCTTCTGTAGAAAATATTTTTCATTTAGATTCCAGCCCAAATAATTGAAAATATTACAGAGTAGGACAAACTTATGGCCTCCTTTTCACTGAAAAGCTTCTAACAGGTCTTTAATGTTATAAAAATTACTTTTGCAGGCTTTTTCTGGGTTTTTTTTTCTATTCCTGAACGTCCAGTGGAAAGGACCTATATAAGACTAGGACTTTACACAAAATAAGTACTCTTTTGAAAATAAATTGAAATTTAATGTAATCCTTTTAGCTTTGCCACTTTTCAAGAGCAAATATATAACAACTCTATGATTAGCTTCCATTTCTTCTCTGTAACATTAAAAGAACTCATAGATCTTCAGTTGCTATTGAAATGTCTCTGTAAACTATGCAACCTTTCACACAAAAGATAATTACAAACGTGCCAACAATCATTTGACCACAACCAATAAATAATTTATGAGCTGAATGTCTGAGTAAGTATGATTCAGAAGAAAGTAGATTAATAGATTCAACATTTAATAGATTTGCATTTTTTCCATATTCTTTTTTTGCTGGTTCCTACTATGTTTAGTATCCTAGCCCAGAAAACAACTCCTGACAATACAATCTGTAAGTGAATATGCTGGCATCCCTATTCATTAGTCTCTTTGATGCTTAAAATACTTTTGCCTTCCTTCCAGAGCTTTTTATAAAGGGAGAGAGAAAATTTTTAGTGTGAAACTAACTATAAACCTTTGTTTTTCTGGATAGATAGATAGATAGATAGATAGATAGATAGATAGATAGATAGATAGATAGATAGATAGATAGATATCCTTGATTTATGTACTGTTTTAGGGTAAAACTAGTTTTGGTTCTCTGTGAATGTTATGCTAGCCTTTGGTAATTTGGCTGCTGTTATCTATATTGCTTAAATAATGTCAGAACACTGATTAGTTCATGTTAAAAACCAGGATAGGCCATTACAGTCAAACAGTTTGACCCTTGGTATGATGGAGGCTGAGTGTTTCCCAGCAATTCCTGCAACAAATTCTGTCATCTTTGACTAATAAGTTGTGGTTACAGTAGTGACTCCTTTTGACCATCATCCTCATCATTCAGAACAAGGGTTTATGTACATTACAACTACACAGAAGAATAGCAGAGTTCAGATCTTTAGTAGGTTTAGCAAATTTGTCTGTGCAGCATGGCCTGAGAAGGTCAGAGAGCATTTTTTTCTGCATTTTCAGCACAATGGATAATTATTGTTTGATCTTCTGGCCTTCAGTCATATTGACACAGTGAAGTTTCAATTCCAGTTGTCAAAATATGCGAAGAAAAAAATTCATTTACCATGCAGTTTGCTGAAACATTTGATAGAGACCACAGGCACTCTCATTTTCCTTCTAGAGGATTTTTAATTTGCCTGAGCAAAATAACCTTCTAGTTCTAAGAAAATGCTTAAAAATATACACAGGGGCTACATACATCATCATCCTGTGCAGTGCATTTGCTGCCAAACCCCAAATCACAGGGACCATAAGCAGTTTCATCCTCCTAGAGCAACAGACCCTATGAGAGGCTTTATAAAATAAGCCAGTACTCTGGTCCATGTGGCCACGGGTCTGCTGGTTCTCTTTGGACAAACCCAGAAGAAATTCGCGCCTCCACTTTGTTAGCTTCATGTTCCCAGCCCAGCTGGATTCAAGATTCAGTGTAAAAATCAGCATGGATGCCAAGTGGGCTGGCATTGAGGAAATCAGTAAATCAGTCATATGCAGCCCAGCTTGTCAGATCTGCCCAAGAAAGTGGGTGACTGGAGTGCAGTATCTCTGCTTTATGTCAGGTTCCCTGTTTTGTTCCTCATCCATGAGAGGAGTGTGCAATGATATTTGCTGAAGAAAATACTTCTGAAATCAGAATAAAAAGATCAGTGGAAATATATAATTCTCCTGCTATAAGTTTCAATTTTTTCAGACCCTCTTGCTGACTTGTATAGGAATGAAAGAGCTCCCCATTCACAGTAGCTTTGATCTCTAACTTAGCAAAGATAACCAGATAGTCTGTATGGTGAAAAGCACTGAGGACAGAGGCAAGCCCAAAGAGTATAAATAGTTTTCAGCACACATCAGGCAACTATTTGGAGAACAAAAATAGTCTGTGTGTGAGGCTTTGGGGGTGGGTGAGGGTAGTATAAGTGCCAATTCAAAGCCAGGGACTGGCTGACCTAGATGGGCTTCCTGACCTTTTTCCATCCTTAAAACCTCCCCATTCTCCTCTGGACTGGAAGTCATCTGCTTGTAATTAGGAGCAGTTGCTGCTTTCTCTGGCTTCCTCCTTCTGCAGGTTAGTTGTGTTTGGCATGAAGCAGCAGTATTTGAGGAGTTCTCGTGCCCCCCCTCCGCTCCAGTGTTTTGTTAAACCAATCAGTGGAAAAAATGACAATATACTGTCTGGCATGGAACACAGGTGTTAAATACCTTTATTAAAATAGAGCAAATAGCGCCAATTAGGAAGTGACCCTAAACTCAGATTTTTTATTATGGGTGGGAGAAGGCACTTTCCTTTTAATGTACTGTGAAGGCTGTTGTTTCTTTCATGCTGTTTAACATGGAAATGGGTGCAATCTATTTTTATTGCATACAATTTTGTTGTAAGCTCATGAAGAGCTGACCTATGACTTAGCAAGTTCCTTTTTTTTAATGTTTTTTTTCTTAGAAATGTAGCCAGATCATAAAAACAAACTTTAAAATAACTCTGCTGGCCAATTTCCAGCAACGGTGTGTGAGGTTATTCCTGCAGAGCTACAAAGAAGAAGAAAAATTGTCAGAAAATTCTGAGCTTGATGACTTTCTGATGAGTGTCTTTGAGAAACGCCACTCTTCTCTATAAAGCAGGAAAAAAGGTGCTCAGGAGGAAGGACCAATGCATCACTCATACTTTTCTGGTATGTGTCTTTGCTGTTGTCCATGGTGTGATGAGCTGTGGGTGCAATTTTGCAAATTAAGCACCTACAACTGAACAAAACTGCTTCAAAATTCTAGCTAGTGTCCCCTCCTGCATCTCCCAAAAAGCACACTGGGTGATTCAAGAAGTATGTTTCTGTTTGGGGGTTAAACAAGAGGGCATTATTTCAAAATTATTCCAAAAATATGTTCCTAATATACAGAGATAAAAGAGTACTTCACATGCGAGAGGAAACATTAAAATGTCCATCCATTTTACTTCACATAGTTAAGCACTCGGGCTCTGATTCAGGAGAGCATTTCAGCACATACCCAAGCACAAATGCCTGAGCTGCAAAACTTAGATTATCCAGGAAGTACAGCTTGCAGACACCAGTTTGTGTCCTAGTGTTTGTGTGTGTGTCTGTGTGTGTTTGTGTGTGTGGGTGGGTGGGTGTCTGTGTGTGTGTGTGTGCTATTCACCAAGAAAGTAAAAAAGTGGAAATTCACGGTCCTTAAAAGACTAGGAAATGAAGAAAACACCAAGTATTGTTTTCATGGCATTCAGAAAAGTAAGATATACTAAAAGAAAAATATAGAAGTTGTGTTCTGCATTCAACCTCTGTGGAAAGCGCAATAGCTGCCCAGAGAAAGGTAATGCAACTGGGGAAGTGTCTGGAGCACGAGTCTGAAGAGGAGTGCCTGGGGGAGCTGGGAGTGTTTAAACTGGAGAGAGGAAGGCTAAGAGGAGACCTGTTTGCATTCTACAACTACTTGACAGAGATTGTGGCCAGGTGGGGGTCAGCCTCTTCTTCCAGACAGCCACCAATAGGACAAGAAGAAAGTTATACCAGGGGACGTTCAGGTTGGATATTAGGAAAAATTTCTTCCCTGAAATAGTGGATAAGTATTGGAGCATGTTCCCCATAGGAGCAGTGGATTCCCCAGCCCTGGAAGCATTCAAATGCATTAGTAGATGTGATATGGCTTAGTGGGTATGGTGCTATTTGGTTAAATTTTGGATTTGGTGACCTTGGAGGACTTTTCCAACCTTGATGATTCTACAGGTCTGTGGTATCATTCAGTGCTGTGGAACAGATCACTAGAAAACATTGGAGAATTCAGTGGAGTTCATGGATATGAAAAATTGTCCATGGTTTTGGTGGTTGATTGCTTACCAAAAAAAGGGGCCATACAGAGCTCTGTATGCTCTGTTGAACAGCACTCCTGTGAGGTTCAGAACTATTTCCCCTCTTTAGCCATCATCTGAAACACAGGCATCCAAGTGGTAAGAAAAATGATAAGGTGAGCTGGAAGTGGGGATAGGTAACAGCTCACAGTTGCCTTGCAAACTAAAATATGGGAAAAATGTGTTAAGAGACCTTTTGCATGACTAATTGAGACAGGAAGAAGAACAATGGAGGGCAGTAATATGGGACAAAGAAGAAGATAAGGGCTACTGCAGGCTGCTGAGGATCTATATCCAAGGTACCTTTGCATGGATTAGAACAAGAAATGACAGCTCCGCCCTGAGAATAAGGAAGACACAGCCAGACCTCGGGAAAACATTCCAAAAAAAGGGCTCAGAGCTTTTTAGGATGTGCACATTAAAGGATTAACATTTGACTATATTTTTATCCTGCAGTGGTGAGGAGTGGATGCGTTGATAACTATTTGTGTCTCCAATGCCTGTAGGTCTGAGAGGTTTTATTTGTGGGCTGGGGTTAGATTTCTTTTCAGGAAATAACCTTTCTTCTACCAATATCTGAGTGAATCTTTCTTGACAACTGGTATTCGTCTGGCAAGAATATTTTTGTGTTCAATCTGATTTTTAGAGTTTATCTATGGGAATATTACAGCAACAAGATGAATCATTGTCAAAAGTCTCATATCTAGAGACGCACTCACATCTGGTTCAGCACTGCTCAGTTTTGTTTCTTTACAGGTTTCCTTCAACTGGCTTCTACTTGAAAATTTTAGGAGATTCACTTCTTCAAAATGCAGTACACAAGTAGAAGACCTTTATGGTAGAATGTCCAGCCTTTCCACAGCTAACCTAGCTATATAATGTCCAAAAAAGTCCCAACATAAAACACTGCCTAATAACTACACTCCTTCATTTAGTCAAATTGACCAAAAATTTATGTATGTATTTTTAAGCATCAGACACTGATATTATACCTTCAATTCCTTAGTAGAGAAAACTTTTAAAGCATAAAAATTAAGGTAGAGTACAGTGTATAATCTGCAAATGAAAAAGGAAGTTTTGGGAATATGAATTCCCCTAGGTTTCTGTAAGATAAAACAGCCTTCTGAGAAATTTGCCATCAAGTTTTGGCTGTGAGCACCACAAAAATGCACAAATAAAATATTTGCATAGCTTATAATACTCTCAAGTTGAATATTAAAGCATATGTTTTCAATTTCAATATACTATAATTGAAAGGACTTGAAGTGTATCAGAATTTCAGATTCCCAAAACATCAGGCATGTCATAAGCAAGTCAATTGATTCATTCAATTTACAAAGTAATGGATAGATTGCTGCATTACAAGGAAATCATTCTCTCCTCAGGCTCTGTGCCTCATGTAAACCACATCAGAAAAGCCGAA
Organism: Cossypha caffra; assembly: GCA_027575645.1. Taxonomy (NCBI): domain Eukaryota; kingdom Metazoa; phylum Chordata; class Aves; order Passeriformes; family Muscicapidae; genus Cossypha; species Cossypha caffra. The sequence continues at coordinate 409,416 of JAODLH010001619.1, read as the reverse complement.
ATTGTTCTCTGGTTTAGTCTATGCTCCAAGATTTCATTAAATTAGATTACTACTATAGCATGATAAGGGGGATTATTCTGTCTTTCTCCATGTGGATTTGTGTTAGAGTATGTATGGGTTCTGAAGCGTTACATGCTTGAGTCTGGGAGAGAAGCTAGTATAGGTAACAAAGATCAAACACATGCAGGCAGTGTTTAGCATCAGCATGGGATATAATCTATTATATGGGACAGCAGAAAAATAAAAAATAAAAAGAGGAAAGAAAGCAAAAATAATAAGGTGAAGATCATTACAACATCATGAGGGAACTAGATCAATGCTTTTGGTTGTACCCTGAACACCTGTTGGAGGTTCTACAAAGAACCCCCAAAAATGAGTGACAACCACCCTTTCAAATTTGTCTTGCAGCTCTGAGACAAACAACAACTGAAAAATGAGCAGAACTGGCAAATTATAATGGCAATAAAAGATATTTTTCGTTACAGCACTTGTTACTCGTGGGTCTTCTCCTGGTACCCAATGTCTGACATATACTTCTGCCAGGC
>JAODLH010001619.1:349578-361779 GCA_027575645.1 Cossypha caffra | reverse complement strand
GCCAGGACCTGGTAAGTTTCAAAAAAAGGCACTATCTGTTGCTGTACGAAGGGTTACGGAGTAGAGAAAGAACTCAGCAACAAGGCACTCCCTTACTTGGTGCAAGAAAGAGCAGTTTATTGAAAGAAAAGCCGTGGCTTAAATAAGTTCGTTTGTGAAAAACACAATACAGACAGTTCATTGGTGAGAGAAAGAGACACCTCTTGTCCCTGGCTTTCCCACGAATCCAGCAGGTTTTTATCTTTGTCATAATTTTTTCTCTCATGTTTACAGTAGAGAAAAGCCTCTAGCCTGGGAAAAATCCTGGCTGGAAGTGAGAAAGTTTCACGGCCTGAGAAAAGGACTCAAAACCTGAGGAAACGGCCTGGCTGAAATGTGCCTAGGCCTTCAGCAGTGTCCACAACTATCTGGTTTGGCAAACAGTAGAGTGTTTTGGCAGGCGACATTTAGGTTTGCAAAGCTAACCCGTGAACAATTTTTGGACAAGGGTGAGTGTGTTTGGGCTTTGTATTCTTCAGAGCCAGCTCTTGTAGATTCCCAGCTATCCCACCAAGCCGTGGCCCAGACCCAGAGCAAACGCACTCATATCTTACACAGAGACACAAAGAGCTTGGATACTCTCCCTGTGGAGCCAATGGCACTTCCAGAAACAGCTGCACTGGGATTTCAACCAGCTGGCCCCACTAGGGAGGCACACCCTCCATGCTGCCCTGCTCAGTGGAGCCCCAGCAAAGCTTCTCGTGGCTCCCACTGCCACATCTTGAAGCTCATTATTAACCACAGCTCATCAAGCAGACCGTATTTTGTCCTCCCTTCAAGCAAACTAGCATTAAAAGTGAACTAAAAAACAAATTTGGAGAGAGTGAGATAAGTGACAGCCATTCTTCCCCCATTTTTGCTGACCTAGAAGAGCTGACACCACCACTCACGTTGTGTCCAGGATGGGATTTGCACGCAGGCTGAGACGTTGCTGAGCGTTCCCCAGAAAACTTGGAAGTTGACAGGCCTTTTCTGGCCATCCTCCTGGACTAAGTGTACATGGCAGAGTGAAAGGATACATCCTAATGACACAAAAGATGGTGAATCCATGTTTTAATTTTATAGATTATTGATTTATTTTTGTAACTATTTTTTTTCTTCTAGCACGACTGTGTCCAGGTGTAGCAGTGCTCAGTACCAGAAATGTTATTCAGTGTGAGCCGTTTTCTGAAGGAAAGGTGCACATGAGAATTCAGGTTATTTCATCTACCACTAGTGCTGCTTGTACTCTTAAAGGACAGCTGCAGCTGATGACAAAGTATGACACTTCTGTTGATCCCCCCTCAGGAACACCAAGGTGGTCTGTGACATGTGATAGATTTCTTAACCATGCAATTAGGGCAACCTAACCCTTGTTTAAAGATTGCAGTATATTAAAAAATGCGTAGGTGGACTTTGCTGGTGCTGGAGCAGGCAGCTGCAGGGTGAGATGACCATGTAAAACAGAATTATCCTTAGTAAACCACAGGACAGAGACTGTCAGCATGCTCCTTCCATCATCATAAATTTTGGGCTTATTTTGGGGGGGGAATAAATGATATTCAGATTCAGCCCTCAATAGAGGCTTGGTGTACCCTGAACACATATGCTCAAACCACAAGTGATTGGCAAAGATGCCTTCAATATCCCAGTATCACCAATTATGCTGACCTTCTCACAGTCTACTTTGCAGATAGTACTTAAATACTTAAATGCTCACCTAATTCAGAGTGAATCATTTCAGCTACATTTTTACAAAATCTTTCAAGATATTAACATTTGCAAGGCAAAAATATTTGTTTAGACCACAACAAAGTAGAAAAGAGGTGAAAAAGACTATACAAAGAATAAAGATCTCTTTATTTATTCATCACATACTTTCTAGGGAGTTTTGATCTTTAAATTTGTTCTAATATTATCAGAATTGATTTCTAGTCTCTCTGATCCCAGAGGAAATGTTTTCAGTGGAGCTCTCAGAGGATTAAATGTTATGAAAAATTGGCTTGCAGAGCTGTTACTATGGTGCTTTTAAGTGCAGAGCTTCTAAAAAATTAACTGATAAGAAAATTCCAATGCACTATGTTTAGAAGCATTAATTTTCTAACTTTGACATAAAATAATGTAGCTATTGAAAGACTACATAGAAATTGGGGTTTTTTATTATATCATGGTAAAGTCTAATTCTTTCTTCTGCTTTATTAGCTTTTAAATAAATACCAAATTTAGGAAGCAAATCTTACATTCTCAAAAAATAAAATTCAAAGTAAAAGTTGTACTGTTAATTTCTCTCGGTTTTGGCTCGGCTTGATTTTGGTGGTTTTGTTTGGGGATCTTTTTTTTTTTGGTCATTCTGAGAACCAAGTCATTTAGGCTCTACTAGAAAATATTTCTTTGTAAACAGCTGTACTTGACTATTTACATTTACTTGACGCTCTAGAAAGACCTTTTAACTGTACTATTTTCTGACTCTCTTGGAAAAAGCCCAGGTCTCTTTTTAGATGCCATCATCCTAAATTGTGTACTGTGTCACACAGTCCAATGCCAGCAAACATGGAAAATCCTTCTTCCTATTATTTTTAAGCACAGGAGCCATCTCTGGCCCATTTCTTCAAGCTAGCCCAACTAAAAATCCTCTATGGTCACCACTGAAACCATTTTGAGGAATGTGGGTTTGTTACAGGCACAACTGTTATTTCACATTAATACCACCTGAAGAAGAGTGAATGGAAAAAAGCTGAAAATAACACAAATACACACTTACATCTTCACAGAATTCCCTGTTCTGTTGTTATAAATCAGTTTTTACTAACACTGTTGCTCAAACAGTCCCTACAAAAAATTAATTTTTTAAAAAAAAAATCACCTCTTTTCACACAGCTTATAACAAATTGCCTGCCAGCTCACAAATAATTTCCTGCAAATCTGCTTGGTGGTTCCCTCCCCTCTTCACGGCCCAAGAGCTGAGTGATTTGTTGCCTAATGGCTTTCTTGTACCACTTATAAGCTGCCACTTACAAGGTAAAATGCTTGACAATGACACTTTTTTAGTACTGACCACCTGCTTTTGCCTGCAACCACTTGAAACTCTACTCACAGCTCTGGCAATAAGGTTTCACCCTAGTGAATCACCTAGTGATGTTTCATAATGCACAGCTTCACAGGCAGCACAAGGAAATTGATTTTAATGTAGCTACTCTTAATAATTAAACTGAAAAGGTAATTTGAAGGAAAAAAGCTACCATCCTAATGACACTCTCTGTGTCTTGCCATTTTTGCAATGTATCCCACAATAATTTTGCATACAGCAGAAAGAGCAGTTCTCATCATAAATAAAGGTTTTGCACTTCTGCAAAGGCTTTGAATTTTCAAAGTTACTTGGAAACAAAAATCGACCACACGTCTTTGTAGCATCCAAGTGGGTCAAACACTCACAAGGCGGGAATGTGCTGTAAAAAACTCCTGAAAGGTGCCTAATTGGTGTTTTGGGTAATAACGCTTTCCTCCTCTGCAGAAACCTGGAAAACAAGTAATGAAAAGGTTCTATATAGGAGATTATCAATTGAGTATATTACCACCATGAATATTTTAACCTTGTTAGGAGTTATGAATTATTTTATGCTGTTTTCCTTTCACTAACTTTTCAGTAAGAGAACTGTGCTGCCATTTATAATTATGTAATTATACTCTTCATGAAAAAAATTCACCTATTCTCCCTGCCTACCCTGTAAGAGGTGCAGTTTTTGGGGTGGACACAGGACAGATCACAGATACTCATCTGTATGCATGTGTACATATATATATGCATATGTATGTTGGCATGTATTGCACCTTCTATCACTTTTTATTATCTTATCTTAAGATTCATTTCTTTCTGTAAATACCTTTTCTTTTGGTATGAAAGGAGACAGAAAAGAGGTTGGCTTTCTCCTTCCAACTTCTTGTCAAGTTTTAAACTGGTCTTGCATTAAAACCAATAAAATTATGCAGAACTGATTGTGGTAAGTATCATTTAGAGTATAAGCTTTTAAAAGGTTAGAACCCTAGAATCTGCAGCACAGGATGGAGAATCAAGAGTGCTTGATCAATCTGCTGCTGATTAACTGAACTTCTGAGTAAAGAGTGGTTATGTCATTTCACCCATTTCTCCATTATTTCACAAGTCTACTGTAAGAATTGAGTTTTGTAGTCTCAAGAGAAAGAGAAAGTTATGAGTTTGCCAAGCAATTATATGGTTTTTGTAACTTTCAAAAAGACTGAAAAAACAAACCCTTAGCAAATATTTTTCCTTCATTGTTTTTCCACATTCTTTAATTATTGCAGGAGTGCTGAAATGTATACACCAGTATACATTCTAAATAAAAATTTTGAAATACTGCTTTTTGAAACAAAAAATATATAGGTTTATACAAGAGCACAAACTAAGTTCTTAGGCCAAATTTTGACTTCATGAAATGTAGCTTTATTCTTGTAGACATAAAGAAATTTGTGCACTCCATACATGTGCTGCTTATTCTGCTAGCCATGGAAAATGGGCACTGAGAAAAAGTGCTTAGGTCATAACATCTATGTATATGAAGACTTTTTATTTATTAACAAAACAATGTTTCCTCCTGCCCTACAACAAGCCTGAAAACTTTTCCCAGAGAGTGGAAAATCTTTTTCTTCTGCTAGTTTTGAAGATTTTTTTGAAAGCCACATTTGGTTCACATGTTTTCAGTGGCTGAGCAAGAGTCTTCTTTTCTTTCATTTTGTGCATCTCATTTTGTTCTTTTTATTTTTCTCAGAAAAATTTAAAAAATAAAATATAAATTTTATATATATATATATATGTAAAAAAATATATAAAATATATATAAAATATAAAAAATATCTCTATTTTTCAACCCAAGACCTGAACTTAGCCATAGATCACAGAGTGTGCCATCAAATCTGCCTCTGCCACAGGAGCACAGTGATCCAAGATTTCAAGCCTACCTTCCCTGATCAGCCTCATGAATTTTTACAGGAAGACTGCAGACGATCTTAATGGGTTTTGATCAAGCATAATTGCATAAACACAAGAGGCATACACTCTGCCTCACAGGCCTGGCTCCTTCATCAGCAATGTGCACAGTTCCCATCACATCCAGGGGGAGAATAGAATCCCAAGTGTATAAGTACATTGTCTGCTTCCTCCTCTTTGAAATATTACGTTTTTATAACCTTGGTTTTAAGCATGTACTATAAATCTGACAAGTGTTACTGAAGTCCCAATTCTAAATCAATAGTTTAAAATAAAAGTTGTATAAATACCAGCAGTACAGTTTGAAAGGGAGCATGGCAAACACAAAGTAAATTAAATGGGATTCACTTTCATGAGGTGGATAGCTCCTTAAACCAACTATTATAGAGATTTTGTTGTGTGGTGTGGCAGCATGTACCCATATGGCTAAGCAAGAGCTGGTTGTAAAAACAAACCCAACCCATACCTAGGAGCAGTGCCATGACCAAACCACAATTCCTCTGAGGCATAAATTTAATTTGCTGAAAATCAAGTACAGGCACTGTTGAGCACATTAGACAGCAACAGACATATTTCAAGAGAAGAAAGTGGAAAGTCCAAGTTCTACACATGCTGTGAATAAACTAGACTATTGTTTTTTTTGATAACAGAGTATTGTTTTGAATGTGCTGGGTAACTAAGTAAGTCAGAAGAATTTTTTTTCCAAGAATAGTCTCTTGCTCACTGCTAAAAATCCTAGCTTTTAAATTAGGAGCTGAAGTAATTGAAAAAAAGTTTACATTCTTGCAGCCTGCTCCAGCACAGCTAACCAAATGTTTGGCTTAATATTCATCTCTTTCATGAACCTTTCTTAAACATCTAAGACAGAAAATACCATTTCTGTTATTTAGTAATTTGATGCTTGAAATTTTGGGTTCCTTCCCTTCTGTTTCCCCTCTTATATTTTTTTTAAACTTGGTCAGAAAAGATCCAGTAGGGTCACTGCTGTGGTATTAGACTATGTGAAGCATTTCATAGCTTAGAGAAATCATGCTTTCAGTTCCTGGCACCAGCTCCAGTTATAAGTCACAATTACTAGCAGTATGTCTTTTGCTGTTTAGTGGGTTTTTTGTCATATCCCAAAAGTGAAAAGGAGGAAGAGAAGGTTTCGTTTTTCTCAGTAGCTTGAAACAATGATGACACAGGTCTAGGAAATTAGCAGATTTTAGAGACCTGATTGTTAAAAAAAAGTCCAAACTGCTACATTTCTTTAGGGCAATGTTGTCCAGATGATACACTGCAAAATTATTTAAATGGATAGAGCAACAGCTGGAAGTTTGAATTGTCTTCCAGTCTTTTGATATATTTGGTGCTCATTGCTTTCAGCCTTTCCAGCATGCCAGCTGGAATTTTGGGTCCTGAATATGGGTCTGAATAGGCCAGACCCTTCATTTCCCAGCAGCAGTGCCAGGACAAAGACAGAGGGATGCAGCCCATGCCTTGTGCCTTTAGGAGATGTAAGGGAGTGTTTGGCTCTATGAGGTTTGCTTCTCCAAACCTGTAAGAGCTGGAGTACCACACTTCATTTGTCTTCCCACTCCCAGGCAGGTATACCCAGGAAAAGAAACTCTGGAGTAAGTTAACTTTTTGGATACATTTCTATCCAAACAGACAAAATGGATTTCTTTTTAAATGATTTCATCTATTTCTCTACTCACTGTTTCACATCTGTAATACCTATTTGTTCTGCCAGTGTTTCCTCCAGAAACAAGGGGAGATGAGACATTCAGAGTCAATCCCAAAAGGATCACCAGTGCAAACACGAAGGCAAAACCAAGACCATTCTGGGGTCCAACTGCTGAATTTAGCCCCCCTAAACTGCCAGAAACATGACTGCCACGTGGAGATTAGCTGAAAGTAGCCAACTTTTCTCCTTTTGAGACATTTTGGATGCTGCATTAAGTCAACATGCAAATAAATATATTGGTACATGCTCATAAAATTTGGTACAGAGCGTACCTCAGCTGGTGTCTTGCTTTGCTTCTTTTATGACCATACTAGAACCCTTTGATGTTCAGGTGATGGGTATCTCTCATTATGAGACTAGAAAGGGAACAGAGAAGGTGAGTGTAGGCCTGTTGATGGGATCCAGTTTGGTAGGGAGCACAGGGATTGTGTCAGAGGATTCACATTGCAGCTGGCAGAGTTGTTTTCTGAAACAAGCAAGCGCGATCAGAGCAGAATCTTTTTTCAGTTTTTTCTAGTGTGGCCATATCTCTAAAGGGTGAGCCAAGCTCCTCTAAACCCCTGTCACTTTCTTGTCCTTGCTGCAGCAGAGGATAACTCTTCTCATGCCTATCAACTAATTTCTCTGTGATTGAGATGCCCAAGTAGGATGGACACTTACAGTGAACATTATAATGTTGACAACAAAGAACAGTTGCAAATTTTAACCAACATATTTGATAGGAGGTACCTTATCCAGACATGTATTGTAAGAAGGCAAATCTACTTCAGCAGACAAACCTTCTACCTGAATATTGTGAAGTTGGATTATCATTTTATTTACATGAATTTCCAAAAAGCATACAATTGGCTTACCTTTGTTTTTTCTTCTCCGATTTAGTTCCTTTTTCAAGATGCATGAAATACAAAAACATGTCTGAAAATACTTATTAAAAGCCCACATTATAAGACTATGTCTTCTAAAACACCTTTTTCCCAGGCTTGGCATGTGTATTGTTAAGTCTCTCTTACCTTATATACTTGATTGCCAGATTTGAGGTCTTGAACTTCTCAGGTTTTTAAGATATTCCTCAACATAAGAGAGTTTAGGTGGTTTGAATGAAATTACTTCAAGATATAAAGACAAGCATTAGCACAAAACATTTTAAAAATTAAATTTATCATAGACAACACAAAAGGGTTGCTATATGTGCTGAACTGTTTATTCTATTCTATTTATTCTGCTGTATGGAATACCTGTTTTGCTGGACCCTTTATTTCCTCCGTATAAGGTAGGATCATTTTCATGCTCAATATCTTTCTCTCTTCAATGCTCAAATGATACAAGGGTTGCTAATTATGACTTTGACTGTGAATCACAATGAGGATAAAAAATTTTGCTTTCAGTTATATGCAACATTAATCAAAGAAAACAAAATACTCAATGTAATGAATTATTTTAAGTTTATATAATAAGTTTAACCTAATCAGTGTTGACAGCACTTGGAGTTTTATGACCATTCACTGGATATTATAGGGATTACATAAAAGAGAACCTCAGAGAATTATATCCAGTATCTTTAAGACTCAGCTCCTTATAACTATTCCAAAATATCTTAAGTACTAACAAGTGAAAAAAACAGAAGACAAATTAGAAAAGCAATGATTGCATGGGAGGAAACACTGACATTTCCGGCTTTGACTGTCACATCACAAGGTTTCTCTCGCTATCTCTCTATCTAAATTGAGCATTCCTTTTTTTTTATTCTGAAGCCAACCTCGTGTTTGAGGATCTAGTTTGCTATTTCTGAAAAACTGGGGATTGCAGTGCTGCTAATTTAATAACATTTCACAGGTTTCCAGCCTCGTTTTATTATTTTGTTTTCATTTTTCTCCCTTTTATCCTTCTCTCCTCCACTGCCTGCCCCAGCAGAAAGTAACAATGTCTTAAAAGCTCAGGTCTCCTCAAATTACAAGTAGCACCAAGGTAAGACCAAACTCTGCCTGTGCCACCCACAGCCACCCACACACTGTCACTCATGTCAAACTTTCCCTGACAACAGCTGATCTCCAGGAGACAATGGAAAATTCAAACAATTCAGAAAAAAACCCAAACCAACAATGGACCCCTCCCCTCCCCAAAAAAATAAAAACCCCAATCCACTGTTATAAAGTTCAAACAAATTGATAGTGACGTGGATCACTCATGTTGAGCTAATAAATTGCCGTAATTTTTCAGCATGGATGACTTTGCAGCCGCAGCTATCCCATAACAATTACTGATCCTGCTGCTCTGCACTTTAAGAAAAGTAGGACTTCAGAAAGAAGCATGATGGAAATTTCAAGAATATAGATTATCTGTTTGGATAAAGACAGGCTTTTTATACTTAATTGCTAGGCCTGGGAAGCTTAGTTGCCCTGCCTGCTGTTTCTGCCTGAGTACACTCAAATGGATTCGTGCAGGTGGGATTCCCCATGAATAGGAGCATTTCCTTCCCCTACCACCACTTTCTTCTTTCTTCTTGCTGTACAGCTATTGAAAAGGAAAGAAGAAATATCTATCAGCTTTGCTGCTAACACTTCTGGTCTTCTTTGCTCTGGATGCAGAATGGTTTTGTTGTCTTTTGAGGAGGGCAGGACAAAGAATCAGCAAAATCAACACATCTCACATCAGTTTAGAAATTACCTCTATTAAATGTTATAGTGCTTTTCAAGTGTTGTCTGAAGAAAATAATTTCTGTGGCAAAAACAGGCTTGTCTTAAAGGTCCTGCAGAGACCCTCATCCATCAAAAATTGAGCATGGCAGGAAACAGTCTCCTGAAGTCCATGGCATATTTGCATGTAAAGGAATATTCCAAACTGTATTAAAATTAAACATGTATTTTCAAATATGCTTGAGGTTTTTCATAAAGGCAATAGGTAACACAGTCACAAGGTTCCAACCTATAACAGCTCTGGATTTTCTAAAAATTGACTATCAGTTTCTATTTTTAACAACAGCGATATAAATCCAAAGAAACCTCACTAACTTCAGACTAGTTGTCTTGTATTTACATCTGAATTAAAGATGTCAAATCTGTCTCTCTTTTATCGCTGCACACTACTAGATGCAAATCTCTGATTCTGCAAACAAAATCTGTACTAATTCATTAATTCTGTGCATCAGTCACCTGAGCGAGAGTTAATATTTTCAGGTAAAAAAAAGGCTGTGAGTGTTCTATACTACCAGTGTTTTAATAGTATCTTGTGGATTGAGGCAGCTGAAACAGCAATTGCTCAGAATACTCTTTAAGCCACAATGTTTTGGTTATCTCACCTTAGAACATTTTCTTCTGTGAGTTAGAAACTGACTTATTCTTTATGTAGTTTTCAACTATTTCAATGCCAATGTGCAGTAAAATCCAGTGAAATGTAAATCACCCTCTGATACTATTTTTCCCTTCTCTTTCTGGATAAATCTATAAGTGCAATGAAAAAATACGATTTTGAATGGCACTAGTGGAGAAATTGGTATCACAGATGGAGTTTAAAAGTCATATCATCTTGTTAATAGCCAAATAAGGTATTTCCTAAGTTGGATTTTGGCTACACTACTTTGAATGTTTGAACATTTTTTTTTATTTTAAATGAGGAGAACGTTGTAGCTGCTGAAACTGGGGATAATGTAATATTATCCTCTTGGCACATTTAATAATACATACTGATTTCCTTGCAATATGTGTGTCCCAAGACAGCATTTCTGCAGACCTTGTTTACCTGCAGATGCAGCCAACCACCTCAAGCATTCTTGCATCTGTTCCCAAAAGCCTCTTAAAGAAACCTTGTCAGTGGCCTCAAAACCAAACCCTGAGTGATTTGGAGAGCATTCTTTCTAGTTCCATGGTCTGTCCTAGGCATGGCAGTAGATCCATTTTACTTTAAATAGCTACTTCTACCTTCTCTACTCACACATAAATCTGACTTGCTGTGCTTAGCAAATTGGCATTTTCAAAGGCACCCATGTCACAAAGTAGGCCAGGATAGCAGGATATCTATTACACAAGACAAACCAGTCACTGTGTTAATTTCTGTGTGAAATTCCTAGCTGGCTCAGACTAGTAGCAAGAAATTATTCACAAGAACCCCAATGTACACATTTTAAATACATTGAAATTTTCAGTTCTTAGAGTTGCAAAGGCCACACTTGGATGCAATTAAACAATTATATTGCCGTCCGTAGTTATAAATTGCTCTTTTAAAAGTTTTCATTTAAAGGCATAAGTGTGTTAACCTTAAAACAACCAACAGTAGAGTGCATGGCATGCACTCTATTTCAAATTTCTATATTTACACAAGCAGAGACGAGAAGGGGCAAGGAATCTTGCCATTCTTTTTGAGGTGAAAAATGTACAATCTTATTTCTACAATAAAATAAAAAAAAGGCACATTAAATTACTTTTCGTACTGGGGTTGGCAAGAACACACTAAATGGCAAGGGTCAGTCCTGAACATGGTTATTTTTCCTCAGTAACGTAATGGAAGAGAGCTATACTCCTTAACCACTGGAATTACTTTTGTTGACAGGTATGTTTGCAGAACTGGTCAATTGTTTTAGTTCTTGGTTTTCTAAATTGTGCTTGATCCTTTGAGATAAAAAAAAAAAGTTGCAACTAAGTAAAGTAAGTACTTTCAAATGGTTGACTCAACCCCAGCTTTCTATCAGGAAAAAATATCTTACTATCTTAAATGAAAATATATAGCATTGCCATGTAAGAAATGTAAGTTTTGCCATTGCTACAGAATCCCTTTTACTTATAGAGCACTACCTATTACAGTACAAGATACACCACTGAGATTTAACTGAGCTAAATTTTACTTTCATTTAAAAAATGCATTAGGCACACATTAATAAAAACACCTTACTATGGACCAGCAAATCTTCCATTAAAATTAAAGGGTATTTGTGCTGAAGAGCCATAAATTATGCACTTTGTACAAGATTCTTTCAAACCACTGCCTGGTGAAATCCATAGATATACTTCCATTATCTTTAGTGACTTTTACATTAGGAATTAAGGCACTGCAAGCATTACAACCTCCTAATGAAGAATCACAGGGAAAGAAAAAAACAGGTTTGTTATAAATGAAGATGTTCTGAAAGGGTTTTTTACCTATATAAGAAATTAGTGAACAGAAAGTAGGTTCAGCATAATGTGTAATTCTTTATCTTACATCAATCAATTGCTGACCTGATTCTCTATAGTTTTGTCAGTCGCCTGAAGATTTGAAATCTTAAGTGAGGGCATAAGGTCTTGAATTGCCAACAAAGACAAATTTGTAGCATGTCATTTTTAACAAAGAAAAAAGTCATTATCAAACCTTTCAGACTATTAAAATAAAAGATCATTTCTATTTCAATTAGTATTTCTGTTCTTTGTGAGGCATGTCTTTGATAACAGATAATAAGTTTCCCTACCAAAACTGGGCACACGGTCAC
>JAODLH010001619.1:335696-349546 GCA_027575645.1 Cossypha caffra | reverse complement strand
CAGTGATGATGGAACACAGCAGCAGCATTCAGGAAAAGACACATCATTAGTGCCCAGGTTCAAAAATTAATATAATACTGTAAAAGGGAAAAGAAAGGCTTGGAGCCTCAGAAAATTTCAGTTCCAACTTGCCACACTTGGGGAAAAAGGAAAAAAGAGTAAAAAATATTAAATAATACCTGTGTCTGAGGCAGATGATTAAAGTTTATGCTTTCACATATAGTTCTGATACTTATTGCTCACTCAGCCACTAACACATAAAACACTCTTGTTGCTGTTATTTCAGGGGTATGTAGGGCACTCTGGTGCTAAAGAACAATTTACATAGACCAAGGAAATACAAAACGCAAAACAAGTGTTCTTTATTATTGACCCTGTCAGTTTTGTTGCGTGAAGAGGGGGCCAGTACCAGATGTAGGTAGGAGACATTCAGCAAAGGTCAAGACATCCAGTACTTTGTTTTCCTTAATCTTCCATCACCTGGAAGTCAGTTAAATTATGTTTCTGGTCCTAATATGGTCTGAATTCTGCCTGGGATGAAGTTCCTTAAAAGCATGCACTGGAGTCAAGAGGGTGTCTTTGAAACCCCACCATCATTCTTAGCACCATTCCCGGGCCTGAGGTGTTTTTTCCTAAAAAACCACACAGCAACGCATACATGGATAGATTTTCTGAAAAGCAGGCCAAGGTGTTGGGGTGATGGATGGGATTCTGAGGCACACAGCACTCTTTTCACCATCACTAGCCTCCAGGCACAGATGAGTTGCAGCACCTGTGCCATCCCTGCTCAAGGATCAGCTATACCAGAGCACTGGCTGGGCAGCAGGGTGGCCTTCTCTCCTCCCTTCACATCAGCCAGAAAAATTTGCGTAAGTGCAAACTTCTTTCCCAAATTCATAGGTACACACTCACCTGACGGACTTGGATATCCTGTTGTGGAGCCTGGAGTTGTCACAGTACATCTGAATGATGAAATCCAAGGGCACAGTGCATCCTGCAGCTCTGCACAAACCACCCTCTTCCAAGCATCCCAGCAGGGCTGAACCACCCCACACCCCCCAGACATGTGTTTTCCCTCACTGCCCATAGCACAGCTGTGTTTTCACCACCTCCCAGGACAAATATTGTAGATTTAAGCAAACTTTCAGCTCAAGTGCTCTCTCTGACCACTACCAAGGGATACCAGTTTTTTAGGGTACCATCAAGATTTTTAGAGGTCCTGGAACCTCTAAGACTACCTGTTGTATTAGGCTGTGTAGCAGATCTGAAATTACTTTAAAAATCAGCATTCAGAAATGAAGATACTTGAGGAATAAATCTTCCAAAGACATTGTTGTGAATAAGTTCTCATTTTAAGTATTTCTGAGGAGGTAGAAGTTCAATTAATTATGCAACTATCTTAACAAATGCAGATAAAACAAAAAAAAAATACACACACAGACCTCTCATGTTTTCTTTGAAGAACTTATATTTTTACTTGGTCACAACCACAGTTCTTGAGGTGGAGGACAGATTTATTCCACAAGGACTGAGACACTGTTTTCCAAAGTACATGATTTTCAAACATTGATAACAACTGTGTTATTTCAAGATTTAAATGAATCAAACTAGCCAAAGAAAATATTGAAACTTTGCATAAAACCAGACAGATCCAAGCCTCTAAGGAATTTGGGAACATGAAACTTATGTACATGCATCTTCCTCTCAAAAACACAAAGGAATTTCTTCTAGCAGTTGCTTTGCTATTTTCACTGTCAGCACATAACCACAAATTCCAAGTGTTCTGCAAAGAGCATTTTCTTATAGCCTACCAAAGAACCTGCTCTTCAGACTGGAAACTTACTCCATTTCCCTGACCACTTTGGGAAAGATGAGGAGTGCACTCATCTCAAAATCCATACCAGAGTAAACCCACATCTGGCATGTCTGTAAGGCCTTGATTTAGTGGTCCCATAGTTCATTTATTTTTCACACTTTATCTGAATCTGTTTTGTCAGTGTCTTAAATCTTCCTTGAATCCATGCAAAACTTTTTTTCATTGTGCAAATAAATACTCAGATTCTCCTTTTTTCCACACTGGCAAATCCAGTAAAATTCTGCTAAGTCTGAAAAGCTCCATCTTTCCAATAAATTTTTAATTAATTGTTGTTAGGTCTAAACTGTTCAGAGAGGTATCTCCTGGTCCACAGGAGGTGCATATTCTGACCTTGTTTTTCTTGGGCAAGTACCATCAGTAGGAAAAATATTTTCTGGGAATAGGTTTAAAAATTTATATTCAATAAATAATCATATATCTGATAAAAGTTCAGGAGTTGGTTGTTCTACACATGTAATTGTTAAGATGCTCATGCTGCAGGAATTTTGGTTGTATTTAACCCTGCATGAGCTGTGCCTTCGTTTAGGTGCAGAGCTGGATGAAGGGGCACACATTGACTAAGTTCAATTACTTACTGTGTGTGAAGAAAACCCTGAAATGTAGCCCAAAATATGTGATGCATTTTCAATATTTATGATTAAGCGTTAAAGTATGAGCAGCAGTGATAGAAAAGGAACTTAAATGATGAGATTAGACTCCAAACTTTCCTGGTGAGAAGAATCCCATTAACTGGGCTCAAAAATGCCAGCAGTGGTTTAGCTCCTTTTCCACTGTTCCTATGGCTTCAGCCAAAGAAAATGAACTGTAGAGGTGGAACAACTAAGCAAGCCTTGTGCAGGGTCTCTAGGGAGTTCCCTGCCTTGCTCTGTCATCCAACATATGTTTAAAGATTTGTCCCAACATTTAGGAAACATGGTCTATCCAACGCACAGAGGGCAGAAAATCAAAGGGAAATTTCCCTTATCAGTTGTGGTAAGAAATTCTTGAGCACTTTGTCCCTCACTTCAAGTATGGCCAGAAAATAAATATTTCCTTTTCTTCTTTGCACACTGTGTCTTTATTATCAAGTGTTATAAATGTTATGTCTTCTAACCAGTCAGCCTTGAGTGTTGAGCAAATTAAAGGCCATGATAATACTGAAAATGAAGAGAAAAATAAAAATGCAGACTGACTGTGGTTGTGCAGAGGTCTGGAGGGGAGCTGTGTCTGGACAGGCCTGTTTACAGAACCAGGGCCTTATTTATCAGCTTGTATGTTTGTACCTACAGTTGTTGTGTGTCAATCTTCAGCCCTCATTTTCCCAGTGGTATCTAGGCATGGTGTTTTGAGGGAGAAGAAAACAAGGATGTGAGCCAAAACTCATTCATCTGGCTGGTAAGGGGACAGTGATCCATGAAAGGTTCATGTTCTGTCCCTTGAAGATGGTTTTCTTTCCCTTTGTCTTGTTAGGAAAAGAAAGCAAAAAAAAAATTATTTGTTTAAAACTTCAATTCTTTAAAATATTTAGTTGACAATTGAAGAGAAACAACATGTTTAAAGGCTATTTTAGTTACATTTACTTAGACTTTCCACTAAAAAAATTGTCACCTTTTCAAATTATTCAGTGTTACTTTGACTTCTTGTTTTTAGATGCCTGAAAGGAAAATAAAGAATATGAAAGGCATTAATTTTGGAGTTAAAGTCTGACCCTTCAATGCATTCATTTTTAGTATAAAATGTAAAGGATGCTAAAGGAAGGAGGGAAAAAAGTAAACTAGGAATGAAATGAATTTAAAAGTTTTGTTTTGGGAAAGGGAACAAGCTCTTTTGGTTTAGTTTATTGTTCATCTTTTACTTTTTTCAAGCTGCACTATTGCTTTTTTACATGAATCATTGTGTGGTATCATTTACAGTCTGAGCAACAAAAGCAGCAATTGCTGCTGGAGTTAGTGGGATTTCACAGTCTCTTCAGATCTTATGAGTGCTCTAACTTTAACAGCAGAAGCACACACATATTAAAGACAAGTTAATATAAAATGAAATAATTACTTTACAATAGTTTTTTCACAGCCATCTGGCTTTCTACTCAAAGCTTGTCCCACCAGGCCAAAAATTATCTGGATATTCTTTTGCTAGCCACTTGAGAAATATTTGGGATTCAGGAGACAATTCTGGAGACAGAAGACATGCAAAGTCCTTGGAAACTATGCATCAGCCTCCATGTCTCCATATGGAAAAAAAAGTCTGCAGAGAAATCTGACCAACACCAAGCAACTGTTCTGAAGAATGTGGCTTTAGTTTTTCAAAGTGGAGTCAGCCTTGTAATGACTGCAGCTGTAGTGAAGAAACACAAAAAGCAGAGAGCAGATGGGGTACAGGGAGGAGGCTCTCCCATTTCATCAATTCTACATGAAAGATTTCCTTTAGTAACAAATCCAGATTGAAAAGTTCTTCACTCTAATTGACCTTAAATACTAACTGCTGAGAGAGAAATTTACTAGCTGATAATTACAGCCCTTCATTTATGAGATTTAGGTTTCCAACCACAGAAGTCGAGAATGAAATAAGAGTTAAACTGCTGCTCTCTGAGCTCAGAGTATTGGGGTGCAAATATTTATCCAAAGCAGCAGAAGAAAAGAAGAGCATTGTCGCTCTAAATTTCACAGGGTGCACGAAAATTAATGCATCTTCCTGCAATGTGGCTTTTACTACACCACATCCTTTTAACCTAATGCAAAATGCTAAACTAATATTGGTTCCTGTTAAGAGCAGACCTTCTTGTTACACTTGCTGTTGCTTTTATTTGAAATATGGTAATTACATGAGGCACACTTGATGCTGCCTATGATTTATCATAACAAGATTTTTTTTATAAAGATGTTTACATTATAGCATCAAGTCTTAAAATACAGGGAAATATTAGAATTAAGATGAGGAGTGCATCTTTAAATTAAAGCCTTTCTCCATCTGCTGCATGTATTATGTCATGCTCTTCAAATACCTTGTCATAAACTTCTGTTTCTATCAGAGTCAGCCTCTGTATAGAGAATAGACCAATTTCTGGGCTTGAGTTGGACTTATTTATTGATAAAGACTCTTGTCCAAGGCATTTTTTTTTCAGAATTTAGTTGCAGAACAGAGAATTTGTCACTGGGTTGCAAGAAGAGGAAAGATAATTTTTTGTAATTAGACACTATCAAATGCTATGTGATCCAGTGCTGGCCCTTGGTACCATACTCTTTCACTTTACAAGCCTGTTAGGAAAAAAATATTTATAAATAGCTTCAGTTCACAGTTTTTTTCCACATTGCCTCCCTGAGCCATAGACTTGTCTAGATAGTCCATTACGTGCAGACCATCACACTGAGTACCTGGGAAAACTTGAACAGACCACCCTGAGTCAACCTGAAATCTATGCCTTTCCCTCCCTCAAGGTATTGTCTGAAATCCACATTTTTTTAAAGACCTTTAATATATAGGATGTGGAAATCTGAGTATGTTTAGACTGAGAAAGTCTACATGAATTTATATGAGAAAATCCCCCTGGGCTCGTTATGAGATTATGTTGTTGACATTGATTTCTTCCCACTATTTCCATACCCCAGCATGGCAGCAAATCTTCTGAGTCCCATGGCTTTGACATCTGACGTAAAGAATCCACTGTTAAATCAGGCCCATTTCCCTTTTCACCTACTTGATAGTGAAAAAAATGTGGAAAAGATGACTGATGTTGTACATAGAGCAATGGCATTGATTTTCGTGCATAAATATGAAATATTCTCAGAATAGAATACAATATAGATTACTTAAATTCAATATGAGGTGGGCATAAATTGCAGGGCAAGTGGCACTAGAGGAATAATGGCATTTCACTACTGCAACAATAAACAGAAGTATATAATGCTTTAGATGGTATATAGACAAATATCTTCTTTAAAAGCACTTTAGTAATATCCTTGGAAGTGCATCATCTAAACCAAGGAATATGAATTTGAGTTACAAATACGAGCTGTTCTTATCTAGAACTTAAGGTCAGTAGCAGATGTTATGCATTCCTATAGACGCATGCCCAAAGACAAGGATTTTTTTTTATTTTAATGGCAGAAATCTGCCAGCTATTCTTGCCTTGCCTGCAACAGCTGAGCAATCTTTCAGTGCCATGAGGAGATTGAAAACTTGGCTCATGTCTAGCATGGACAAGCTTGCCTTAATCACATTGCTCTTTTACATGTACACAAGGACATCAACATTGACAGTGCTGCAGTAAAGCAGCCATTTGCTGAAAACAACTGTCAACATTGTCAAGTTTTTTGGAACCTTTTACAATGTGATTTCTGTGACAAAGCTTGTAGAATTCTGTTTATCAGCTTCAGCAACAAATTTCTATAAAAGAGATACATGGAGAAACATACTGGAGCTGGATTTTCTATTGCTAGTTTCCACCTGACATTCTAAAGCAAATGGATTAGAAGATATTAGAAGATAAATTAACTGCAACATCCAAAGATTCCAGTCCCACTTAAACCAATTTCAAGATTTTTCACAAAAAAGTAGCAAAAACAATGTTAAAGATTTTGTCTGTGGTTCACAAGTCAGGTTTATTCTAAATTCTTCATGTCTTTTTATTTCTATACCAATCTTGCCTTTGAACTTGTAAAAATTTGCTTGAAAAAAATAAACATTATATTATTATTGGTGCTAAATGATACCTAGAATTTTAAAAATCCCAAAATGTAGGACTCAGAATAGGTGCAGAATAGGTAAATGCTGCAAAGTGCATAGTAAAACGCTGCAGGCAGTGGGGGAGAAACACCATTTAGGATGAGATTAATTTAGGCTTGGGAGTGGTGCCTAATCTCTGCCTATATTAGCTATTGGAAATTCTGGCTCTTCCAGCACCTCTCAAGACCAGTCTCCCAGTATCTGCCACTCTGAGTTACTGGACCATTAGTCTGCAAATGGGTCTTGGAATTCTTGACACTATGACATTTTCAGCTTATTGTATTCTCCTTTCATGCTTTTCTAGGAGCAAGTATTACTTAAATAAATAGTAAAATTAACAGTAGATTTAAAAATAGAGAGTATTTTTTAGTTACAAAAATACTTACCTGAAGGCATATGAAGT
The DNA here is from genome assembly GCA_027575645.1 of Cossypha caffra. Taxonomy (NCBI): domain Eukaryota; kingdom Metazoa; phylum Chordata; class Aves; order Passeriformes; family Muscicapidae; genus Cossypha; species Cossypha caffra. The sequence continues at coordinate 342,566 of JAODLH010001619.1, read as the reverse complement.
TATTTCCATCCAAATTTCATCCCACAGTGGTCTGATTACCCAAAGCCCTAATTCCTCCAGGTTGCCTTACAGAAGTGGGGTTTTCCCCCTTTCAATCAATCATTCTTCCCAGTGACTCATAAAATACGTTGTAAAGAAGAACAGGGTATGTTTGCTCAGGATCCTGTCTCACATGTGAGGCTGTGAGGACAGCTCTGCATTTGCTCCTGCAGTTCTATTCAGACTGAGCACTGATGCTGGGGAATCTACAAGCCCATGAATTACCAAAGTGTCCCTTCTGAATGCTAATGAGGGCTCTGGATGATGCTGTCAACCACAAAATTTCCCTGTATCATCTTGATCACAATTTCTAAAGTCTTTTATATGTGTATTAGCTGCAGACACTCTTAGCTGTTTCAGCTCATTTTTCTAATAGATCCTTGCTATGCCTGGGAGATATCTCAGCACAAATGATACAATTATTGGTATTTATCCAGTATTAAAGAGAAAGTGGGGAGGAGAGGATGGATTGTGGACACAGTATGCATCAGACCCAGTGCCAAGAGAACCTAGTGCACACTGTCAAAGTGAGTGGTGACTCACAGTTAATTTGGTTGGTGGCCTGAGGCTACAAATAATACTCTTGCCCACAGCCCAGGTTATTCAGCTGTAAAATAAGGAAGAATGCCTTTTTATGGCTTCTGCAAGGACTCAAAATCATTGATATAGTTTTGCCATGCAGGGGAAACATTAAGTGTTACAGAATTTTATGCCTGTTGCTCTGAGCTTAGGATGTATTTCTACCTGTTCCTAAAGTTTAGGAACACGACAATAGTTAATCTTCATGATGACAAAAGGAAGCAGGAAAATAAAGTGACACACTTGAATGAACTGTGAGGAATAAAATGCACAACATGTGATAATGCCATGACTCTCTGTTACTGTGCATTTCTGGTCTGAAAAGATATGGCTTGATGGGTAATTTGTCATGCTGTGCAATAGAGAGTAAAGAGTCTTCAGACAGAAGAAAATTACACAAATAGTAGGGTGGAAAGGTATAATTGAAGATGGCAAAAATCTGAAAGAAAGACATTTAAAATTACTGTACTGACCTACTAAATGCAGTTGGGCGTGGAATCCTGGCCTCACAAGAAGAGGCATTAAATGACTGCAGACTGTGACACTACTGCAGGATAATGTCAATCTTATGGAATTCTTATAAGATTAAAAAATTGTTAGATTAAATAAATTAAACCCTTGTTTTACACTTGCATGCACAGCCTGAGCAAACAGTGTACTTACAACAAGAAAAAAGTTCCCTATGGTCAAGTTGACAGCTGGCATCCAGACCCATGGAACCAAGATGTCCCCTTCTTCTCCATGATCTGTACAAGGATTCCTTCACCACCACTAGATTTGTGCCTGTAGACAGTCCTAGTGACGTGAGTATTTGCTGCTACTTGTTCACTTGTGACTTGTTCACTTGTCTCTGAAGAGATAAATTATACCCAGTGATTTTCAATGCTTCAGAGAAATCAGGCAAGGACCACCAGAAGAGTGTCCTTTCCCACTCAATGGGTGGGATTTATTCAATAAAGAACAAATTCTTGGTTCTTTATCAAAAGCTGTAGAGAATTAGAAAACCAGAGAATCATAGAATCAGAGAAGGGACCTGTAAGGATCATGGAGCTGAAAACCTGGCCCTGCACAGGACACTGCAAGAATCACATCACAGGTCTGAGAGCACTGCCCAAGCACTTCTTGAACTCGGGCTTGGCGCTTTTGCCACTTCCCTGGGGACCCTGTTCCAAGTCTGGGTGAAAAACTTTTCCCTGATATCCAACCTAAACCTCCCCCAACTCAGCTACATGTCATTTACTCAAATCCTGTCACTGGTCACTACAGTGAAGGTGTTTGTACCCACTCCCCTTCTTTCCCTCACAAGGAAGTTGTAGACTGCTATGGGGTCTCCCCTTATTCTCCTCTTCTCCAGGTTGAACAGATTGAATGACCTCAGCCACTCCTCATACGGTTTCTCCTCCAGACCCTTCATCATCCTTGCAGGCCTCCTTTGGACACTCTCTAAAGGCCTCATATCTTTCTTATATTGAGGCACCCAAAACTGCACACAGGATTCGAGGTGAGGCCACTGCAATGCAAAATAAAACATGACAAACATGTCTTTTGACCAGCAGGCAATGCTGTGCCCGATGCATCCCATTAAGAAGTGTTTGAGTTTCTCCCTTGGACATGGAATCTTGTGCTATAGAGACAAAATCAGATGCCTTCTCATAAACAACCTTCATTTCACCCTTCTTTCTCTTCTGCTTCTCATATAATCCCAGAACATCAGTTAAAGACTCTAAAGGAAGCAGGAGGAGACTTTGCTTTTCCTTTTGATTTATTATTTATTGCCCACTCTCCTCAGAGACATGTTGTGATCTGAACCCCTCAGAAACACTAGGGTGAAGCAGGCTACCAAAGATTGGTATGACATATATTACTGACTGCTCTGTGTCTCCATGAATGTGAAATGTTCATATTACTTCCCAGTTTCTTACCTTCACTGCTGCACTTTTGTGCTACACAAAGAGCACCACTGGCACACTAATAGCATTGTCAGCTCTTCATGAGTTTGAATTCTGTTTCATAACTGTATGCACTTTTGTTCAAGATAAAACACAGAGTATATCTCCTTCTCATCACAGGTCTACCTGAAATACCAGAAAATCATCCTGAAAATAAGCTTCACAAGATTTCCTGGTTGTGGGTACAGCATACTGGCACAACAGGAAAAAAGTTGCTGCATTAACAGTTTCCCAGCTTCCTGAAGCACCCCCTCTGCACGAAGCCTCAACTATAGAGAGCCAGAGAAAATGCAGAATGAGGCACTATCCCATTGCAGAGATATGATAAAAAAATTTACTACAGTACAAACATTTTGAGCATAAAAATAATCTAAGTGGTGAAACTGCAGGTAGTCTGCTGTCAAGTTAAATAAACAATGAAGCAATCCAGATACTCCAACAACAATTGTTGTTCCTCTGCTATTTAAAAGGCTACTTCCCAGTGCATTTAAGTGCTAAATGAAGATAATTCTTCAGTGAAATAAGTATTTGTTTTTCACACATCATTTGGTAATCGTCAGAGGCTTCTGTGGCAATTAAATTTGCCAGAGAATCCACCCACTGCTGCAGACTGCTGCAGGATGCAGATTATCATTTTTAGAACTAAAATAGGGCTTGGTAGAAAATGAAATCTTCCAGATGTTAACTGAAAAAAAGTCTACAGTTTACTCATGTCTTTGTTGGTGAGAAGGCTGCCAGTCAAGCAGCATTGTATCCAGGTAGTGAAAAACTTGAATGCCCTTGGCAGCAGAATTATACCATGTATGGGAAGATCACCTGCAGGTACAGAAGATTGCTGTGCAAAGAGTCACTTCTTTGTGCTCTGTCCTGGGATGTGGCACCCTCTTTTCAATATTGGTGACATCAAAAACAGACTCAACCGATTTTTTCTTTCTTTTTGTCATTCAATTTTTGTTTCTCTTAAGATACAACTAAAAGAAATTTCCCCAGGAATCAACTTTTGCTTGGATTTATGTGCTGGGAGTTGCTGAAGTGGCTGATGCAGGCTGTCATCTTTGTGTGTCCCAGTTCCTCATTAAACTAATATCTTCATTTTGTTGAAAAAACTCTTTGAAGCAAATTGAACAGTTCAGCAGCTGTGTCATCAACATGCATTGTGTTTTCTCCCAATTTGTTGTTGAGGGTTGCATCCATGATGAAATAAGATGAACTGAGGCCTCTTTATCAAATATGTGTCCATCCTCTCTCAAAGAAAAAATCCAAACTCCCTGGAGTCTGCATGTGTGAGCTATACTGTGATCTATGATCACACCTGCAAGATGAAGACAGGTTTGCCACTTCCACTTGTAATCTCAACCTGAACTCTTCCAAAACACATCACTCCTTAGGACCACCATGAAGAGGTGAGGTAGGCAGATGCATTTGGTGAACCGTGTGTCTGCAAGCATTGATCTAGGAAAGAGAAAGGAAGAAGCCATCAAGTCTCTGACTGTTTTGACAGGCTGTATTACTCTGATAAACAAAACCTCCACCCCGACTCCCAGACCCAGGAGCTCACTTTTAGTTCAGTCCAGGGCCTTAATTAATAAGAGCTACGTTTAAAGTGTAGTAGTCTCTGAACGGACTATTAGGCTTTGCTCTGAGTAGCTGTTTCTGGAATAAACAGACTCCTACTTTTTCACCAGGGCCATCTTTGCACTGTTCCCTGCATGGGTTAATGAGCCATGGTGCAGCCTCATCTCAGCCCTGTCCCTGGTCCACTTCCTCCTGTCCTAATTGTGCACTCAGGGTGATCCCTGGACCTGACTGATTACTTCACCCTGCGCAGATTCTTTGAACTGCTTATGGTCATCAACTGAACCATATGATATTCCCTCAAAACCCAGTTCGTCAGAACAGAGCAGCCCATCAGGAGGCTGGAAGCATTAATATCCAAGCAATATTAATCCAAAATAAAGTCACTGAATGACCAAGTAAAGCAATCATAACAAAGGCCTGTTTCTACTATAGCATTTTATCTAATTATTTAAACTGCCATTAGTACTACCATTATCACTCCAATTTCATGGCAGCTGATGTGGTATACATATTTGAGACAGTGATATCAATTAATATGTTGCCTATTTTATCTTGTGGCGTATCAGCAATTACTACTCATTCAAAACTTATCATTAATACATTTGATCAGGGTTTTTCCAAAGTAACATTTATTTAACATTTATTTAGAGGCTAATTAAAATTCCTGACTGTCATTTATTGTAACCTGATTTTGGATAATTGTTCAAATCAGCTTTTTAGAGGCATCAGTTTTGTTTCAGTCTCAATGAATAGGGTACTTTAATGCCAAGAAACAACAGAGGATTTGAATTATATTTTTGCATATACAAGTGGCTACTGTAAAACTCAATTCTTCAAAATGCCTGAATTCCACTAGATATTTTTCTGCCTACTGCTATGGAGCACTGGGTGATGCTTGCTGTCATACTAAGAACTGGGAAGTTGGGACAAAGAGAGAAAGTCAAGATGAGATCTGTTCCCTGTATCATTCCAAGGCGCACAAAAAACTGTAAAGAGAGAAAGAACAACCTGTATATTCTTCTTTTTGTACTACAAACCCTGACCAAACAGGTAGGGAGCAGACAACAGCCAGCACATCAAATCTATCAATCCATACACAGTACAAAAAATGCACACCTTAGTACTGGGATAAGTCGAGTGCTTAAAACACCACAAATATCAGAATTAGCTTCCACGCAGCTCTAAGCAAGTTGGGTCTGCACATATAGGCATGACAACAGCTTTTAACTACTTCCCCTCTTTGGTGCCAGTTGTCCATCTGAAGTCTCCGACAAGCATACACAACCTGGCAAATTTCTTTTTGGCAGATGTGCTGTTTGAGCAGGCAGCAGGTACTTTACCAAGACTATCCCTGAACTTCTTCCATTATTCCAAAAATCTGTAGGTGTTAGCAATCCCCATTTTACATGTTCCTTTAACAGATATAATCTAAAATATGACTCCTTCTGTTCATTTCAAATTACTGCTAAATCATCATAGAAAATCCAGCACAAGCACATACCCCAAAATGGCAACTTTAAATTTAAATGGTTGAAATCTGACAACTTCTAAACAACGAAAATCTCAATGCAACTTGTGTATGTCTGTGATACCAGAACCACCTCAAGTGGTAGCTTTCAAATCAGCTGCTCATATAGAATGAAAGCACTAAAAACAGAGGCAGCCCACTTACTCACTTATTAGTAAGAATCTTTTGTAGTCACCAGGACAAAAGCAAAATAAACCTCTTATCTATGGAAAAGCGTGTATTTATAAAACTGGAGCTTTTATATGTTTGGGAAACAACAGCAGAATATGAAAAATTACTTGTGGAAAGAGAATTTGAATCATTTTTACACAAAACTGGGAATGTTCAGTGAAACCCCTTATTTCACTGATCCTTTCCAATGTTTATTATAAATATTCCTTTTCAAATAATTAATTTGACAATACACCATATTGCTGATTTGCACTAAAATGTTTTCATTCTAAAAGCTCGTAACATTTTGAGGGTTTCAGTTTGCTTTTAGATATTCTCTATGAATCACTCCCTATCATATTTACATTTCAATTCTTGGGCAACTATACTGGCAATTACTATGTAAAAGAGTTATACAAAATAACAGATCAATCTGTAACAAACCACACTTTGGCAGAAAAGGTCACTATTAAATTATTACTTTAAAGTAACTCATAATCAGTGTTAACTGCTCTGCAGTAAACATTCCTGGGGAAGTTCTCATGTCTTTTCTCTGTTGACAGAATCCTGGAGTACATTTAAAAAAATGGCATACACATAACCAAGTTCTTCAGCTGCTCACACTGCTTTCACCTCTGTGGTATAGATGCATTCACATCTATCTAAAAATTGTTTTTCATTTCTATTGTTTTAACTGTGAGAGAATCTAATAAGACAGGATTGTTGCAAGTTAGGTATTTGTAATTTCTGGAATAAGCCTTCTTACAGCATCAGCCTGTCACCTAAGAGGTGTGCACCTGCGTGTTGTGTTGATGTGGCCAGAAATGTGTATTCTATCACCATCTGTTGAAGCCGGGTGGGGCAGTGATTTCCTTATCTCCGTGGCACATATTATCTGCTAATGGGCCATCTTTAAGACTAGGTGGGGAAATCATCTTTATCTTTTCCACAGCCCATCCTCCTTCCAGGAAGATATCATCTGCTGCTGGGCCATTCAGTCCCACTGTATCACTGATAAAATTACATCATCCCACCGGGAGATGCTCC
>JAODLH010001619.1:274504-286404 GCA_027575645.1 Cossypha caffra | reverse complement strand
TGAATTATTTTGTACGAGTGAATTCTGACACCTTACCTTGGAAAATGGAAGACTAATTTGATTAATTGCAGGCTATAAATTTGAGTCATAAGAAGTACAGTCAGTATCAAACATTAAGCAATCTACTCAAAGTCAGTGCTGGAATTTGACAAAACTGGACTGAGACATCCTTGGAAAGAAAATTCTAGGTTTCTTCAGACAATGTTCAAGAGTGAAGTATTGCCATTCCTTAGGTTTAGTCCACTGTTTTCTTTCATGGCATTACTATAGTCATCCGAAGGCTAGTATTTCCAAAAACTCTATTCTGTAATGAATTTTATCAGAATTTAGATATTAATTTCATTGTTAGGGGGAAGTGAATGCAAAAAGTTCATGCCTTCATTAATCTTCATTCATTTGAAAGTACGTTATTATAAGCATCTTTTTTCTGTTTTACTTTTCCAGAAAAATGGAAGAGAAAGGCTTTGCTCACTTCAGATAAGTTGAAATTCCTGTTAATATAAAAGCTCTCTAATTGCATATGAAATAGGCCTTTACACAACTTACAGTAAGCAAAATATGAGCAAGAAACACCATTAGTTCACCTGACTCTGAAAGCAGAGCCCTGGTGAAGCGTAATCATTTCAAACAGGACAAAATATTATGATACCTATCTAAACCAAAAAGCAAAGAGTACCTTCTTCAACTGCATTACAATTTGTATGACAGAACAATGATCCAGGGTGCAATTTGGGCAGGATGTTAGGAATATGAAAATCATTATAGAATTAGTCTGGTATCTTTAACATTTCCAATGATGAGGATCTTGGTTGTAATTCATAAGTAACACATTCTTTTCTGTTAGCACAGTGCCTTCAAAACATTATTGGTTGAAATGCCTTTATTACCTGTGAAGGTTTGGAGTCTTATGACTGGTGGCCCATTATTTTTACTGTTGTTCTTTGTACTGTTGGAGTTTATAGGAAGGTAGTCCTTGTCCTAAAGAATTTGCAATACATAAATCTGACTCTGATTGACCCTGATTAATTTGTGAGAATCAACAGGATCACAGCACATGCTAGTTTGACTGTAGCAACTTGGGGAAGTGTCTTTTTCATTGATTAGGGTGACCATACACCATACAGTTTGAGTATTTGACACGTCTTTGGTTGAGGTTGACAAGTCTTGAAAAGATGAACATCTAATCTCACCCTCTTACATGACAGCAGAGCATGGCTCTGACTTGAGGTTTAGGAAACAAGGAGTTAGTCCTCTTCTGTATGTAGAATATGCTTTTTCTGTGGCAGTTGCAAAGGCTGCTTAATTTTGAAAGTATCCTTACAGTCTGTTCTGAGTAGTGTCAGACTCGCTCTTCTGCTTTTTTATCAGGCTGAGCAGAGTGAGCTGTGATTTTAAAACTGTATTTTAAATCCATCTAAAACCAGCCTACCATGGACATGACACTGTACATCAAGATCAGTGCATTTTTTGGCTGATGAAGGGAAATAGGTGGTGCAGTGGTTTAACCCAATTTGCAAAAGAATCCACCTTCTCATGTTTCCATGCTTTTTTAGCAGACAAGGTCTCGTACAGTAAGAATAAAAACTACCAGTCTGTACACACCTGAATTCATACCATAAATTCTTGCATGTCTTGGCAGTGGTTATTTCTACAGAATCATGTGGAAGTAGGATTTCCAGAAACAACCTCATGTAAGATCTATTCATCCCTGCAAGAGGTTTTAGCAGGAGCTACAGACTTACTAACACCTGATTCTCATCTGAAGAAACTGTTTTATGAATGGAAACAAATTATTGGGAATATAGCATTAAAGGAAAACAGACAACAAACAAAAAAATTTAAGACTAAAGACTTCAACCTGAAAAACCAGTGCCAAAACCACACTAAACTTATAACCCAGGAAGAGGTTTGCTTCCATCTATTGGAGCCAAGAAAAAAAATGACAACTGAGCAACAAGATCTAACCAGGGAAATAAATCAGCTAGTTCTTGTCCCAGGGTGCTAGTGTTGAAAAGTAAATCCATGAGCTGGTATGGGAAAATGTTGGATGATTAAAATTACATTACAGTATCCAAAGTATCCCAGTAACTTTGTCCCAAGCTCCTCAGGTGTTTGGGAATTTTAACAAAAGCTGCAATTGTTAAAGTTCCTAATTTATTCTTGAACACATTCAAAGCATTTTATAGTTGTTTCATGCAAAATTGCAGAATGGAGCCTTTGATTCCTCAATGTTCATCTCTAAGTAACAGGACAAGAATCTTTGTATTAACATAGCAGGTGGAGAGTAAGGGGATGATGATGAACATTTCTGTTTTAATGTTATGTGCTTAATTTTTGTGATGCTTCATTACTGTATAATACTGCTGTAATCTGTGAGAATTTAGAGCCTTCCCCATGCTGGCAACTCATCACTCTCCAGAGCCAACCACTGGACTTATTGGAGAGACTGAGAAGCACCAGCATATTTTTCTTTCATTTAAATGGGCTAATACCTTAGTGATGTGTGTTTTAATCCTATTTAGAGTCTGCAGCTTTGATATTAAAGAGGTCTTGGGCATTTAATACAGTATTTCCCAACTTTTTTTCCAAAGTCTCAGCTTGTAAAAATCAATAGAAAGATTCCAAAATAATTTCATGTGCACAGAAGCAATCAGGAAGAGGGATATTGTTTTCATGAACTCTGTTTGCAGGCATTCTGAATTTTGAAATAATTGTAAAAACATCTTGAAATAGGTTATGGCATGGTGTTGACATTTCCATTTAGTAGAAGCTGTTACTGACTTGGATAGTGTTCACTTTTGCAACACAACATCGGTAGATCGCAGGAAAAAATGTACTTACAGCATTTAATCATGCATAATTTGTTATACCTATTTTAAAAAAGAGAATGCTGGAGATTTCTTACCTGGAGATATTGTGGTAAATAAACCACAGTTTAATACATTTTCTTGGAAAATATGCTGTTTAATAGCACTGCACCGATACTTACTGGTCATTTATGCATAACCTAGTTGTAAAATTATCTTTGTATTACCTACAAAGAGAGGAAATTTAAGTTTACAGCCTAGGAAATCCCTCTGACACAATATTTCCATACAATTAAGAACCTATTTCAATTATTCTGCTCCTACTGTTAGAATATTTTAAAGCAGATTTATTATCAGGAAGACACACTAACCTTGAGTCTTATCCAAAACGTGGTTTTATTCTAAAAAAGTGTAAGAAAAAATATGCAGTTCTCATCTGAGTCTTGTTTATTGTATCATTTGTAAAGTACTGCTTGTTTTGCACTTTGAATATTATTAGTTACCTCGAACTGTCTTGAGGGCCAGAAGTGAATTTTCTGTTACAGACATAACAATTAAGTAGATATGAAATGTATTTTGTCCAGTATTTTTTCTGTTCATTGCAAAATTGAAATTAATCTCTTTTGCTTGAGGCTGCATAGTTTACTGTCATTAGTCAGGGACAGTAAAAGTCATGAATTTTCAGTAATTGAGAAGCCTTGGGATTTTCAGCTGTTTCTGAGATCTTAATCAAAAATATTACTGATTGCTTGGGAATCAGTGAACATACTCCTGAGAAAAAAAAAAGAAGGCACCATAACCCCAGTATTATTCACAATGTTTTGTTAAAAGGGACAGTGATTCGTAATGATTATTCTTTTATCATAATGTGACATAGTGAGGAATTCCAATATTATCCATTTTTGCTCAGTGTAAATGGCTCAGAAATATCAGTGCTTTTGATTTTTTTTTTTTTTTTAGCAGTCTTGTTCACATGAGCAGCTTTTAATACTTAGATTTTCCTTTTGACCTCTCAGCATACTAAGTCTTAACATATTCAAAAGCCTTTGCCAATTCAAGGGTTGTGAATCCATAGCCTTGTTGCCACCAGACACTTCAGTAACAATATAATAAAGTCTGGTTGAAGAGAATTAACTGCACTGATGACAGAAACTCCAGCCTGTAAGATTAATGGAAACAGCATTTCTGAATCTTTGAAGGACTTTAAAGGTGAGAAAAGGTCCTTAAAAACTGTCATATTTCACTTCACTTCTACTATTGCACATTATATTATTCTTTGTTGGTATCAATTAAATTTTTTCCACTTTTAACCATATATGACTGAATAGGAATTAAGCATTTTTAAAAATACATTGAGTAATGTCCAGTCAGACTACTGAGTTTCCTTGGGGAACCTTGGGGTTTTTTGGATGTCTTTCAAATTGAAAAGAGGAAGTACTTCCTTTTGCACCATGTCAAGACAAGGATACACACTCTTACATATGCACATACATACAAAAAAGATAATATGCAAGTCACTTCAGAGTTTACTGGTTGCTACATGGAATCCTAGATAATAACAGGAAGAAAAATGAATAATATTTTGAAAAAAAAAAGCAGGTGATTTATGCAGTGTTTCAAGAATTAAAATAATGCTGTGCAAAATATGAGGAGTAAAGATAGTCATTCAGATTAGCCATCTCAGTCAGTGTTCTTAACAAAGCAACAGGTTTAACTTTCCATGAATAAATGCGTGCAAACTATTTTAAATCATTCTCTTTATAAAAATTATGGTTGCAGGCAGCATTTAGATTTTATTTTCAGCAGTGTAAATATGAAATAAGAGAACTGGCTCAGGGCCATGAATTTGAGTAGCCAGTATCACAATGCTGGGGGCTACGGTGCACATCTTTACAATCCATTTATAGCAGCAATAAGGAGATGCTGTGTTTTCAGAGGATTGTGTTGACAACAAAGTGCATCAACGAAGGCCACCTCACCCATAGTGAAGGTCTGCATTTTAAAACAGCACTAAAACAAAGTAGTAATTGTGTTTTGACAAGGGTCTTAACTATTTATGGTAGAACAGCCAGAACTGTGAATAGTGCTGGATCTCTCAAAACTCTAACTCCAAACCTGGAGGACACACTATTTATTACCAGGGGTTTCTTCTTTGTAGCTTTTGTAAAATGCAGTCTCCATTATCAATGTAAACATTCAGAAACCCAGGCTAAGACTTCTTTTTAAAATGCAGACTTGATTTATGACAGCTGCATTGGATCGTTAATCATATATTGTCTTTATGGGAGCTTTTTTCTAACATATGTTAATTGGCTGTTTTCTGTGACAAATTATGAGCTCTTACTTTGATGAGGTTCAATTGCAATCATGTTGGAGTTGAGTGTGTAGAGTTTCCAGCCCCCACTGGCTCCTTAAACCACTACAAACATCTGCACGTCACTGCAGTGCTGAGTAATGGCAGAATTTGGGTTGATCTGATCTCTGTGCTGAGGTTTTTTCCACAGGATATTTTCAGCTCTTTGCACTAAATCTGTTAAAGGGTTTGCTGGTTTTTGCAAAAGAGCTAAAATTAATATCTTGTATGGGATTATTAGAATACAATGAGAAATAATTAACAATATACTGAAGTATTATTTAATATTCAGAAATCTCAATGTCTTATTAGAAATTCTCTCTCAGCTTTATTGCATTCAAGTTTAACAGTGTCATATAGAATTTCCAGAAATAAAAAATGCTGCCTGCTTTTTGAAGCCAATGGTTTTTTTAATTTTTAAATATAATATTTGCAAGTTAAAAAAAAATTACTTTAGAAGTGATTAACCTCACTTCAATTTTTTTAATTTTTACCAAAAAAAAAATATATTTCCCAGTTCAACAAGAGATGTGTCCAATCATGTTTTACATAAACGTGCACATCTTCCTGTTAGTAAAGAAAATTTTGCACTGAAAGTTCGTGTCTTTCTATCTCTTTTATACTAAGGAAAATCATGCTTACGTATGTTCAGTACATAAATGAAAGAAATTCAGGGGGCAAAAAAACACGATGTTGCTACATTTTTCATTTGCTACTTCATCTTTTGATTATACTTGGACACCTTTTCATATTTTATACAGTGATTCATTGAAAATACTGAGACAAAAAATGTGTGCTGTATTTTAATGTTTTACTCCAAGCTGTACTCAGGGTGGATGAGCAGAAATATGAAACCTCATATATTTTAGTAGTGGGAGTGCAGCCTGGTCCTAAAACTGTGTCAAACAGTATCAATTACATTGCAATTAATTTAGCAGAATACTACACAGCTCAGCTTTCACCTAGACCAAATGGCATTAGATAAATCTGTCCCGTTTGATCTTGAGAGAAAAGATGGGGGTTAAGTTTCCAAGCAGGTGTTAGAGTTTAGAACAAGAGCCAGATGTGTATGGAAGCTACTTCAGTCTCAGGAGGGTGGATTTAATTCAGCTATTTCCCTGGAGTAGCACACAATCGATGAGTTCCAAATCCTGGAGCTACCTGCCTTTATGTGAAGTCATGGGAATGTTTCTTCACAGATTATAATTGAACATATGTGGGAAAATTAGACCAGAAATTAAAGGCAAGAAAGGTTAACCTCAGAATTTACATGGACGTCATATTTCTTTGAATTTCTGCAATGGAGAGGTGACAACCAAGTGGAAATGCTTACAGAAGAGATGTATTAGGAAAAGGAGAATTGTAAGCAGTGCAATACTCAGACCGTGGATATTTAATATGTTCCTCTAATTGCCGCTTATTGTCAGTAGTATTTTACAAGTGGGGATATGTAGGTCAAATGCAGCACAGTGAAGATCATTACAGATAGGTGAATTGGAGAGAGATTTCAAAATTATTATTTTGAATCTGTTGTCCCTACTTCAGAACGTCGGTGAAAGTAAAGTGATGCATACTATCTTGAAATAATCTACAAATGACATTGAGTTCTACTAGCTAACACAAGCTTAGTTGGCTCTAAGAAAATAAAACAAGGTAAAGGGAGATATACATGTGAAAGGCAGGGATTGGCATTTTATTGGATTTTGAGGCCTGTGAGCCATGTGTCTTAATTGGGGCCAGTTGGGATCATTTAATAATTGCTGTCAGAAGATCAAATTTAATTCTCTTTATAAAAAGACCACAGTGGGATAGAGTTAAACAAATTGTCATCTGAGATTTCAAATGAACTAAGCTTTAATTAGGTTGATTAGGATGCTTTAAGAGAGAGAAGGAAACAGGAAATTGATGTATCTGCGGTGTACCATGATGGACCTTATATGACAGTACAGTCAAATATCTTTATTTCAAGAAGATATACATTAGCATAAAGGATGATAGACCTACAAAAACATGCACATATAAAGGCATTAGGTATACAAGGTAATTATAACTTTTTGAAATGAGTGGTTTTAAATATAGATATCAATATTTTTCTGATTTTCTGATAATCTTGGCCCTTAACATTGCTTTTATATATTTTTAATAATCTAAATTATCTACTTTATTTGTTTACGTACTCATTGATTATGCCAGATGAGAAATATAGTCCTCAGAATTTCTCTACTGCATAATAAATATTCACTGTACTTAGTTCTCAGAACATTTGCATGAACAAATCCACAGGTTCCTTATCCCCAGATTTCCAACAGAGAAACTGAGTAAAAATTAGACATGAAATACTTTTGACAGAAAAGGGAGCAGATCTCAGACGTGTTTGCATCCCAACCTTGAATCCAATTCTTTGAGTTGTGCTGCCTTCTACTTTTGCCACAGCTGCTTGTTTGTAAGGATGTATTTTATCCTTGTAAGGATGTATTTTATCAGTAATCATCTTACATATTAATAGAGCTCAAAAAGTGCAATTTCTGAGAAAACATAATGTACATTCACAGCCACAGTAAGATTTAGCTAATGTACCTTTGTATTGATTATGTATTTGCTTTTTCAGCATGCTTTTAGGAAAATTGTAAGATAAGCAATGCTGGCAATGATCCTATCAGACAAGCAAAATGCTCCTTGAAGATAGAAGGGAGACTATCAAGCAAATTCCACTGTATTTTCCTTCTTCAAATTAAGAACATTTTATGTCTGTTTTCTGATATTTGTCAAGGATGTTGACTTTTTGCATTGGCTATTGTCAAATGCAGTGCATTGTATACGAGTAAGAAATAAATAAATCCAGCTGCATGTGCTACTGGAGTGATTATGGCTGAGGTTCTGCAAGCAGGGTGTGATGCTCACTTGTGGCATTTATAGTTACAGAGAGTAGCAGGTGTACCTCTGTGGTAAACACCATCCCTTTCAGTCGGTGACTTTGCTTTTGCAAGTCTTGAGGTGAGAGCTGTCGGACCCCAATCCTGTGAAAAATTAAAAGATCAAATCCTCACGTGGAAAGTATGAATTAGTTACTCAGCACAGTTTTCAGAAACTAAATACGAACTCTGATGTAGTTGAGCAGCACACTTTACTAGATGAGGCTATTTATGTCTTTGCAGCTAATGCTGATGCAAATCTGCAGCTCTTTTAGCTCTTTATCATATCACAGCATAACTTCTCAGTGTGTTGTGTATCTTATGTTTCTCTCTTTCTCTATTTACATGTGAATATTTTTAACAGAAATATATCTATTGTTTATCTGGTTTTCAACCACTAAGGACAAAATAAAATTTGTAGAATATCCCATTAAGCTAGAACAGCTTCCTCAATAGACTTTTCAAGCTGGTTATTTCAGACATTTTTTTTTCACCCAGGAGGCATTTCTTTAAAGTATTTTACACAGTAAATTCCATGTTATCTTTCCTTTTTTTATAAGCAGCTTATCTGCTTATGTATTTTCCTTGTTCAAAACCAGTGGGAATCCAGTCTATATCTTCCAGCATAGGAAGACCCTTCTTGTCAAGATGCAGCCAGGAGGTAGAAAGCAAATAGCTCTGCCAGTTATGTGTGGCAGGCTAATGCAAAGAGATACAGCAACATACTTTCTTCCTCAGTAGTCATAACCTTCAATTTCTCCAACAGGTGCTTCATCCTGGGCATGCAGAATGGCAGGCATGAGGCACAAGGCAATATATTGCAAAGTTTATTTCCTGTCAAGTGGCTTGTAAATTCTTTGCAATTGCAAGTGCTTGCTGCTATACTGCCACCGTAGTTTTCTTCCCTTCTTTCAGAGCAAATCCATTCTGAATTCATGTGTTTCTACATAAATTGTCTGAATTTTGTTTGTTTAACAGCAGCAACCTGTCCTAATAATGACCTTTGCCATTACAAAGGACCCATATTTCACAGAGGTGGTTCCTCACTTCTCTGCACTGAAATATAGTGTGGGGCTTCTTTATTATTACCCCGATTATGTACCTGACATTTCATCTCCTTTTGTCCTTGAGAAAAAAAAATTATCTGAGTGGGATTGGAAGACTTTTGAGCTGTCATGGTCATTGGGAAGATTGATATATTTCCCTTGCATTTTTTTTTTTTGCCCTTCTTCTTCCTTCTCCTCATTTTAAGCCTGCAGCTGTCTCTGGGCAAGCAGATGTGTTCAGGGAGTGTCATAGTTTTTATATTCATACTTATCATTTTACCATTCATACAAAAAGAAGGAACTGTTACCAGCTTAGCAGCTCTCCACAATGTTATGCAGTCTACATTTCAGAAGAACTATATTTAATTCTTGACATTTCTGGAAAGGTCAGGAATTAAAGCAAAAATAATGTGTTTCTAGAGCTGAGTATACAAAAACGTGAAGCAGGATAATTCTTTGTCTAATTATTCCTCTTTAAGAAAGAAATTACCAGATGAAGGGTACAGTGATCTGAAGTTGCATTAAAGAACGAATAAAGGTACTTAAACATGAGTTATGTGTTTAGATTTATGCAATGAGAAAACCATCTTTTTGTTTCTGTGGTAGTATAGTTGTAGCTGAAATGGTCTAACACCACAGACTGTTTCTAGACAGAAATAATATATCTCATTTTCCAGCTTCTCTAGCTGGAAACAAATGATCAGTTTGGGGTACACTGAGGAGCCAAAGAATTATACAACATAAAGGTAATTGATTTTTTCCAAAATTTTAGGTCTATATTAGGTACTAACTCTGCTCACAAAATCTGTCTTCTTTTTCCAGTACTAGTGGTGGATCTGTTACCATGTCGATATGAGCTAAAAGGAGTGAAATAGAAACCAGTAATATAGAAATCAGTAATATTCTCTAAATTTTAAAACATGTCTGTCTGAAACTCCTTCCATCTTTGGAGAGTCAATGATGGACTTGGGTGGATGGTTGCATCATACAAGATCTAATAGCAAAAAATAAATTTTAAAATATCTAAGGTATCATAATCAAAATTGTCAAGCCTAAGTAGGTGTTATCATGCAGCAAAATACTATCAAATAACTTGAGAGTCTGGCATACAGACATTCCACAGCACTCCAAACATTTGTACAGATTTTGTGGAATTTCAGCGGAATTTCAGGACATCTGTGAGAACCTTTCATGTTTAATTACTTCATTTCTCTGGTAGGAAGCTGAACCTTGTTAAGGGATATGCTTAAGAGTCATTGTCCATTTTTGGCTTGAGTAGCTAGCCAAATTCAAGGTATTATATAGGTTGCTGTGATTAGGACAGGGAAACTGATAAGTTATGCAAATATTTCCTTAATATTGTTTGTTTACAAAGATTTATTTTATCTCTAAGTGCAGCAAGCCTTGGGAATTGATGTCAATTATCAGATATTAATGTTTGAGTTCCCTATCCCATCAGCTGAGCTCTTTCCCAATATCTCTATATATTCAGCTTCTTCTCATCATTACATTATCTCTACAAAATAATACCTAATAGAGGTCTTTCCTATGTTTTCTTTCTTTTTAATTTTCAGGACTATAAGATCACAGATGTTATGCTTACCAGCAAAATCCTATAACTTCTATTTCTTTCATCTTCCAGACACCACTCAAATTACTCTTAAAATGGCAACACCATAAGCCACACTTCCAATCCAGAAAAAAATGTTATGCTACCCCAACATATTTATACAGTTTTCCTGTCAAGATATTTCCCATCCCAAATCTGAAACAGTTTTACTTTCATTCAAGCTTTACCTTGGCAATTTTTGTCACTTACTTTAATTATGTTGGAAAGGATTCCTTTCATTAACCCCTTGTTTCCTTAGAGTCTGTTCTCTGGTGGAGGTTTTTCTTATAATGAGGAACGTATTCGCATCTCAGGACTTTTTCTCTTAATTTCTACATTCATGTTCCTAGTTCTATGGTATTTTCATCCAAAGTTGTTTCCCCTAGTCTTCCTCCTTAGATGATCCTTCCTAATTTTCAGCTTAGTCTTTGAGCTAACTACAGTGCTCAGTCATTTATTTGCCTGGTAATTTAGAGATGCTTTGGGTTCTTATGGTGGTTCCTTTTCAAAATATGATTATGAGGTTTCTGCAGTCCAAGTCTTTGATCCTCCTCACGGAGATGAAGTGGTAGTGCAACACAAAACTGGAATAGAAGAGCTCAGCTATGTTGTTAAACTATAGATTCACATGATTACAGTGAGAAAAAGAATGATTCCTTTGGAGGATTTCAGAGGGCTCTTTGAGTGAGAAGAGGATCCTGGGTCAGGATGTATAAAATTTCTCTGGAGCTTGTTGGATGATGACAAAGGAGAACTGTGTAGTTCTTGACAAGTTCATCCATTTTATCCAAAATTTAATTGTGTTTTCCATCCATTCCACCTATTGCTTCTAGACTCAACATTGACCACAACTTAGATAGACACTGTTTAAGTGCATGTATCAAGCTTCCTAGCATTCAGCAAATTATAAGCAGAAAGTACTCAAAAATCTGTTAGGAAATAATCCTTTTTAAAATTAATTCATAGTTTCTTCAGTAGAGGAAATCTAAAATTGATACTGGCATTACTAAGCACTTGTACCCAAGTTCAGACAATGATTTGATATTATATTATATAGTTTGTTCCAATAATACCTGAAATTCGTAAAAGATATTGTGGGGATTTAAGTTCCACAAACTTCCTCACATGCAAACACTCATAACAAATTTGTACCTCTAGATCTAACCACACTTA
>JAODLH010001619.1:261468-274404 GCA_027575645.1 Cossypha caffra | reverse complement strand
AACACACTTAGAGACTGCTTTCAGGTGATGCAATAACTTAACACTAGAGATCTTACATTTTCCTGTAATAAGCCAACACCCTCCAAATGCCTTTGTGCTTAAGACTGCTCCCAAACTGTTGCACTAGTATTTTACCTGGTGTGTAATATGTCTTTCAGTGCAAGCAGACGCAAATCAGAGTAGCTCCAAGACCTTTTCAACTCACAAGGTGCTAACCTTGTGACCCCTGCTGACCACTAAAGTGCTTCCTCTTCTTTAGCTCAATAAATCACAGACTGAATTTGTAAAACACCTTTCATTATATTCTTTACGCATCCAGTAAATATAGTGCAATCCAATCAAATTATTAGCTCAAAACTGCCAACACTCCTGTGTCAATTTGCAGTGGTCCAATTTCCCTACTCCATTTTCAGTCAGGTTCCTGTTCCTAGCCACTGTCTCCATTTCAGACTAATTAAGTGATTCAGTTTTCAGTCCTTTTTTTTTTTCCCTTTATTATTAGTATGTCCAATTGAATAAACTGTTATGCTTGACCCAGTCAGAAGTACCTTATGGATCTTATTCTATATATATTGGTCAAAGTCCCGTTATGTCCTTCTAGGTGCTAAGAGTACCTCATGAGCCTAATCATAAACATATAAACCTTTTCTTCAAACTATTTGCCCTAAAGTTTTTTTCCTTTGGATGATGAGTACATATGGAAATACCACCCAATAATTATTGTCATTTTAAAATTGACTCTTTACAGGTATATATTTTATATTAAAATTTTACTTAATAGTTTTCCTTAAAATCTGTGTTAGTGTCTGCATTACTTGCTTTACAAACCCAACAGTCCTCTTCATTTTAGCCATCTTCAGAAATGTTGTAAATTAGCCAGGTCTTCCTTTCTTCCTCCAGCACAGAAAGCACATATCTTAATGGACTCCAGGCAATCAGTTTTCATCTGGTGGCTGCCTCTTGTGGGGCACTGCTGCAAGGAATGACTTATCATCTCTGACAAATTCCACGATCACATAGAAGTATTTTAATCTCCTGTCATGGTTCTTTACCAGCATGACCAGGTTTGGTATAGCACGCATGCAATATTCATAAAATCTTCCACCACCGTGCTGGATGGATGTCTGTCAGCACATATTGTGAAAGACAAGCTAAAGTCACTCTTTTCCTTTCATACAGGCAAGGATTGGCTTAAATAGAGAGGTGGCTACAGACAAGATATTCTGTGTCTGGATACCTCAGTCTCTTGAAAAGCAGTGTCTGTGGAACAGTGAAACAGGGAAACGGGTCAGGAGGTATCATCTTCTCTGCTTTTTTGGCAATGATGTTTAGTTTGCCTCACAAAATTTTTCAGGGGAACTTTGCAAAACAAGAAACTCTTCCACCCACAATGCACAAGTTTTTGCTCTGTAAGATAACTTGGTACCGTATTTGAGTTATAAGCTACATAGCTCGCAGTTGTTTGAAGCTTTCTTAAAATGATTCTTCAGAGGTGTTTCATTCCAAATTAAAAAAAAATAAATCACATTGCAAAATATTCTCGTGGCTATTCCAAGGCATAAAAAATAACAGTATTGATTAAGCCAGTAACAGCTGTGAGAGGAATCTTCTGCAAATCATTGCTTCATTGTCATTATACTAGGAATATGTTGAAATGTAAGTAAGCAAATATAAGGTACAGCTCTGAAAGTTCAGATTTAAAATAAACACATCTTTTATACATAAACAAATAAATGGAGTATCAGTTGAAATAATCTTATGAGTCCAACAGATGCTTTCAAAATCAGTAGAAAAATTAATGAAATATGAGTTCAAATAAAATAATTTTTTTCTTAAAATTCTACGTAACAATTTACATATTGGAAATTATTTTGTATTTTGCAACTTTATGAACATTTTACTCCTGTCTTGGTTCAAAACTTCATTGCCCTGGAATTATTCTCCCCTATTAACTAAGTTCATGCCATAAGTCAGAAATCAGGTTAGAAAACTGAAAAGATAATAAGCTTTGATAGCTATAGGTTACAAATATTTTCTTTATGTACAGATTTTTTGGTTGATGTACTGTCTCTCTAGTAGTCTCTAGTACTTAATTTATTATCAAGTATCCATTATAGCTTAAATGTTTGTTATATATTTCCTGTAGCCAAATGCATTATCTCCTGAGAGTTAAATTTAGTAAATTAAAATTAACTCTCTTCCAACCTTTTCATATGGCAGCCTGCCCATAAGATTGAAACACATAAGTGTAGGTTATGTTTAATTTCTAAATCAGCGTGTTGTGGACAGATGTTTGAAAGCTTAAAATTATTCAGTTCATTTTTGCACGGGTTTTTTCCTGAGAAACATACTGTAGATCATACCATTGCTGCTTTACTGGTATATTGCCATGGTGATGACATATATAATTTTATCATAACCTCCTGTTAATGGCCCAAACCTTTGTTGTGACCGTGCAACCACACTACCATGTAAATGTAAGGAACCACTTCTATCTTTAATGTCAGCTGATCTCGTTCAGATAACATGATAGATAATTATTGTCACCCTTCTCTGCATTTCTTTAAACTGTATCCAGCTCAAGGTGACAGACCCAAAATGAGTGATGTGTTCCATTGATGCACTGTGCCCAGCTGTTTCTTCACTGTGTAGCTGTCTTTGCCTGTGTGTGGAACACAGTCAGCCAGGATTTTACAGAAACCTTTTCACGTTTGAGTGACCATTTTGTCTTACCATGTGTCCCTCACTGTTGATGTTCATGGTTACGTCTTTGCAGCAAATTTTTCATCAGAAAAGCAGATGATGTGTTCTTACTCAGTACATCCACATTTTTAGACACAGATTCAAAACTTGTTTGAGAAAACAGGTTTTCATAAAAAGATTTCATAGACTTTTAAATTCATTTTTATATAGTAAGATAAGAATGGTAGAGAAAGGGAACAGCACCTTTTTCTTTACTTCCTTATATCAACATAATGAAAAATAATTGTTTTGTTCTTCAGTTTTAATGTAATTAATCCACTCAGAATGTAAGCTGCTTAATGGAACAAAGACATCTTTATGACAAGTTTGTTACTTTTGTAAAGGAACCATGAAAATGCTATAAACGCTAGCACATTTTAACTTGGTTTTTCTCTGGCTGCCTTCTTGTTTATATATTAAATATTTTTACTGTCTTGTTTTGATACTCCTTATTTCTCCTGGTGTAACTGCTCAAAGGATTCTCTGTCTGGGGTGTTGCAGCACAGCAGATTCAGACAGTTCTGCTCAGAGAAGGAAGTGGAGAGTTTTGGTTCCCATTTTGCACTTCTGGAACAGTTTAGGGAAGGAAGCACCTTTACACCTTTTATTGTTCGTGGTTGCTGACATAATATCCTTCCCTGACTGCTCTGTGCGTGCTTCCTGCCATTCTGTCAAGATTCTTCTGTGTTGCAGAGAAGGGATAAAGGGTGTGCATGTGTGTGTATGTGTGTGCATATGTCTGTGTGTCCGCGTTCAAAAGAGAGATAGGAATGGTCAAGTGATTTGCTGCATTTTTCCTTTAGCTCCTTTCCCTTCTCGAGGCTCAGATCAATCTTCTGTCAGATACCACTGGCTCTGCCAAGTCATATAATGAATAGAAGACTGCCAAAAATTAAGTTCCTCTTTTTTTAAGCAGTCTGGTTTGTTTTGGTTTTGATTTTTTGGGGTTTTTTTAGCTACTTGGCTTTGCAAAAAAAATGCAGAAAACTATAACAAAAGAGCATTTAACCCTGTGTTTCTTTAAATGCAGTTTGTTTGCGCATGACTATATTATTAAGTTGGAAGTTTCCTTTTATGTGGAACTACTACAATAAAGTTCCTGTTTAGATTCACTTGGATAATTGGAGTCTGCAGTTCGACTTGACTTTTGTAGTACATTCAGCTTTTCTAGTCAATGTGTTTTATTAGTGTTAGTGAAATAACAATTTACCAGTTAACAGGAAATTTAAATACTTACTACTGCAACCCTTGGTTCAGCAAGAATTTTCAAAAGCTATTCAGAGATGTGGTGAAGTCCTAAATCCATGGGGATTTGTTGGTCTCCAGAGCTCTTTTTGACGTTCTGTTTGACTTGGAAATTACCAGGCTTTGAAGGTTATAGCCCTTGCATTAGATGACTTGATTTATTTATCTGAATTTCATTGACTGGGAGTCAGTCCAGCTAAATTTTTTATGCATGTACTAATGAAATATATAGAACTAGGAGTTAACATACAGTAAGAATAGCACTTGAAGGACTCTGTGTTGATAGGTGTGTGTCTGTGTGTCTGTGTGTCTTTGTAAAAGAGTAAGAGAAACAGGTCAATATCACAGGCTTCCCAATTTTTTTTCGAGTAGTAGTAAGCATGCAGAAATTGGGGGTTTTTTAAAAGGAAATAAGTTTACTGCAAAAATTGAAAAAATTTTATTTGAGATTGGACTAATAAGCAAAGTGCAAACTAGGGCATGTAGGAAGAAAGATTTTATTTATTTTTTTTTAATCCACGCAAGAAAACTTAACTCACTGCTGATTGAAGCAAATTATGTTTCTTTGCAAATTATGTTTCATACTGATGATCTAATTGTATGTTTTATACAAAATTCTGCTTATCAAGCCTTTCATTAATTACTTTAAGATAATTTTGTGTAGATCACAGGAATTTTAAGGTCCTGACTTTAAACTGTCTGTAAAACCTGTTGTTTGAAGACCAGTCTTAAACCGTGGAACCGATAAATGTGTGGGAGGGACTCAACATACTGCTCCTCCACTGTGATTTTTATCCTTCCTGGCAGAGTTTTCTCAGTATTAAGTGATTTTTGTTTTCTGAATTCACTCAGCATCTTGATCTGCCGAGCAGCTCATCTTTGCTAAGCAGCCACAGCTTCTCTAATCTGCCCACCCTGAGCAGTGAACAGAAGTGTGGGCAGACAGAGCGCTGTGTGCCAGCAGCACCACTGGCCTCAGCTGAATGGAAGCAAAGGGAGTTGTTCCACATGCACTTACTGTGGATTAGAATATGGGTTTTCTTCTACAGAGAAAGCCTGTTAGACTCTTTTGAGTCCTGCATGTGCATGGGAAACACCATTCTAATTTGTGCTCTGTGTTGGAGGTAAAAGTGGTAGGAAAAACAGGAAAGAAACCCAATCTAAGGAAATATAAAACTGTTTCTAAAAATAGACTGGGTTTGTTTGTCAACACTGAAAATCAGATAAGACGGTCTCCTAACTGTGTTTGGAACAAAGCTTTTAAATATACATTTACAAAATAAATTTATTTCAAAGCTTTGGCCTTCTTTTAAATTTTTTCTTTGCTGTTGCAAGTATGATCAATAACTTTTGTATCTTTTTAAGCAGTGAGAAGCTATTGTTTTCAAATATAAAAAGCAGCAAAGAATTTTTGCAGTCTGTATTTTGTTAGATTTACAATATTAATTGTTCTATGTTCTGTGCTCTGCATTACGGTAATGATATAAAAATATGTCCAGAAAGTAACATAAAAAGACATTCATATAAAGAAACATAATAAGTACTTTACTTGAAGATTTGTTTTGCCCAACAGATTAATTACATCATAGTGGCTAGCTAGAAAACTCACACTGACTGCTTATTCATTAATTATTTTCCTTAGAGTGATAAAACACTTGAGCAATTAAAATGTTTAATGTATGCTAAGAAAATCAAAAGAGAATTGAAGTTCAGAAAGAGTGAGATCTAGTTTTTCTACCGCAGTAACTTTGAATCAGAGTCAAATACTGGATTAAATGACCATGATATCAGTTTAGTGTTATGTAATATATTGTGAGAATTTATCAGGTTGGCTGAGATGTCATAAGTTAAGAATAAATATAGAAGTACCAGCCTCTGTTTTAAAACTACAATTTTTTTTACTTCCAACACAATATTTTTACTACACTAGGGAGCTAACATAAAAACTTCAAAAGAATATTTAAATTCATATTTCTCAGATTTCCTTTTCCTATTCTGTGTTTCAAAAACCTTTGTGCTGTTCTATTAAAATATATATTAATATACAAATACGATAAACTTAGATTATAAAGGGGAAAAACTTGTGGATTTTACCTTATACTAGACAAAATAATTTTTGTGTTTTTTTCTATTTCCATGAACTCTTTAATAGTTAAAAATATTTTGGATATGATAGAAACTAATTATGTGGTTTATAACTTTTTATGAAATATGTTTCCTGCATTGTGTATTTTTATATAATGTACATTTCTCTCCTTAGCTCCCTGACAGAGCTCTGTTGTAAAGCTCATGCATTACTAAGAGAGTGAAATATTTTTAAAAACATTCTTAAAATTGTCATCTGCCTCTATTATTCTGTTTTTATAACAAAAGTTATTTACAGGTTATAAATCCTTTGCAGAACATTTTAGAATTTACACTAAAATAAAATGAGAGAAAATTGCACCAGTGTTTTCTTCAAGTATCTTCAGTAGTACTTTCACTAATTTATATTCTTAAAGAATAAGGTCAAGAACTTTGGATTTAAAGCATCTGACAACTCATATATCAAGTAACACTTTAATAAATGACCATCGTATTTGCACAATGAGGGAAATTATCACCTCTGATGTCAAAACACAAAATTGTTTTCCCTTCAGAAATAAATTAGCTGGCTGCTTAGCATACATAGATACAGAAGAGTTAATTAACTCTCTGATTTAGGTAATTTTTCATATAAGAGCTGTGAGTGATATTTAAAATTAGAGATAATTCCATTAAAATATTCACGACATGTACTTCAGTTTTTTTCTTTATTTCTTGATATATTTGTTTGGTGTTTTCTTTCCCAAAAATAAGCCTTTGAATATTTTTTTCCTCCATGCATTACTTGTTTATTAGGTGCAGTAAATTTTCATTATAATTTACTTGTACACTAAATCATAATTGGGATGTTTGGCCAGTTCTGTATAGTAACTTTCATCTGGTTATCAATTTCATAATAACATTTGGTTTCCTTTCTGTGTTTAGCAGGAACGGATGCAGGGGACTGTGAACTGAGTAGTGCAAGTGCTGAAGAAGAAGGTTTGTTTTGAGGAAACAGGAAAGAGGAATAAAAGAGAAGGGAAAAATACGTAATTTTAAGGAAGAAGGAGAGAAAAAAAAACGGGGACTATGGGGAGAAAAAAGATTCAGATTACAAGGATTATGGATGAACGTAACAGACAGGTGAGTTGCAAAAATACCTGACTTGAGCATCATATTATATTTGTAAGGGGGCTTATTATTAAAAGTGATTAAAAAGTTGGCAAGTTTGTGTACCTATGCATATACCAACCTATATGTATACGTATACACAATGTATGTTAGACTACTAAAGAAAAGACACTTTTGTAAACAACCTAAAACCTCACACAGAGTGTTTTCAAGTTCAGTAACATGCACAGCTAGGAAGTTATTATTTGAGGACATGATCCTACAAAGATTGCTCTGTGTGTTCTACTCTACACTGGCTTTAAGTTCAGTCTGGAATATACATAGTTAAGCATACCTGTGAGTTGCTACAGGACTTGTAGTACAATATTTTGTGAACTGTTATAAAATGAATTATTATTATAATATGAGCACTTTCATTAAATTCAGACAGCCCAATTATTTGTGCTCTTTCACCTTTGCCGTGTCTTTATTTTTACCCCCTTCATATAAAAAAGACGCTGCTTCAATAAATTTTCCCATCCAGATTTTAAGAAGAATTAGAGTAGTCTAACACAGTCTAAAATACACATACAATAATACTAGCATGTTGTAGTTATAAAACTAAGTGACCTCACTATTTAGCTAAGGCTAAATAGGTCCAACAGGACAGATTAACTAACTTTTATCTCTGCATTAAATAAAATGTCTAGGGAGCTGTCACATATTGTCAACACTATGTCTGCTAGTTAAAATATGTTCATAAATTAGGGAATTTGCTTCCCTGTTTTCACAAAAATAAAATTCAATAACTGATACCTTCAAATAATATTTGTGAAAATTGCTGCTCTTTACATTAGATGTAAATGAATGCATGTGGCTTTTTTGTTAAAACTGAAGATCCACAATTGTAAGAATCTCCCCATGTAATTATTTAATACTATGATTAATGTTCTTCATACACCAAGTTGCAATTTAGGAATAGTAACCTGTAGATGATTTTTAAGAACTTGATACTGAGTTACTATTAATATAGTAGTACTACTAATTTGATCTATAAATGTCTTCATATATTCAGGGATTTTTTTTTTAAGACGCTGTTAGTCACAGAGGATTTTATAAAGCCATAAAAAACCTCAGTCCAAGCATAACAACAAATTATAGTCCTTACATATGCTTTCCAAGAATTTGTAAATTTTTAGTGTTAGTAGTAACTTGTGATCTCTATGGCAGAAAATCGCATGTAACAGCAAAATGCTCTTTATGACAGATGCATTTTGTGTTTTCCCTAAAGGCTGTCTGTTCTTGTGAGACAAGCTAAGAAGCAATAATTCTAACATTATAGAAATATCATCATATTTACTTTAATTGTCTTATATCTTGGGGTTGAAATTGGATTTGAAATATTGAATTTAATGTATTATAAATATTAAGTCAGTAGCTGTTTGAAACTTCCCCATGCTACAATGATTTCTTTTTGAAGGGAACCTGAATTATTTTGTAATTGATACCACAAAATTTTGCCGTTCATAACGTAAGTTCATACAACAGCTCCAATCTCATTATTTGGCTGCTCAAATATAGTACTTTCAGAGATTTTAGCCCCACTTTTGTCAAGCAAATATCTTTAAAGTAGTCAAAAATACTTTTAAAAATAATACAGATAGTCTTTAAATCATTCACAGTAGAGTTTCAAGAATTCCAGAACCAGCTTTCAGAACTAATAATTATGACTAAAATTGTAACACTAGAATACTAACAACTGTAGTGTTAGTGCAGGGAGTGTCTGTCTCACTAGCATTTCTCAGGCTCACAGAATGACAGAATGGTTTGAGTTGGAAGAAACCCGGTTACAACTCTACTGCCATGAGCAGAGACTCCTTCCAAAGCCTGACCTCAAACACTTCTAAGGAATGGGGCAGCTGCAGCTTCTCTGGTCAACCTGTACCTGTGCTTCACCACCCCCACAGTAAACAACTTTTTCCTAATGTCTAATCTAAACCTACTCTCTGTCAGCTTGAATACATTCCCCCTGGTCCTGTCACTCCATGCCCTTGTAAAAAGTCCCTCTCCATCCTTCTTGTAGACTCCTCCAGGTACTGGATGGCTGCAGTTAAGCCTCAGCCTTCTCTTTTCCAGGCTGAGCAATCCCAATTCAGTATTTGCTAATGTAGATTTACAGAAGTAATGTAATTTGCTACTGTGAGGCTGGAGGTATAGATTTACATTATTTTACTTTCCATATTGTAAAACTGGCTTGATTCTGCTTCTTATTTCTACGAATATATTAATGACAATTTTTAAAGTATTTCTACTGACTTCATCTTGGATTTAGTCCCTTGATTTAAAGCTCAATGAAGCAAATGAAAAGATTTTCATAGTTTCATTGGACTGTGGGATTAGGCTTTTTAATTGTAGTAATATATATGTGATTAAATATAACTGGATTTTTAATAATTGCTGATTGTTGTTTTAACCATTTATATCAGATGTACTCTTGCACAAACCTCATCAGTTCTTAAAAGTATCATGAAGTATTTCTGCTTTAGCACAGCAGCATCACTTTGTTTCCTAACTTGCACGCTACCAGTAATCTTAAAATATTATTATTAAAATATCATTTATATTCCTAATTGTCTTCCTATTTAATTGTATAAATATACACAAAGAAAAAAGGCTAAAAGGTTGCACCAGAAAAAAATGGTAAAAAGGTTTTGATTACTGAAGCTAAGACACTAGCTCAAGCAGAGTTCCACAAAGCCTATTTGTAGCTCTGTTTACAGACAGAAATATTTTCTTTCCACCCCACCAAAAAAACATTTGCAAGAACAGCAGCAAGTCGTTTGGCTAGAAATGCCTTATTGTTGGTTGCATTCAAACACAGTGTAGTTTCACAACACAAGGCATGTTAGGTATGATATACCTGAGTGGTGCATGCTCAGCTGCTCTCAAGCACATAAATCCTCTGCAGTGCGGCACACGCCGGCAAAAATACATGGAACATATCAAACGAGCAGCTATAGCACTAGTTTTATTATTCTGTCTCCTCTCCCAGTGCAAAGGTGAATCTATTTGGAAAGCAGAATATTCACAAAAGGGTTTGAGTTATTACAAGGCCTGGGGAGCAAAATTCTTGTCCTTGCTTTTCCACTCACTTTCCCAGCCTCCTCTATGTCAGCCCTTGAATGGTGTACTTGTTCTCTCTGTGAAACAGCTGCTCTCTTCCACACTACTATCTGCTATACTAGGAGGCTCCCCTACTCTTCAAAGTGCTTGTATGAGTGGATTGGGAAGGACAAAAATAGTGTTGATTTCCCCTCAGGAGAATTTCTTCTGAGCAAGTCTAGTTGGCTGGATTTGTGTACTTTAGTGACCATACTGGTAATAAATGTAAACTCAAACTATCCAGAGTCATATTTCTGACTGAAAATATCACAAATATGTGCAGTTTGAGGGTACAATCTGCACTTTTCCAAAAACTATTTTAAGCTTTGACTTTTAGGGATAAATTAAAGGGAAACTACTGTAACTCAGTCATTAGAGGCTTGGTCCTTTTACCCTGGCCTGCCTAAGAGTTCTCACACTGATTTTAGTGAGTGAAGAATTCAGGATTTTAACTGGGAGGAGCCATTAATTTAATGATGTTTCTTGTGGGCTGCAAGTTGTATTTTCTAGTCCTCATTGATACCTTGTGGTCACAAAGACGGCAAGAATGTTTGACTCTGTGAATGATCATGAATTTTCTTTGGCTGGAGAAGTTTCAGAGAAGACAATAAAAAAAATTCCCTTTCACTCTTTTTTGACACATGTAGAAGGAGGATGAATAACTGCCAGGCCTAGATTAAATGTTTATTTATTTTGTGCAGTTTGGTTCCCACCACAGCATTAAATGGAAATGAAAACTCCCAAGGGAATGCTGCTATGAGCAGCCAATGTGACCAAATATTTTTTTTTTATTCTAGCAATAATTCCTGGATAATATAGTCTTCACAAATGTGGAATGAACCCCTGGTAATATTGTTCAGACTCAACAGGGTTGTGAGGTTGTGCTAGCCCTGTCAATAGACCATGCAAATAGACTGTGACTGCTTACGTGATATCAGGTGCACCATCAGCAGAATCAATAGCCAAAATGTTAGCATTGACATCTGATGCTAGAAGTTCCTTACTGCTGCAAGTTCTTTCTGCAAAAATTTCAATTGAGCAAATTGGAGAAGAATTCTAGCAACACTTCTATGTTGGTTTAAATAAAGAAAAAGAGGGAGGTCACTTGGAAAAAATATACGAACTTTATTTTGCTGTGTCTTCTTAATTGAAACAATTAATTCAGCCACCTTTGCTATGGTCAACACATGAAGGAAAAATTATATTCTTCTGTCTCAGAAAAGTCCTTGTATTTTTATCTGGGTTTTTTATAAGTGTGAAATATTTTGTTAGTTTTAATGACAGCCTTTTGTGTCTGCTTTAGACGGGGACCATCTGAAACCTTTTGCAGCCATCTAGACAGGGCTGTCCAGGCCTAAAATAAATAGTTGTAATGACATAAATGATATTGTCTTACTGTAATACAAGGTTTCCAGAAAATATCTCATTAAATCCATGGTCTATGAGCTAAATCCAGAGCTACATTGACCCAGGAATGAGGGCATAAGACCCAGTGATTTTCTGGTGTCAGATCTGGAACACTTTCTTGCATTTAATCTCCCCTTTTTTTTAAAATTACTATTCGGAAATATGAATCCTTACAGGGTTATGCACCATTTTTTGTCCCTGTGATTTTCTTGCTCATTAGTTTTGCATTTTTTTCCTGCTTCTGAAGAGTCACAATCACAACTGAGTTTATCATATCTAATGATGCTGCACAGTGTTCATTTGTTTCAAGTTGTAATGAGCTGCCGGGGTCTTAACTAATATTAAACACCATACTAAGTGTACATTTCAATATTAAGGTGTTTAACATTGACACACCCTTTTAAAGCATCACATCTGTGTAAATCTGTAGGGTATATCCGTAACAAATACTGGCTGTTTAACTTTTTCATGCCCAGACTTTTACCATTCTCTAATTTCAGAAAATCTGTAAAGCTGTAAAATGAGAATTACTGAGTTATCAGCTCCATAGAGAACAAATCAAAGCAGATATTAGAGTGAGGTTATGGGGCAGGAGAAGAATATCCTGGAAGGAAATTACCATTTGCAGGAAGACCTAGATTTGTTCTACTGACTTTGATACCTAATGCTGCTAGTTTCAAAATTAATTTCAGGAGCATGTATCTATTTTTATCTTTGTTTCAGCTCTATGTAAAAGGAAAGGGTAAGAGACTATTGTCTGAATCAGATGCTTCCCTGTTGAAACAGTGAAGAACCTTAAATATTAATGCTAACATGAGCAAAAGATAGATTAAGAAAAAAAATGCACCTATTTACTTATATTTTCATTATTCCTACATGGAGCATCCTCATTTTATCCAAGACGTGAGATATCCCCATCTGCCCCCAGGGAAATATTTTCACATAAAAGTATAGCTGCTTGACTATGCACCTAAGCATAATTTTTTGTTCAATTAACCTCAATCTAAAACATCACACGTTTTATCTTTTACAGACTTTTATTAATTGCTTATGATGAATTACGTACACGTATATACTTGAAATATAGCATTGAAATTCGACAGTGGCCTCTGCTTTCCAGAGGTAAAGTTAGATTTCTGGAAGAAAAGAGCTGCACTCAGGTTTTCAAGACTCCTAAATTGTGGTGATCTGTACAACTCTGGCAAC
>JAODLH010001619.1:239711-254721 GCA_027575645.1 Cossypha caffra | reverse complement strand
AAATAATGGTTTTCGTAGAGAATAATTATAATTATCATACTGCCTGGATTTTGGATTATGTAGGGGCATTAGTTGGCCTACTGAGAATTTACAAGCACATTTCTATTTCTTTCCTATATAATAGGAGCTAAAGCTAAAAGTGCCAGTTCATATTCCTAAGCATATGGTTTGAAATTAAATAAAATATCATATGTGTATGTTCAGAAAAGACTTTCTTTCAAAGGCTGCCGGCCAGCTATTTTCTTCTTTCATGCTTTAAAATTCTCATTTCTCATGAGTGTGATTTTTAACACTAGATACTTCTTTGAAAGTAGCTTGAATGTGTTTATTGAGCAATGTATCTCTTTTGCATTACTTAAATGCTTATGAAATAATTTCTTTGCTTCAAAGCTAGCAGGAGTTGGGGGGCTTGAAATCAAAGTTAGTTGCTATCAGAACAAAAAAACCCAGAATTGACTGAGCTTCTTCAAAGTATTTACAGCTGGTAATCTGAGGTGCATTTTGGAAATGTTGATGGGAAAGATGTGTGCCATCTGAAGGATATCTGAATTTAAAAGTTAAAGTTGCAGTAGCAACACGTTGTATCACCACTAAATGAAAATACCCCATGGTCCTTAACTATAGCTCAAGTTTCGTGTGGTGATAATTAGGTATCTTTCCCTTGTGTACTACATACAACACACACATATGTATTTTATTTTGGAACTGCATTTATGTTTATTAATTTGTTTTCTGAGCATCTTCAATTTAAAAACAAGTAGTCACACATAATAGTTCAGAAAAAATGGGGAAAGACTACAGAGAGCAACTCGTGGATTTCTCATGGACCTTTTTTTGCTTTTTTTTTTTTTCCAGGTGACTTTTACAAAGAGGAAATTTGGGTTAATGAAGAAGGCTTATGAGCTTAGTGTTCTGTGTGACTGTGAGATTGCTCTGATCATCTTCAACAGCACCAACAAACTGTTCCAGTATGCCAGCACGGACATGGACAAAGTGTTGCTGAAATATACCGAGTATAATGAGCCACATGAGAGCCGGACAAACTCAGATATTGTTGAGGTAAGAGTTTGTGCTTTGCTCTGGGATGGAGGTGCTCCAAGCAGATTATACCTTCAAGTGGCAGAGCAGCAGGAGAGCAGAACAGGTGTATTGGCTGGAGCATTGGAGGTGGTGAGGCCAAAGCTGCAGGAAATCCATGTCTTCTGTGAGCAGTTTTTATCCGAGTCTTGCAGAAACTTCTGCAGAGGGATTTCTGCCTCCCTATTGTGCTGATTTGTCACTTTGTCCTATGCCTTGACCACTACCCACCAGCTGAATCTCCTGCTTGTCTCCTATTCTTACCCAGAGACAGGCTTTCTGCAAAACACTGGGTACTTTATCCTCACAATCCAAAAGTTATAATATTGTCTGTCCAGG
Organism: Cossypha caffra; assembly: GCA_027575645.1. NCBI lineage: Eukaryota > Metazoa > Chordata > Aves > Passeriformes > Muscicapidae > Cossypha > Cossypha caffra. Next base: position 253,305 of record JAODLH010001619.1, on the reverse strand, counting down.
TGAAATTAAGAATGCATCGTAAAAGGTGTGGAAGAAGATTTAGAACCATTTGTTGGTGGAATTTGATTGATTTATTTAGCTTTTTGATTGTTTACAGAGGGCATCTCATAAAATGAAAGAAAAGTTGATTCATAATCTGCAGAGTAAAAATATATCAGCTACTCACACAGAATATTGTTACCATAATATAATAGTGACAGTATCAAAGCAATAGTGTCAGAATGTAAGAAACACTGTTTAATTTTTTTTAATTACAAGGAGCAATTATTATTTACAATTACTGAAAATTATTAATTTGAATTTAAGATTTTAAAATTTAAGATGCTAATATTTGTAGAAAAGTCAGCTTACTTTGCAATTACATTTGGATTCAAGCCATGCAAAATACATAAAGCCTTCAATGATTTGGTTGTTCATAACAAAGCCCTCATATCTTGGACTGATATCTAAAAAATGGGGTTTGTGACCTACACAACTTCTGTTTTTAAAGCACATGACTGATCTAATGGTATCAATTAAAAGCACAGTAGAAAGATGAAGACCTGTCTCAAGGCTTAGTGAAAATTTACACCTGAATATGTTGGTATACATACTTAGTTTACTCCACAACTTTATAAAGTTAGTTTCAGATTTTTGAATGATCTGGATGCTGTCTGAAATGAGACTTTGGGCTTTTTGGAGTCTTCACCAGGACTGATCATGTTTTTGAGACTAGCAACGTTAAGATAGTGAGTTATTTATATATAAAATATTTTAAAAGATAAATTCTTCATAATTAACATCGTTAAACTTGTTACAAAGAGTCACCTTAGATGGGCAAAGACTGCACACAGGAATATATATCAATTCTCTGTCTATCATTATGTCAGTATTAGGAAGTTACTGTTTTGCTTCCCTCCTTATTTCCCCCAGATTCTCCCTCCCATTGGAAGAGGGCGAGGTTCTGACAGCAGAAAAAAACATTTAAATTAGTGAAGACGAGGAGAAAAGTGCATAATTTCTTCCTCCTCTACATCATCTCTTTTCCTCTCTTACTTCGAATCTTTTGTATAGACATGAAGCCTTTCCTGTCACCTAGACCTGGGAAGCCATGTCCTGTCCAAAAGAACTCAAATTCTATGCAAAATAAAGTCCTGTCCTCTTTTAGAGGCAGAAAGCCAGAATATTTTTAGCAGAAGAGTTTCCTGTGATATCTTTACTCCTTCCTGCAGGCTTTTGTGTGGAAATAGGTGGAAATGCAGCCAGGGATTTATTGCTTGCTTTACAACGAATGAATACTTTTTATCATGAGGACTATGGTTTTCCAAGGAACTTGAATGAAAATTTAAAATTTCAAATAGTGTTGAAATTTTCATAAAGAGAACTCACTGCACCAGTAAAATCCCTTTCTGCATAAACAGTGGGCCAATTTGGATAGACTGATCAGCAGTTTTGCGTGCAGATGTGTAATTTTCTGACTATACCCAAAGTTTGAGGGGCAGCTCTTTTCACTTTTCTAAAAGGAACAAAATAAAAGTGGGTAACTGAGATAGATATTATTTAAATTGAACAATAGACATAAAATTCCAAATGAAGTGAATGTTCCAGCAGCTCTGAGTTTGATTTTTCTGTTACATTTTTCTATGTTCTGCCTGCAACATAAAATACTTAAACAATACCAATACTGGTACAGTTTCAGAATCCAAGGAGTCCTATTCCAGCACATAGGTTTTGAACAAGAATTCCATATTATCATGCCTTTAATGGATAATGAACATCACAGTTACAAGTACAGTAGAGGATAGAGATGATGAAAATATGCAATGTGATAAATGGTTTGACTCTTAGTGTAGTTTGGGTATATCTTTAGGTACAGGATATAAATCTGCCACATATTTAAATATTTTAATTGATCAGTTAAACTGACTGCATTATACATATTTTCCTTGTAAGGAGACCCTCTTCTTTTCCTTTTCAAACAGCTGGATTTCACACGTACAATTTTTTAATCTTGTTCTTCCAGAGCAATCAACAGGAGCTGAGAGTAAGACAGCATTATTAAATCTGAGCATTTTTAACTAAGTGTCTATTCAATAGCTATATTTCAGCAGAAGACAAGGGAATAGCTTTCATAGATTTCTGCACAGTATTTGAGAAAGAAAATTTTTTTATATGAAAATTTGAAATATAACTGTCAACCATATAAAGGTCTTTAATTTAGAATCCAAGTTATGTTCACATTCAGCATAATATTAACTTTTAAGTTATTTTTAAGTTGCTCTAGAACTGTGTTATCAGTCATTAAAATGTAGTGTAACTTCTTTGAACTATCTATATTCAAAGAAAATTAAAAGAGCACTCTAATATGTAGTTAATTACTTTTAAGTTAAATCACAGCTATTTAAATAGAAAAACTACATCATTTTCATGTAGATCTGGCTAAAGCTGTTAATTCTACTAAGGAAATGTTTTCAATGTAATTAGTGGGATTAATTATATTTAGCATTTCTGAAAAAATGAGTCTTCAGGCCATAACTTGTTACTTAAAGTATCAGAAGAAAACAAGATCATATCACAATAAACATCACACTGTTTTTAATGGAAAATTGATTCCATCCAACTTACAGGTATATGATATCAATAAATCTATCTTGATAAAAAATGCAATGCTAATAGTTAAGAAATTGTAAAGACCAGTTACTGCTCTTCTTTCAGCTTTTCTGTTTTCATGATTTAAACTTACTTTCTTTACATGGAAATAGAAGTCAAATATGTACTCATGAAGGAGAAAATATAAGCATCCTACACTCATATTTATCCATTTCAAGAAACAGTGACAATTATTGTGAGTCTTACCAAAATTTGCATGAAGATGTGCATTAATTCTGGGAAAGAAACAAACCAAACAAAAAAAGCCCACAAAACAAAGCAAATCAAACAAAAAATGTTACATTCTGAAACTTCTGTTTAGCATTATCTGGATTCTTAAATTCGAAGCTGTTATGTGCTCATCACCAAACTACTCATACCACAGTCATTCATTCAATTTTCCTTCAGTTAAAAAGTGAGCATTAGTTGCTGGATTTAGTAATTTCTTTTAAGGAACAGCAGAAACTTTGATGAGTTCATTCAAAGCAGAGGAGAAATATAACATTTCATCTTTATGTTAACCTCCAAGTATGTATGTAAATTCCAGCAAATATATTCAGCATGACTGTATAAGACTGGGCAATAACTTACTTTTGGCAATAAGGAAATGGGGAAGGAAAAATGTCAAGATTTTACAACAGTAAGTACATGCATTATGCATTCTTTGGATTTATTAGAAGAGATCTTTTCCCTGTTTCTATAAAACAGAAGCAGATGTAACACAACTTATTTTAGTGATTCCTCACTGCCACACTGCTGTGATTAACAAGAATCCAGTTCTGAAGCACTGTAAGCTCACAATTTAGGAGCTCAGGAAGGACCTCAGACTCAGACTGAATTGGACAGCCTTCAGAGCAGGAATATGGGGAAATGTTTTTCTGCAAATATAATCAAAAGTCTAATCATTTTACAGAAATCGGCTTTGCCAGCCAAGCCATCAAGACTTTGTTGATTTAAGGTGAAACTTCCTGCCTGTTTTCTCTCTCACTGGCTCTTTTTCCTTTTCATTTCTTTCGTGTCAAAGCATCAGCTACTGTTTCAGCTTTACAAGACCTCTAGTGAATTTTCACTAACTCTTGGTTTTGATTCAGTTTCTGGTATACTGAGTTTTGTACGCTGAGCCTTGCTCTGTGTGCACATAAATCATTCCTCCACAAATCACTGACTACTTTTTCTTTCAGCTCTTTATATCCATCAATTTCTTTGACCCTGCTTCTATTATTGTCCCTCTTTCTCCAGCTGACTTCTCTTCATCTGCTGATTCAGTGGTCACTAACTTTAGTTCAAGCTCTCCTACTAGGTCAGCCCTTTCAAATTCATCCCATTAAGCATATCTTCCGTTTTCAGACAGGCATCCATCCATCTCCTCAGTACCCCTTTACCATACCACTAATCACTAGTAGAGAAAAAAGCAAAACACAGACTTCATTCATCTTTTTCTTTGCTAACTGAGGTTCTATATCATGAATGCTAATCGTCCACCAAATACCTTAATTTTGCAAAGTTCACTGCATAAAACCATTAATTTTTATGCATACACACACATCTGTCTGATCTTTGCAGGTCTCCATTACCTTACAAAAGATTCTCCCATGAGCTCAGCATCTTTTATGAAATCTCTCTCCTACTACCTGTTTTTGATCTGTCTTTTTCTGGTACATGTCTTCAACTTCTGCTTTATTTCTCTCTCTCTCTCTCTTTTTTTTTTTTTTTTTTCTTTTAATCAAGTGTTAGAAGGATTTCACGGTCCTCGATATGGATTTTTGCATATAGGAAGATAACAGCTTCTGCAATATACTGTCATGTCTTTCTTCTTCAATAAAACCTTAACCTCATCTGGCTTCTCATCTACATATTGTCTTACTCTGTTAGGGACTGATTTTCCATTACACTTGATGGTCCTCCATCCTCTTTTGCCTTCTCTTTCTCATGGAAGTTAGGTAAGTTGGAAAACTTGAATTGGGTGAACTCTTGCTTTTAGTGATAGTGAAGGCTTCATAGAGAATTAATATGAAGTATTCTATGGGGTAAATTATTTTAGAGACATTGTGATGGGGTTGCAGGTTTCCCAGGGAAAAAGAAAACAAAAGAAAAAAAGTAGTTCTAATTTGCAATAATACATCATATTTTAAAATAATCTATACATTATAGATTCTTTTTCATGGAAAATGAGATCTAAGATTGTCCTTTTAACTTGTTTTGCATAGGATCACATATGTTCATTCCCTAGCAACTGGGTGAATTGACCTTTTATAGAGTATTTTCCCTTTTCCAGTGGACTTCTGCACTTGGTGAGGGACAAGAGTCTGAACATAGCAAAAGAAATGTGCTCCATTTGCAGTTGCATTTTCCCCTAAGAAGTGAGGTTCTGAACATGTGAGATTCTCCCTGAAGATTGGTCATCCTTTATGTTTTACAACACATGGAGAAATCTTCACAGACCTTAACGTTAAGATAGCAAGGAACAAAGTAATACCAAGCCCTGTAGGGTGGTGGAATTCAGAATTTTTTTTTATTGTGTGCTTTTCTGCTGGTTGAAAGAAGCATTGTTACTCTGAAAAAAATATGTCTATGACAACATACAATTAGTCATAGCAATTTATTCTTCCATGATTTGTTGAAAAGCTAGTTTGAACTGAGAATCCAGTTGTTTTTAGTATTGCCAGCCACAACGTGTTAATTGGCATACTTTTAAATCTCCTCAAGGGACATGAGAGTTAAAACTTAGTACAGTTTTAGCACAGTAGAAGGCTGGGGTTGATGAGAGTGGCACTCAGGTGGCCATGGGCAGTATTTGTGCCAGAGAGGAATCCCACAGTCCTGTTTTGCTCATGGACTTACTGCACTTTGTCCCATCAATCCTTACAGTTGTGCTGTGGGTCCTGTAGCACATCAGGATTAGTCACTTGATGTGGAAGTTCTGAATGAGATTAAGAGAAATTTTCTTCTGTCAATTATTTCTAAAGGTCACAGAGCTAATGAGTAGCTAGGAGGTTAATTAGACTCTGAAAGCCTCTTCATATCAATTAAGACTCTTATCTGTATATTTGTAGTAAATAAGCCCATACAACTTTCTAAATGTTCTCTTTTTAGGAAAACTAAGGTAACTGTTGTAGCTTGTTTAATGCAATAAGTGTATTTTTTTCTCTTGTCACAGTAACATAATATTGCATATAAACAAGCTGTGAAATACACATCAAGTCAGCTCTTGATCTGCTGAAATCAGGGGATTTCTTTCAGCTACCATGGGCTGAAGATCTGGGACAGTATGGAAAGTAAGCCTGTATGTAAGAAAGGTTATTCAGGGTGATCTAAAGACAGTACAGTGTATCGGATACTGCCCTGGACTAGGACTCATGAGACTTGGGTTTTATTAATAGCTTTGCCAAATACTGTTTTGTGACCTTGGGTAAGTCACATTTCCTCTCAGTGCTTCAGTTTCACTGTCTGTGAAATGGGGATACCATTATTGATTTCCTTTGTAAATTGATTGAAGACCAGGTGCCTAAAAACCAGCTAATGTTGCCAGTTTCACAGGACAGATATTTGGAAAGAGTCAAACTGGCCAAAAAATTTCCTCTGGAATACTATTTATGCTTTTTTAAATGCCGTTGTCTTTTTTCATTTTTAGAAAACACAAACCAAATCATCACTGCCAACATCATGTATGACAAAACCATGGGACTGAATTCAGGTTCTTAAGAATTTTTCCTTCAGTCTTTGTTTGCCAACTGAGTACTGAACCTTTGAAAAATGTGTTTGTAAATTAATGTCCTCATGCAAGTTTTTTCTGTGTTTTTTTCTAACCATGACTGGTTAAAAAAAATCTCAGAGGGAAAAATATCTTGGTTCCAAAAGTACTACAAGTCTGTGCATTTTATCAATCTTCATTTTTTAAATTTCTTTAGAAATACCTCTCTTCTAAACAAAAGCTGACATTCTTACCTAATACTCTTTTTCAATCAATTTGGGATTCATGTAAATAGTGGCTATTACAAGACTTCAAGAAGAAGTTCAAAGCTGGAAAGTTGTGCATGGCAATTCTATTCCATCCAAAGTAGTCCCTCAGTGGATTTGCTGTTCCAGTCAGTTCAAGTGTCCGAAGTAGTCCTTCTACTGCACTCTTTAGGTAGCAATTTATTCCCTTCCTCCCACATATCCTCATGAGATTTTTGACTCTTTATCTTCCCAGGCTATTTTGTAGCTCTCCTTGATAATTCTGCATCTCCTTGTTACTCTGCATTTAACAAGTCAGGGACTTCAGTTGCTATGCAATCTAGAAGAACAGTAGAGGGTTTCTTATATTTCAAATTAATTCTGTAGGGAAACTGCAGCTAGGAGAAAGTTGCACAATGAGTTTTTTCATTTTGTTTCATCTCAAAAAAAAAAAAAGTTTTCCATGATGATTTATTTTGGCAAGGGTTTGCTTAACATGAAACGTTGTTTGTAATCCTAATGTATCTCAAGTGAAAGTAAAGCCAGTCACCTAAAAGCTAATTTTCCATATGCAGAAGAAGAGAGAAGGGACAGAAAAAAATGAAATTGATCCAAAGTTAATTATTCTGAAGCATAGGGTACATCAGAAGCCTCTTTTGCATGTATTTAGGGAGTGATCTGGACCTCCTGTTTCAACCCTTTTGAGGATCATGTAATTTTATTTTTTCATTTTTTCTTTCATTGTCTTGTAAGAGTTTTAAAAACATTTTAATAACTTAGTAAAATTTTTTGGAAGATTTTTGCAAAAATGCTGAAGTTAAAGTGAAAAATATGCTCAGAATATAAACATGTTTCAAACTTTTCGTTCTTCTTTTTTTTTTGTCAAACTGGAATCTTAAAGCTGCATTTCTTAGAGCAAGGTCTATTTCACAGATCACTCTTTTTTTCTCCAAAATATGATATATCTGGCTAAGGAGCTGGAAATATCTTACATGCCTGTGTAACATTCTCAGACCTTAATAGCTCCGAAGTTTTATCCCCATCTAGTCACTGGGGAAAGTTCTTTGCTTTGTAATCACTGTTTCACATAGTAACAGCTTGTTGTATTTTGGTCTTTTTGCCAGAGGGTAGGTTTATTTTTAAATCACTGAACTCTGAATTTTCTTTATTTTTTCAAGATTGGAAGCAGCTGAAATGCCCGAAGTTACAGGTTGAAGGGCTTGCTTCACAATATGAGATGGGAAACCTTGTTCCCTCCTCTTTGTGTTTTTCTTTTTAAAAATTTTTTCCTAACAATGTCTCTTAACTGATATTTGTCTAAAAATAGAACGCTGCCTCACTAAAAATAGCCAGGCACTAAGTCTTGCCAAGGAAAATGGAGAGGAATAGGCATGGAATAGAAGGCTGAGTAATCCATCTCTATTCATTCACCAATCCCTTCGAGAATGCAGGAGATGATAAAGTGCCCTCAAAAAACCACAGGCCTGACTTGCTCTCTTCAGACTCCTAGGTGCCAATAAACATTTTAGCCCAAGGATATACCTTTTTTTTTTCCTCATGGATCATAAACACTTTCCTAAAGACAAGGCTTTGTTTCACAGAAACTAACTTACTGTCAAAAATAGCTGACTTTCCTAAGATCCTTTTTTTTAATTACTTTCCACATGTTTTGTAATTTAAGATAAGCAATTACTGCAGTGTTCTGTCAAGAATTACCATGAAATGTCACATATCTAGCATGAATTAATGAAAAAAGTAGATGCTTTTCAATGATTTCATGTGCCCTGAAAACTTCACATATCAGTTAAGAAAGAAAAATTTATTACTCTGATTTAGAGCAGTTAAAACAAACCGGTAAACATTTTTTATTTCACTGAAAAATCAAATGTTAGCTGCAGAGTGTTTCTGCAGATATATACATTTTTTAACTTGTATTGTTCTGAAACTCAAATTTCACCAAGAGAGTGTGGAAGATTGGAATAGAAAGGGGCAGGATCTAATTTACTCAAAAATAAACCTGTTGAGAACCCTGCAAGACAGGAACTTTTCATTTGAAAAGCAGTCAAATTACAGAAAGTCAACCTTCTTCTGTACTGCACTTTTTCATATCCATTGTAGTATTGCAGTGTGAGATATCAGTAGTACTAAGAGCAGAATAAACACCAGGAAGGGTTGAGCATGTTATTTAAAATAAGAATGTGTGTTGTTGTTCTGTACAGAGTTTTGGTTTTTGGTTGGTTTTTGGTTGGTTTTTTAAATCTGAATAACCTGGTCAAACAGCAACACAGGGTGTGGAATCATCAGTGCAGTTCACAGGGTTATTCGAGCCTGAGTATTGTTTTGTTCAGTTCCTGTAATGTTGCTTCTGATAAGGTTCTGGAGAATATGAAGGATGATAATTGATGGAAAGGGACTAAAATCACTCTAAAAAGAATCAAGGTCCTTGTATTTGGTTACATCAACTCTTCTGGTACCCTTCCCCCTCGTAAAGCATTTTGTCTTCTTGCATGTTGGCTCCCTCTGCTCTTTGTAAGGGAGGCAGGCCACAAGTGATTCCTTTATGCAGTACACAGGCTGTTATTGTGTCTGTGTGGTGTATTAGTAACTACCAAGGCTGAATTCTACTATTGTATCTTCACTTCAAGCACAGAAAAATAGGACACACTACCCTGCATTACCATTTGCAACCTAGATAGTGAGCTACTTATAGCTGGGCTTCAGACACAAAGGCTTTTGTGAGCAAACCCATTTTTAATTTTCATCATTAAAATATTCCTGCTTTGTAAGGCAAATACAAAATGTGGTTGTTTACCCAGATTCATATACAGTAGTGATACTGACTAGTGTAAAAACACTACATATTCTCTTACATTACAACTATCTTTAATGTAAATTACTGACCTTGCCCTCTTTTCCCCCCGAGATTTTTTGTTTCATTGGGTTTCCATAAGCTCTTGACTGTTCTTTGTTAAATCAGCATTGAAGATTATGTAACTCTGAGTTTCAAGCACAGTTCTTCATATGCTTACACATGAGCAAGGGTTTTTTTGATATACAAATGTTTCCAGATGTGGGCCCTAGGCTCATCAGGTTAAAAGAGCCCAATGGTACTAAAAGCCAAAAAATTCTGCTATGCAAAGCCCACTACTCAGGTTTTATCAGGTTCCTAATTATAGCCTAGAGATGTCAATGGGAGTGTTCTGACTAAATTCACGTCTGCCTTGTTACAGTTTCTAACACAGACAAAACTTTCTACAGATTCTGCCTCCTTTTGTAGTAAGCAATACTAGAATAGATCTTATTTCTGAAAATGAGACCTATTTATGGAAAATTTATAGAAGTCACCTTTCAGACACTGGAACTTCTCACAAGAAAATTGAATGCTCCTGCAAATCTCTGCAGAACCATGGCTCTTTTCTGATGCAGCCCCAGTGTCAGTAAGGGTCACAGAGCTGGGACCTCAATAGTTCATACCATGAGTAGCAATTATGTACCTGCACTCAGAAGTAAAACTCCTTGCCACAGAATTGTGAATTCTCTGAGAAACAAAGGCACTCTGCAAGAGGAACTTCATCACCAGAGAGAATGAAAAGTCAGTCTAATCCTGGATTTTTGCCTACTTTACTCACCTGCTAGAGAGCCAACATCTTAAAAGTTCTGCTCAGGCTGGAACACCTTACCCATGTGATTTCCATGAGGGAAAATACCTGCTTACCTCTCCTTCCCTAGACTGCACACAGATAACACTATCTTTGGGAGATGCCTTTCCACAGCTTTCATAGCTCTGGCAAACATTCTGTCAAATTTCAAAATATGCTGGCTTTTCTTCCTTGTTACAGTAAGAAGGTATAAATTAATTATTTATTTCTGTACTACAAAATTTGTATCCATCCTCTACGTATTATGTACTTCATACTGATTAGACCCCCTTTGCCCTGAATTCAGATAGGCTTCTATGTGTCTTTTTATATAAGACAAATGAAATTAATGTAAGTTACCAAATTTAAAGGGCTATAAAACCTAAAATACTTATGCTTAGTTGTTCTGCATTTTAATAATCACAAGTTTATAGTCAATTCTGAATCAATGTCCATAGTCCAGAGCTGTTAAATGTTGCTAAATCTTAAATAACCATTTTTCATTGAATTAGAAATGTTCCATTAAAACAGCTTCAATCAGCATTTTCTTTATGCAGCAATCTCTAAATCCAAAACTTTAGGTAATTTTATTTTCCTTACTTAGTTTTGCCATAAATATTTCTAGATATGGTTGCCATAATAGAGAAGTAAAAACTATTAAAAGAAGTTGCATCCTGTATATTCTAAACAATTAGTTAACTATTTGTGGAATAGATAGGGATGTAAAAAGTAAAAAATCGGTGATATCTTGGATACACTTGAATTTTAAAAAGTCTCAAACTCATTTATTTATATAATCCTGTGTGATCTATAGATAATTACAGTGCAGAATTATAAGAATAATCACGCGCTTTACTTTGGGTTGTTCAAGTAAAAGTTTTGGTTTTTATCAAGTGTTATAGCACACAAGGTGTTCAAAGAAAGCAAATTATAGAAGAGTCGATAAAAGTACTTTAAACAACACACAGCTGGTAAAGATCAGTTCAAAAGGGATCAAAATCTTGACAAAGAAACAATACCTAATGGAATGTCTCATTTAAAACATATTTAGCTTCCTGCAATGCAACCATGGCTGTAACATGAAAAGCAATAAAGCATAAGAATTTCCCTTTCATTTTTATATCAAAGGATTGGTTATTACATGCTTCTAAAATGTTTAATCATGTATCAATAAAATGGAAGCTTTATGGGTTCCTCCCAGCAGGTACAAGTGTGAGCCTTAGCATCTGAGCTGCATTTCTGTAACCTGTCTGGAAAGAAGCTTGCCACCCTAGACGTAAATTTTCATGACCCACAGATATTGTTTGACTCATGAATAAAAATGCTCAGTACTTTGCACTCTGTATCGGAAAATGTTTCACAGAAGTGTCTAAACTTGCCTTGAAATATGGCAATCATTTGTCCAAAAAGCTCACCCAGAGCCACGTGAACATTGTGTTACAAGTGCAGTTACAAGTCAGAGAGCTCTGTCTCCTGTCAAGTTCTGTTTCTCTGACTTAACAAATTGTGCATTTGTTAATGCTCACAGGCAAAATATTACAGTGAGTTATATACATGTTTAACCATCTAGAACTAGATGGTCTAGAGCATAGGAAGCTGAGTTAATCCTATTCCTTCTAGGAATATGGGGAGCAATAGGTTTGAGCCTATTCAGATCAAAGAAGAAACAGAACCTGTGTTTCCAGTTAGCATGTTTCTAACCACTAGCTCCTATATAGAAAAAAAAAATCAGGAACAGAAAAGTTTTCTTAAAAGAGAAGAGTGAGTCTTCCTCAAGTCTTTGAAAAGTTGCCTGTAGAGGGGACAGTATGCTTCAGTCAATACCTGAATACCCAGTAGGAATGTGGGTGAAAGCATCTCTGTAGCCCTGGGTAACTATCAGATGCTTCTGATGAGGGACAGGATTTCTGAAAACCCCTTTGCTTGGTCTGGGTAGCCCACAATTTCATCACATCCAAACTGCTAGGTTTGGATCCTGTTCTGTAGCACCAAATTCTCCCAGTGCCTCAGTTCCTAACACACCATGAATTCCACTGTGAAGATCAGGTGCTTAAATAGTAGGCATTGCCAAATTGAACTTTTTATGTCCCTAAACCATTTACTGGATCTATTCCATAGCCCTTTCTTGTCACAAGGCCCTTCTTTGCAGCAAGGCAATTGCAGCAGGTTGTGGACTGCTCTTTATGGTTTCAGTATAAGCTCCAAGCAAGAAGGAACACTCCTCATTGACCATTTTTCCACCCTGACACTAAAAATTCCTCCTGTTCCAAAGGGTGCCTAGAAAGAAGCACTGTCATTCCACTGTCCTGGAGGCATCTTAATTTATAGCTTTCAAGTTGGGGGCAGGAAGAGGTGGAGGCTCTTCCTAACTGGTTACATTAGAAGAACCCTTGAACAGGTTAGGACCCCTTTAGACAACTACAAATATGTAAATATAATACAACTATTATGAAATTACCTTTATCAATAATATGCATTTTTTTTTAGTAGGACTAAACCCACCTGATAGTAATAGTCATGAGAGATTCAAAACTGTATTCTGGACAAAGGAGGTGTTTTTGGTCTTGAGGTGAGACACTGGATCCCAAGGGTTATGGAAAAAAAATTTTTTTTATTCTACAGACTAACTTTTTCATTCATTTCCCATTAATGAGTCTGAGAAATTCACCTACTCCTATACAGTCTTTTTCATGGAAGAAATGTTCTTAATTTCACCTCTTTCTTCATGAAGGGTAATGGCATAAAATAGCTGACTAAACCTAAAAGTTCTGAAGTTAAGTCTGCTTCCTACTGATCTCCATGACCAAATGAGTGTCAGGAATAAAAGGAGTACTCATCCATTCCTGTTACTGCTATTTTATTTGGGGTCTTGTGATCTACCATACCCAGGGAGGAATAGGAATCTATCCAACTTTACAATCAATGTAAGTAAGCTTTTCTGCAGTTTATTTCAAAGTTTCACAATGACAAGAAACTCTAGACAAACCTCAGGGCTGTGAACCTCTCTATAGGATCTAGGACCAAAATTTTGCACTTGTGAACTGGAGAAATTCTTGTATTCTCATGGTTTATATGTCCCTTGACCCCTTCATGGAAAAGGTTTTCTAGCCTTATTGAACTGGAATTTTAGTTATTTAGGTTACTGCCGATCCCTTTCACTCCTGTAAGTCCTGTGAAAGCCTGAGCCCACTAAAATCATTCAGAATCTCTTAGTCAGATCTTTGGTTTTAATATATCAAGAGGCAAAGCTATGTTTATTTTGAGGTAATTCCAGCCAATCTTATCACATCTCTGTGCTTCCATTGGCACAGTTAGCTTCTGATTAATTATTTTGTATTCAGAATAAATGTTAGAAAACCTGAAGTATTCCTTTATCATTCTATATAATATTC
>JAODLH010001619.1:157075-172859 GCA_027575645.1 Cossypha caffra | reverse complement strand
GTAGGTGAGGTTAGCACTGAGAGATACAAGAGACAATGGGAGGGATTCCACTAATTGATGAATGGGAAAAGATATTTGCCTTTACAAACAAACTGTAGGTTTGCTGATAAATGAAATTGGATATCGGAAGATGAAAGAAGCAACGGGGGAAAACTATGAATTCTATAAGAATTAAAAATTAAAAGGGAGGGTTATACATTAGAGGGGAACCTCAGGTGTTAGGCGTTCCGGGAAGTCTGTACCTCTCAAGTACCTCAGCCAATGGAGAAAGAGAGAGGGAAATGCAGCCGGGAAAATGGGATAAAAAGGGAGGCTGTGTCCTGCAAAAATTTGAGAGATCCCAGGGGAATGCCCCATGGCCTCTCCCTTTATTCGAATGAAGCAAAAAGGACTCCTCTGTCTCCTTTTTGGACATAAACCTCTGGTGTTTGTGCATTAATTTTCCTGACAAAAGTAAATGAGGAAAAAATGTGAGCCAAACCCAGCAGCTGTGCTAAGAATCATCTTTGGTTGCTTCGGGGTGGGGCAGGCCGATTTTGGGGTAGACCCATTTTCTGGGAGCAGGTTTGTACAGATTTCCCCCCACCTGAGGTGGGGGAGGAAGTTTGGGTGTGTTTGTAACCTCTGCTCAGGGGCAGTGAACCCATCTTGCCTTTCACAAGCTGGCTATGGACCCCCCAACCCTGGGAATGCCACATCCACTTTCAGGATCAGTGGAGGAGATGCCTTAATCCAGCAAAGGCCCCAAAGTGCCCCCAGAATGATTCCTGAGGCCTTGAACCACAGGACTGCACGTGATGCAACAAATGTGGAGTCTGCTGGAAGAGACAATGGAAAACTCCACCCCCAGGAAGGTACCTGGATTTTCCTACCTGGCTGGAGCTTATACTAACTCATGGGATCCTCTGCTTTTCGGGGGGACCTTCACCACCAAGGAGAGGATCAATGGAACATTGTTGAGATTCATGGAGTGGTGATATTTTCCTTATTCTGTCCCTGTCAAACCAAACTTATTTTCTATTTGTCTCTTTCTCATATTTACTAGCAAAACCCATACTGTTGTCACTGGCATATGGTCTTACTTGCACTTTAATTTGGGCAGAGGTATTTATATGAACCTAAGTACCCAGATCTTGACAGCAGTCTCTTCCAGGGCTTGACAACCCTTTGGGTGAGAAAAATTTTTGTCTTGTCCTTTCACCGGTTTTCTGGGACAAGAGACCAAAATCCACCTGGCTACCACCTCCTTTAAGGCATCTGTAGAGAGTGACAAGGCTCCATCTGAGCCTCCTTTTCTCCAGGCTGAGCCCCACCAGCTCCCTCAGCTGCTCTCATCAGACTTGTGCTCCAGACCCTTCCCCAATTCCGTGGACCTTCTCTGGTCTCACTGCAGCACCTCAATGCCTTTTGAGCCATGAGATGCCCAAAAATGAATGCAGCACTCAAAGTGTGGCCTCACCAGTGCCCAGCACAGGGGAGCAATCTCTGCCCTGGTCCTGCTGGCCACACCACGGCTGATGCAAGCCAGGATGCCATGGGCTTTCTTGGCTGCCTGGACCTGCACTGGCTCAAGTTCAGCTGCTGTCAGTCAGCACCCACAAGGAAAAGAAAAATTGCACCAGTTTCACCAAAGTGAAAGCTTTCCAGTCACTCTTTCCCCAGCCTGTAGCACTGCAGGGGGTTGTTGTGACCCAAGGACAGAGCCTGACACTGAGCCTTGGCTCTGAAACACATGGTTTTTATACTGGACCTCGGGAGCTGCTTTCTGCCTTCTGACACATTTTAAAGTGGAGGACGGAAAAGAGACAAGATTTAATGTAATAGCATTTTTGTATGGATTTAATTTTTCAGAATGTTTCCTCGTGCCAAGTGATATCTCAAATACCTTGTCATTAATCATAATTTCTTTTTTATTTTTTAATATGCCCGTTATACAAGATGACAGTTTAATCCTTTCTAATTGTTCCTGGTAATATTTCTATATAACTTACCAGAACTTAGGGAAGAGTGCTCTTATGAAGGGAATTAGTCATATGTTTCTATACAGAGATATAGTTTTAAACAGAAAATTTTGGCTGAGAATTCACGGTCAGTCTACACATCGCTGTTTGGATATGTTGTTGTTTGCTCCCAGGTTGAGTAGCATCTGAACGAAGGTACTGAAGGAAGAAACATGGAAAGTTATCATCAACTGTTTATAATTCCAAGGCTTTTCAAGGTTGGTTTTTTTTTTGCTAAAATGTGAAGTAATTTTCCCTAATAAAAATATTTCTTTGAGTACTCCCTTACGCTTCTGCATCACATACCCCAAAGGTTGCACACCTTGCACAGCACTGAGATGTTATCTGTTTGCAGTTTACTTTATGCTTGGTTTGAAGGACTGTGAGAAACCAACAGTTTGCTTTACCGTGGCTCTTATGATTTTAGACAGTCAAAGTCCTCTGGAAAAAAACAGGGAAACAGCCTCTCTTAGGGAAAAAAAAAGAAAAGAGCAGAGTTTCTGGAGTGATGTATAACTCCAGTCTTAGAAGTGGAGCACTGATTATGTACCCACAAGAAATCACTCACCCAGAAAATACTGAAAAGGAAGAGGGAAGGAGTATTTCCTAGGAGGCTGAGGGGAATTGTGTGAAGATTGTAGAGTGCACGATACCATCAATTGCTGGAATGGAGCACGAGACCAGTAATGAAGATTACAAGATTAGAAAGTACAGAGGGAAGAGGGACTTCACCTATTCTCATTTAGTATCTCTTCCTGATATTCTGTGTTCTAAAGGTTTTTTTTTTGTTTAGGAATTAAGTTTTTAAGGAAACCTTGCTTGAGTGACACTGCTAATAATGCTCACAGTAAGACAAATTGAGACAGTGCTGCATGAAAGCTCAGCTCAGCCAAGGCTCTCATCATACATCCCTTTGAGGATACCAAGACTCAGCTTCTGGCTTACTGTGGCTGTAATTTACTAACTGAAAAATTAATTTCCCATAGTCAGAAGCTGGAAGAAAGAACACAAAAAAATTTATTTTCCCTATGAAGAGGCAGTTTACATCACATTTGTTCTGTTTGCCAAACATGGAAAGATAAGGCTATGTAAGAGACAGTTAAATCTTTTAAGACTTAACCCTAATCTAGGGGTAATTAGTTAAAATACCTTAATCTAGGGGTAATTTTTCAGTAGGTACTATAACCCTTCAGGTTATTTTTTTACAAATATGGAGTCACAGAGTATTAGGCTTCAGGAAGACCCTTCCTTTCCAACTCACAGGCATTTGGATTTCCTCTGATCTTTCTCTTTGACAGTGACCCCAGACTATTACTCTCTTATCTTTTTTTTTTTTTTTTTTCTATTTTTCACTAAGGGATTTAAAAGCCTCTTCTAATGACTGGACTACATACAGTTATTTTAAAGAAACCTCATACTTCCCCATTGCCTCCCTGGAGCTCCTGATTTTTGGGGAATAGGTACAGTTATGCTCTTCATCTGTAAGTGGTCCCACTCCTTTGCCCACTATATTGGGTTTAGCCAATAAATGCAAATAGCCAGCCAGAGATGGACACACAGCCCTTGTGCAGCAGCCCCTTGGCTCAGCCTCACTCCTGGGTGACTTAATTTCACTGAAGTTAATGCTGCTTCATACTAGAGTACAGTTTAAGCAGGACTGAGGTTAATTTACAGTATAAAACTCTTCTATGTGGCTACAATATGTGGAAAAGTCTCAGGCTGTCCTCACATTGTCCAAAGAAGATAAAGCAGCTTGCTTTGCTCTGGCAGGTACTCAGGTGATGGAGGCACAGGTAGCATTCTGACAATTCCAAAGTGACTCTTAATAATATTAGGAGGCTAAAATTATAATTTTAATTGCAGAATTAGTGAATAGATGAACAACAATACAGAAACAGTTTTTAAAGTCTTTGTTAAAAGCTTGTGAGTCTTCAAAGTCATGCCAGGCCACAGGTCGTAGGTGTCACAGTGAAGTTAGAGCTGCAACAGTGTGCCTGGTCTCTTTTCTGTAATATGTCTGATTTGAGTCTGTCCCTCCTCTGGGCATGTTCCAAAATGTATCTGTTTGTTAATGCTTCTTTGAAGAGCAATGGGAAAATTCTTCCAGAAGTGGTGTAGGGCAGCAATAAATCTTTTGTAACGGAGAGTAAGATATATTCAGATCAGAGGACTTGATAGTATTATTAACTGTATGTTAGATACCCAGAAAATTTTCTAGGCAATCTTTCCACTTTAATTATCATTTAAATTTAAAAGAATACAAATTCTGCAAATCTTGACAGGCAAGCTGTTCTTCCTTTTTTAATTCTCCTCCTCCTGGTAGGAGCTTAAACTTGCATTCCTCCTTAGTGCTCCCATTCCCAGCTGCTGGGTGAGCAGCAGAGGAGGTCTTTTTCTTCTACAGGAGCAGATACTTATGAAAGCTGGGAAGACAAGGACAGGTCTTATGACACAAATGCATTGTTTGTGTGATCAGTCAAGCACTGTTCTTTCTGTCTGTGGCTGTGTTCATAGCTGTGTTTTGATAGATGTGTGGCAGCAGGTAGAGTAGCTGTAGAATCTGCTGGTGTTGCTTTGCTGGTCTCAGCTCTCACGGTTTTGGTAAAAATATTGCTCAGGTTATCTTCCTTCTACATCTTGGAAACAAAGACATCTGACTGTGTCATAAAAACGGGTCTTTGTGACCTAAAGTCTGTGAATGTACAGATGAAATCTGCTGGTTTGTTTCAATATTTTTTTATGAGTTGACATTATCTTCTTTCTTCAAAGAAGCCTGTGGTGTATTTGAAGAAACTCTGATGATCACTTTTGATTATATGTGGCTTTGCAGTTAAGCACTACATGGTCAATATTTTCTATAATTTACTAAAATTAAATAAGATAAATGTAGTGTGCAGTTTTGCTTAAGTAATAATTGAGTTATAGCTAAATGTTGTCATTTATGATACACAATAATGGAACTAAAATATAAACCTTTAGAAGACTTCATGAGCCTAATAAAAAACCCATCTTTTGTGCAAAGTCACGAAGCAGATGAAAGTTTATCATCCCTGTAAAAGAACTGTCTGTTCTTTTACCTCCTCAGTGTTTGTGAGGGGTTTTTAAAATAAGTCACCTGACAATCCATATGAGAAAAAAGCTGGCTACAGGGGAAAAACTTGTTCAGAGACGTTTGGGGATGTTTACTTTGTGTCACTTTGTGTCATGAAACAGAACAATCAGCTAACAACCCCAATTACAGTCTCTGTAAGCCAAACCAGAGAGCATACTGCTGCCTGTATTTCCTCAGAGCAAAGCTAGGACACAGCACAGAACTATTTTGAATTATAGGCACTGTGGTGGCTTTTTTTCTCTGTCTTCTGATATGCAGCGAGAGGTGTCATGATCTGACAAGTTTCTATAAAAAAAAAATGTAGACAGAGGTGACACTAAAAAATAAGTCCAAGTTGGGAAGACCATGCCACCAGAAAGATGTCAGTAAAGACAAAGAAAAGAGTGAAGAGGCTCTAAATGATGACAAGACTCTCTTTTTCAAATATATCCAATTTCAGAAAGTGGTAGCATGTATTGACAAGAGATCTTGAGGGAGGAGGTCTAGTGGAAATCCAAAGAGGTGACTGTTTTCTACTACCACCATCTTCTAACATCTTCAGGTAGAGAGGGATGGGAGCTGGTGTTGCCAGCTCACTTGTTTGCCATGCAGCTTTTATCAAGTATAGCCATGGACAGTATTTCCACCAGGTCCTGTTTCTGGCACTGCAGAGGTCCTCAGGCCACCCAAGGTATTATGAGGGCTCAGTCCCAAACTGTGAGCTGCCTTTAACCTGGAAACACAGGAATTTCCTCAGTGAATGTATCCACATGATGATTTTCTCTGCTGTGTACAGGTGCACATGGTTTGGCAGCTGGAGTTTTTGCTTTTTCAGGAACAGAGTTTTAGTTCTTGGTTTTTCATGAAGAGAAGTTGGATTCTTACTGTGCTACCAGCTTTTCCCCACTTTGTCTCCCACTTCTCCCAAACAGCAGATACACCCCTGTAGCATATCAATTTATTTTGTAACTTTTACAAATACAGTGGTGTTTTTATGTGCTGCAGTGATTCTGACTGAGAAAGTGAATGTCTGTATCAGAGTCTAGAATTTATTTTATAAGGAAATTATAAATATATGGATAACCTGAGGATCGTAAAAACTAGATCTAAGTTCAGAAGGAGGAAAAGGCTGCTCCTGCCTTCGTAATGCCCTTTGACATCTAACACCTAACATGTACCTCTGTTGCTCTGGACACAACAAGGGGAAAAAAAGTGCATGTTACTTCTATCCATTTTGATCCTGTTTTTGATCCATTTTGATCCTGTTCTTTCAAAAGTGTCCGGTAGAGAACAGATTTTGAATTCCATTTTATTAATTGTCTCTTTTCTGTTTGTCAGAATTATATGATTATCATTTAGGTAGATTTGAGGAGAAGGAACTGAGGGTTTAACCATTGCATTTAACAACTGTCAAACATAAAGTCACAGAGGATGACTGTTGTATGCTTGTCTGTGAACAAGTAAAAGCTTGGTCCAGAAAACAATCTTGATTACAACAATCCTTAGGAAAGTGAAAGATTATTTTATTTGCAAGTAATTAGAACTTCGTTGTCATTGCACTTGCCTTTTCAATGTTGGTTGCTGAACACTGCATAAAAGGTTTTTTATGGTTATAGGTTCATCTGAAAATTCATTTAAAACAAAACAAAGCCTCATAATATTTAAGGAAGAAAACCTGTTTATTTCACATGTTTTGGATGAGCAATCACAAGCAAAGCAAAAGGTCTGTGTGAGAAGCAAGGTCTGTCAGCAAAAATAAGACCCTGATTCTTCATCATAGCCCCACTGAAAACAGTTTTGAAATGGGTCAGCTGGTACTTTAAATAGCAGTTTTCTGCCAGTCTCCCACAGTTTTTGTTTTACTGTCAGTAGCAGCAAAACTGTCACTGGGAGGGGTCTGTTAGGCACAAGGAAGCTAATGTTCATCAATAAACATGCATTTCCCTTCAAGGGTTAATTCTCCGTTCTGATGCAAGTGAGAGTTGGTGACCAGCGATAAAGCGATGGCTGGTGGGAACTTCCTCCTCAAGTTGCGCTTCCCGAAGGAAGCGTTCCCTCACACAGAGATTCAAACCGGCAAACCTCTCCTCTTTCTCTGGACAGCGCCAGAACCTCCGTGGGGAAGGGCGGGTCAGAGTAGGGAGAATCAGAAAGCATCTGCCCCTAACAGGCCAGAAAAGTTGTTGAAATAAAATTTTAATACACAAATAGATAAATAAAAGAAAAAAACAAAACAAAACAAAACGAACCAACAAACACAAGGAAAACCCCACTGAACACATATATTACAAAACAAACAAACAAACAAACAAACCAAAACAAACCAAAAAAAAAAAAAAAAAAAACACAAACCAAAAAAAAAAAAAAAACAAAAAAAAACGCAACTCCTCTTGTCCACGCTGCCTCTATTCTATGCTGCAGGTGTTTCCAGGTCTCGTCTTTTTGTGTCACATCTATTTCAGCAGCCCTCCTGTCTCCACACCCACTCTCAGTACGATTCCCCTCCCTGGTCTCATTCCACCACGTTTTCTTCGAATTTTCTTCCCCCTTCCTTTGCATTTTCCCTTAACCATTTCCAAATTTTCACCTTTTTGCTCTATTTGCTTTTGGCCCTCGCTGATCCAGAGGGACCCTCCACAGACACATCGCCGCATTTCCCGGAGATTTTGCGAAGTTTTGAGTATCTCTCAAAAAGAAGAATCTCCTTTATTTTCAGACTTACTCCGATTTTTATTCCATTCTCTCCTTGCAAAGGATGTGGATGATGGCGAGGACGAACTTGTTCTGTCTCCCGCGTCCCTGCCGCGATTTTTCCTGCCCTGTTCGGATGTTGCCGCGTTCCTTGCCGCGCTCCCCGAGGCAGCGGGGACGGAGGTGCGGGATCCCCGGGGACTCAGCGGGGATGCGGGGAGGGAGGTGCGGGATCCCCAGGAATGCGGCGGGGACGGAGGTGCGGGATCCCCGGGGACTCAGCGGGGATGCGGGATGCCCGGGGATGCGGGGAGGGAGGTGCGGGATCCCCAGGAGTGCGGCGGGGACGGAGGTGCGGGATCCTGCGGGTGCGCAGGTTGGTTTCTTCTACGTTCCTTTTAGTAGCAATGCAAATGACGGTTGTTAATAACCGTATTTGTAGTGGTAATAACGCCGGGTATAGTGTAATATACCTTTTGGAGGTTGGTTGATTGTGGGGAGGTTGCTGTATCTCCTCCCGCACCAGACGGGTAAGGTGCAAGCATCGATCCGCTCCGGACAGCTTGAAAACCGTGCAGAAACAATTAAGTCGTGATGAAGAAACGATATTCACCCAGCCGGAGGGGATAGGGGCGGAGAAATATGGTTGTTGTAGTGGTTTCGCCTAACGCTGGAGTTTTTCCGTGGTGAGGTTCGCTGGCTGCGGCGGGGTGAACACCGGGTCCCGGTGAGGAGGGAGGTGGCGTGGGATCATCCTGCACCAAAGTCTCTCTGGATGGCGCTGCATCCTGGCAAACCACAGCAACGGGAGTTTTCCGTGTCTGGGAGGTGTGTCCCCGCGTTCTGCTCTCCTTCCCGTCCCAGCTTTGGACAACCTGCCCGTGAGGTAAAGGTT
This sequence comes from Cossypha caffra, assembly GCA_027575645.1. Lineage (NCBI taxonomy): Eukaryota > Metazoa > Chordata > Aves > Passeriformes > Muscicapidae > Cossypha > Cossypha caffra. The sequence goes on along the minus strand of JAODLH010001619.1, from coordinate 164,182 downwards.
GTTTTTTTTCTGGAAGTAGGAGAAAAGAAGCAACTTGAAGCTTGTGCCTGGTGGGGAGCTGTCCTCGCAGGACGAGAGTGTTTACCCACATTCAGCGACCGTGCCTGGGAACCCTTCCTCAAAGTCGCTTTGAGTCTGGTGACCAAAGTCCTCCCTTCTCAGTAGCATCTACGCTTAACACGCAGAGGTTTGTGTGCTGCAGGTTACGCGGGTGCCTGCAGGCACATGGGGACACCTAATCCATGCCATGGATTACCGGGACACCTACGGCGAGGCTTTCAGGTTTGCTCCTACACACGGTGGATTCCCACCTCCTAGTGGATCCGGGGTCACAGGTCCGCGACCACTGTGAGCTGAACTTGAACTGTTCCTTAAGATCATTTCCAACCCCTTGGTCTTTAGGGAGTGTAGTTGGTCACACAGGAGTTGAAAAAAAAAAAAAAAAAAAAAAAAAAGTGGTGAGGGGGAGAGAAAATTAATCCTGTTTTTTTCTACAGCTCTTTGGGAAAGTTATACCCTTTAATCATGTCTGGAAAACATACATGCACACCTAAAAAAATCAAAAAATAATGTAACTGAGGCAATTCATATCCCTTATCGTTTTCCTCTAATAGGAGTGATGATCCCAGCTGGAATGAGTCAGCGGAGCTCAGGGAAAACCTGCCTTATGCTCCTCACATAGTTGTTTGGGATGAGCCTATCGGCACCTTCCCAGCAGGGAAACTCCCACTTCTTTTTTGAGGTCGGGCAAACTCACTTCTCCTTCCCCACCGGCACAGAAACCGGGAGCTGTCGCCGTGTCCCTCCCGGGGGAGCGTCCCGGGTGACTCAGTGCACACGTCGGACTTCTCGATCGTAGAATCAGAGAATCAGAGAATCACAGAATCATAGGATAGTTTGGGTTGGACTGCAGTGGGAGTGGGATCTTACCCTATTTTAAACAATTCAAGTAAAACGTGCTAAGCCAAAGCAGGTTCAGAACGTCTCATTTTATTATTTATATTTTTATAATAACATTCTGCTCCGAGTTTGAGAAGGAAAAACAAAACGGACGCCATTTCCAAAGAGCACAGAAAACTTTCTATCCTCGTTTTTGAGAAAGGCTCAGTTCTCCACCAGAAGAGGTGTCCCCTCCCCATACTGGAAGTTTTGGCTGAGTAGCAGCTGCTACTGGGGTCTTCTTTGAGCTGCTCAAATAACTAAATCAAAAATATTACATTTAATACTCATGGTGCACTTGAAGGGATTTGGTCTGGGGCAGAGGAGCACGAGTGTGTCCTGTTTAAGATCGAATTATCTTCAGAAAGTGCCACAGACCGAGCATCTGGATTGAGGCTCTCGTTGTCTGGACAGTTTTCAGAATGTCCTACTCTTTTGATTATAAATGCAGGTGTGCTGTTCGCGATGAGAATTTTGAGGCGAGAAAAGCATTAGGGGAAAGATGGAAAAAGAACTAAGGATTTCCCTTGACCAGAATAATTAAGAAATGCTTCATCTCCTATTGTATGGCTTCAGGCTCTTAGCAAGACTTTTCTTATCTGATAATTATGTTCCGTACAGCTGCATGGCTGAAACACTAATAAATTTGGAAATAAACTACTGTAACTTCAGCGGATTTTCTGCCCCTTTAAATTCCTTTGAAAAAGCTGAGTACCTTGCCTTCACCTGCCATATATTTATCATCAGTTAACAAGAGATAAATTTTGAGAACTACATTTTAAAGCAAGCAGCCACACACCCTTGTAATTTAAACAACTGGGCCAAATTCTCACTCTTTAAAAATCCGGTGCACCGGTTTCAGTGGCTTTAGAACCAATTTAATGATTTCCCGTCTAACCATCCACTTTTTAGCCCTCCTGAATCCTGAATCTTTAGAGCTCAATGGCAGCTGTTTCCTGGAACTGACCTGCCCAGAGACTGATTTCTGAAGTCGAAAGCAATTTTCATTAATGCCTACCAAACAAAACAAAACAAGAAAACGAGCAAGCAAACAAACAAAAACCAAAATAACTGCTGAAGAAGAGGACCTGGGCATGTCTGTGTCCGGAAACATGCAGACAGATGAAAAACGATGGTCCATGGGAGAAAGTGAGTACATGTAGTCAGCAGCAGTAACTATAAACTGGGGAAGGAGAAGGCGGGGAGGAGGGGGTGAAGAAAAAGAAAAACTAAAAACAAAAAAAGAAAAGAAAAGAAAACACAAATTCGGGCGCTTCCTTCTTCCTTCCTTCATTCTTCCTTCTTCCTTTTTATCTGCTTCAGGTAGTGACACATTAAAGCAAGGATAGTGTCAACTCTTGTCATTGTGACATGAAGTCAGCTCTAATGCGTTTAAATTTTTGTTTTTAAAATAAGTAAACTAAAAGGAAAATGTTTCTGCATTCATTGGAATGAATAGCATAATTAAAATGAATTTTTGGTAATTTAAATAATAGGATTTCCAACTTTGTCTGGCTTAGCTGTTTCTGTTATATTAATAACTTTTTATAAAATCATAATCGGTAGAAACTAAAGAAAATTCGTGAACATTTTATAGGATACTTAAGATACTTTTTTTTTCTGTTTATGCCATTTTTATTTTCATATTAGTAGAATCTGATTTTAAATATATTGTAATTCTTATTAGTTTAATTTGGTATCATTAACACAACTTTCCATTACATTACTTGAGTTTTGGTGTATAGTATATGTAAGGTATAAACATCCAGAAATGTGTTGACAAATGTCACTGCTGGTTTATTTTCACTCTGTTCAACAAAACTTGCATAACCCCTGAGAAACCACATTCTGGTTGATGCACTCTGCTCCAGATAGTTGCACGGCATATCATATTGTGTCGTCATTTGCATTACAGAGGGAAGAAGGCTTAGAATGATGCCATCCTGGCATGCCAACCGCGGGCAAGTCGCGACAGACGTCGCTGTCACAACCTTGGGGACGTCCCCGCCTGATACCGCTGCCAGCGATTTTCGGTAAAGCTTTGGGAGGATGCGGCCAGATAAAGGTCCGGCCAAGGAATCACGAAAGCTATGGGGATGTCTGCAGCAGTGGAAGTTTCGAGGGACCCCGGGTCGAGATACTCCGGCCGCAGATCCTCGGACAGCGATGCGGTGGCGGCCCGAGGGTGCCAGGCACCGCCGGCTCCTCAGCAGGGACGCGCAGCAATCTCCTTCCCGGGCCCACTGCCCTCCGGGGGGGCTGGCCGCCAGCAGAGCCCCCCTTCCCCATGCCCTGTGTCCACTCCAGCCCCGCCGCCGGCCTCCGTTTGAGAGGCCTCTTAAATTTACCATCGGCATCAGTAGGAATAGTGCTGTTAATAATAACAGCTAGGGCGGCGCGGGGGCGATGCGCGGTGCGGGGAGGGCCGTGCCCACCCCAGGGCCGGCGCGCCCGAGCCCCGGCAGCCTCGGTGTCGGCGTGGGATGCGAGCAGCCCTCGACACCCCTCTAGCTCTCTTGGTCCCAGTCTCGAGTACCCCTGGGCCCCGACTCCTCACCCTACCTGGCGGGGCTCTGAGGAAAAGCCCCCTCGAAAAAGACGTGTCCCCATTCCCGATGGCTGTCTGTCTTGGGGATGATTGTGCAGTAGGACAGGGAGGCTAGTTGGCCGATGATGATGAATGGGTGTTCGGCTGATTAGCTTCCCACTCAGGTTAGGATAAGTAGGTTAGCAACTAGGGTTCAGAATAGGGTTTGTGAGAGGGGTCGGAAGGTTAGTGAGCGTTGTTTGGATGTGTGAAGTAGTGGGGTTAAGAATAGGACTAGGACGGAGGCAGCTGGGGCTGATACTCCTCCCAGTTTGTTTGGGATAGAGCGTAGAATGGCGTATGCGAATAGGAAGTATCATTCGCGTTTGATGTGAGGTGGTGTGGCTAGTGGGTTGGCTGATGAGAAGTTTTCTGAGTCGCCTAGCAGGCTGGGAGAGAAGGACTCTCCCTAGGACTAGGGAGACAAGCGGGATGAGTATGAGTGCGAACCGTAGGATGTCTTTTGTGGAGTAGTATGGGTGGAACGGAATTTTTTCGCAGTCTGCGGGAATGCCTAATGGGTTGTTTGAGCCTGTTTCGTGTAGGAAGGTGAGGTGGACTAATGTAAGCCCTACGATGACGAATGGGAGCAGGAAGCGACGGGCAAAGAATCGAGTTAGTGTAGGGTTATCGGCTGAAAATCCTCCTCAGACTCATTCTACTAGGTTTCGGCAGATGGGGATGAGGGGGAGCGGGGTGAATAAGTGGGTGGGAAATACCGGGGCAAAGGGGAGGAGGGACCCACCTCCGCAGCCTGGTGCGGGACAGCCTCCGTGGCCACCCTCCTCTCTCCGACAGCAACCTGCCCCTCCTTACCCCCGTGGTCTCTTCCTTTCTTCCCGCCCATCCGAGCAGGACCGGGCTGGAGAAACTTCTCTTGCCGTCCCTGCGGGTGATGGTGATGGGCGGAACGGCGGCAGCGCGGTGAGTACCGGCATGGGGAGTCCCCGGTGAGGGATGTGCGGGGAGCTCGGAGCAGTCTGGCCGTGTCACCACGGGGCGGGAAAAGCATGTCCGGGGTTGAGGGCGAGGCGGGGAAACCCTCCTGTTCCTCGACCCCTCTCAGATCTTCACGTCTCTGCCTTCCGAAAAAACGCGCGACGGAAAACGTTGGGGTTCGGGCCGAAGGGAAAGAGGGGGGCGATCCAGGAAGGCATCACTTCCGGGCTGAGGGATTCCCTTCCCCGCACCCCTTTTCTCCTTAACATCCTCCTTTCCCTTAATTTCTGGCCGTCAGTGACAAGGGGACAAGGTACAGGTCTGTGTGCAGGTCTGTCCTCCCTCGCTCAGCGTCCTCTTAGGGCTCTGAAAAAGGGGATCAGATGTCCTCTAAGGGTCCAGGGAGGTGCGGTGACAGCCCTGCATCCCGCCTTAAAGCCGTGTTCCCCCTCCAGACCTCCCCAGGTCCCACAGCGTGGCATCCGAACAGCGGTCGGGCATCACCCTAGCTCTGCTTCTAGATTCCCTTGTTACTACTGGAAAGATGGAGAAGAAAACAGGAGAGGAAGTGGGCTGCCAGGGCAGGGGGCTCTGCGTGTCTGCCCGGGTCGATGTCTCGGGGGTGGGACGGGCTGCCCGATAAGCCCTCCTCCCGATGCTCACTTTGGGGGACGCGCAGGGAGAGCTCCGAAACGTTTTGTCAACAGGCGTGTGGGCACACGCCTACACGTGCAGTGTAAAATCACTGTGTGATTTTAATAAGGGCGCTGGTGTCCCGGCTAGGGAGTTGGTGCTCCGGCAGCGTTGGAACCGGCGACGGCAATACCGTCTGTCCGTCCGTCCGCACGGCGCGGACCAGGGCGGAGACGCGGTGCCGCCACTAGGGGAGTGGGACGATGGCGGTGGCGTGTTGTACCTGGCAAAAATGAGTGAGAACCGTCGTTTTGGTGTCAAAATAATCATCGCAGTCTCAGGTGTTACCAGAACAGGACAATACCCTTCCCAGAAGGACAAACGGACAAAGGCCGGCACCGCTTCTTCCTTAGAGCCTCTGCAAGCCCATCGGTTCTGTCCTTGCTTCCGATCTTTATTTTTCCACCGCCTCGAGTGAAAGCGGCGCTCAGATAATCTGCTAGCTCCTTTGGCTGAGATGCCTATGCTAAGAATAACAACTCGAAATTGTTATCCTGTTGACGGGCGGAGAAATTTGTACTCGGGTTTTACTATCCGGGAGGTGTAGCCCAGTTTTGTGTATTTCCCTCCGTGTGCGTCGCTGCTGCCCATCGGCACATGCAACACCGCAGCTGAAACAGACGAGGGGAGGGCAGGTTCTGCCATGATTTTGCAGCTGCATTTAGCAGCCACGCTGCTTTTAAATTTAAATATTTTATGTACATGAGCCCAGAGCTCATGAGTCCACTGGGAAAAGACAAAACAAAAACAAAACAAAACAAACTGCAACACACACGCAACACGTCGTGTTCTTATACTTTTTTTCTGAAATCATTTCCTGAAATGCAGAAGAAACGTCCTACGACAGACAGACGGGTTACTCTTCTATCTGTCCACAGCCTGTTGAGATACGAGAAAACCACAAATTCCTAACAGAAGATATAGGAAGTCAACTATAGAAACCCACTGTCTTGGAGAAAGTTCGGCTAATGAACTGCCAAAATCAAAGAGACAAAAGAAAAGAAAAAAAAGAAAAAAAAAAAGAAAAAAAAAAAGAAAAAAAAAGAAAAAAAGGAGGTTAATTCAATCAAACGCAACTTCTGACTTCTCGGGAGCGCATCTTTTTCCTCACAGTCTAGTGGGTTTAGGGCTTTAGTGTTCTTCACCTCCATTCCCTCGTGTAAAAATTGCATTTCTGTAACGTCAAACCTTTCGTTTTCATTACTTTTTTTAAAAAGAGGAAGGGTGAATCGAGGGAAGATGAAAGCCTCCTACGATCAGCTAAAAAGAGTTTCCGTGAAAAAGGTCTTTCCACGCAACACCGGTACCAATTCAATGAAGAACAGAGGGCCATTCTGCAGGGAGGAATATTAAAATATTGTCGTTTCCTGAGATACTGCAGCTGCCTCCCCCCGCCCCGTGTGTTTCGACTCCTCTTCAAACAGGCACCCACAGACCGACGCCGCATTTCTATCGCTGCAAACAACAAGCGAAGAGCAGTGCGGGGAGGGGAAGGAGATGACAATTACCACACCCCACCCCCTGTGGGGAGGAGGGCGAGTGGAGACGGAGAGCCGGGAGTGCTGCCTGTCACCCGAGGGATGCGCTGCCCGCAGAGGAGCATCCTTCTCCCCGCTGCGTGCCTCTCTGCGCTTCGGATTTATTTTCTAATTATTATTTTTGGAATTTCGTTCGGCCAGGGGTGCTGCTGGACAGGGAGGTGGCGCTGGTCCTCCGCCGCCGGGGCTCGGGGCAGCCGAACCGAACCGAACCGAACCGGGCCGGGACCGACCCCGCCCTCTCTCCCCTCTCAGCAGTGGAGTCCGGCCTTCCCAGGCATTGCAAATGGGCCGGGAGAGGGAGGGAAACATGAACTTGCACCTGCAGGCTGGGTTTAAAATCAAGGCTAAATATTGCAAGGCCGTGAAACAGGGAAAAAAATACCCAAGAAAACAAACAAACAAACAAAC
>JAODLH010001619.1:101303-114106 GCA_027575645.1 Cossypha caffra | reverse complement strand
GTGACCTTAGTAAAATCATGCAACTTAATGCCTTTATTACTTATCTTTCTATTTTCTTCGAGCTACAGAAAATTTATACCAAATCTTTCTTCCATGAATTTGTTTTTAGGTGCAATGATGTCCTTGTGTATGCAACAGAGAAACTCTCTTGCTGTCATTCTTAGTCACTTTACTACATCTCTACAAACTCGTAATTGAGAGGGTGAAGTTTTATCTCTTCATTTACTGACACTATAAATTTGAAAAGTGAGAATCATAACCACAGAGAGAGAAAACCCTGTGTGTACACTTGCTCTCACACATCTACCAATTGCCAGATAACAATCATATATTCTGATTTTCTTCATAGGCATTCTTGATTGTGTTTCTTCTCCCAGTGATCTTACTACTTGGCTTCATCCAATTACTGCTTTCTTGTGGAAATGGGTCTGTCCAGAATTCAGACCAGCCACACAGGATTTCATTGCTCAACACTGAAAATCTGCTCTGCTCCAGACTGTTGCATTGCACCTCAGAAAGAGCCAGCCTTTCACTTTATCTGGTTAAACATTGACTGCCTTTTTTTGTCTGAGTCCGGAGAACAGATCAGAATAGGGGCTGGTTTGTCACCTGAGGGATCCTGTGAAAAATGGCAAAATCCGTGCTTACACTTGCAGTGGACTGGTGTGCTGGGAAAATTTGGCTTAGAATGTATTCCCATGAAATAAAAATTTGAATTTTAAGCTTAGAGTTCATGAAGTATCAGACGAATAAGAAAAACTCTGAATATTATGGGTATTCTTACATGATGGTGACTCTCACACACTGTGGTGACTTTCATACAATTCACTATTATGGTCAGAGTTTTTTAACCGAGTTCCAGGATTTTGTTCTGAGCAAAAACATCTGCTCTGAGCAGCTGCTGGCAAAGTTGTGCAACAGACTGCTCACCTGAATGTCTAATTTAATGCCCACTTATGCAGATGTATGCCAGCTGCTGATGTCTATAGACAAGCTGTCTCTTGTTTTTCCCAGCCTAGTGCCTACAACTTTTTATTCTGATTTCCTGGGTACAATCTGTGTTTTTACAGTATCTGCTGAGTATATTATAAACTTTTCCCGTAGAGTCTTTCATTTTACTGTCATTTGCAAACTTGCAATATTATCATGCAGTAGGAAATACACAATTTAGGAGAATTTTGATATGTTTCATTGTACACAGAAGAGATACAGTACTTCTCAATACTGGGATTTAATGATGTTCTGTGGGAAACCAAAGATAGCAGATCATGGGTTTGGGATTTTTTCACCCTGCCAAATCTCATGGAAAATCTTGCTTCAGATTTCTTGTCCAATGTCACCCATTTTTCTAGAAATGATAAGTACTTATATTTGCTGCTGAAATAAATGGAAAAACACAGACCTTGTAGAAAACAGATTTTCAAGTATTAATAGATTAATACTTGGGTTTTTTTCCTTATAGCAATTATCTAAGATTAGTGTCATTTTGCTGTTTGTATTACTGTAGACATTATAACAAAAAAAGAAGAGTAAGACCAGTCATCTTACTCGGAGTTTATTTTCAGATGTTTTTACTTTTATTTTCAGAGTAAGCAGGCAAGTGAAGCTGCAGAAAATGGCACAGTGACTTGAGGGAATTGCTTGCAAGAGTATTTGCAGTGTCATCTTGAAAATATGTTTTGGAAAGCTGGAATGAAAAAGAGAAATGTGTGGACACAGAACCTGTGAGGAAGAGCAGAAATATTTAAAAGGAGAATCAGCATCAATAACTCAATGAAGTTGTCAGTAGGGATTATTTTGATAGTAAAAGTCTAGTGCTTTTAGGCCAGGAAGCTGTTTCCTCACACAGCACACTGTGCTGGTGGGGGGCTCACTGCTGGGTCACTAATACCTGTCAGCATCCCCTGGAAATGGTGAGCTCTGGAGAGCACCCGAAATTACACAGGGGGAGAAGGAGGGGGGTGTCATTAATAAGCTGGTGAAGGGGGTGGGTGGTGCTTCTGCACAAAAGGAGGGCAAACCAAGGATGCACCAAGCTATGGAGTGTTCTGAGCAGCACTGAGAGAAGATGCGTGGCGAGTGACAGCCAGATCCCCTGGGAAACAGGGCTGGTCTTTGCAAGGCTGCAGGGATGTGAGCAGGAGCAGGCGCGCTCTGCAAGAGCCTGAGGGTGCTGTCAGAGCTGGAACAAGCTCTGAAGGAGGCTCAGGGTCTGCAGCAGCAGGGTGCTGACGTACTGGACAGCGCCTAAGGGGCCTCTGCCCAGGGGATGGAGACATGAGTCGTGTAACTCTCCCTGACCCTGCTGGTAACAATGCTGAGCCATTGTCAGGCAGCCTGGAGAGGGCACCTTTAATGCCTCCACTGAAGTGGGAAAGTTGTTTCCTTTGGACTGGGAAATATGTCATTTATTTATTTTTTTAATCAGTCTAAAAATTATAAGCCAACCTTTCCAATAGTTGCAGAGCTAGCTTATTTATGATTTCTGTCTTGCCAAGATATGTAATGTGGCACTTGCAGCTGAAATTGTTAATGAAACACAGCCTTAATCAAGTTCTAAAAATTGTTCTCATATTTAGTCAAGGGGTTTTATGAACACTTAGTTTATAAAGCCTGACAATCTGTGCAGAAAAACTGACTTGACCAAACTGTGTTTTCATGAGTTTGAAGCCGTAACAATAATTTAACTTTTCAAAAAAACTTTGCAAAATTCTCATATTCCACGGAAAAACATAGAAACTTAACTTTCTTCACTCAGTTCATAGCAGGAGCATCACATATGCATGGTATAAAAAGTCAGGAAACCCTTAAATGCTGTCAGTAACTGAAATAAGTCTTTTTGTGTGTCTCCTTCAAAAGAAAGAAATTGTAGTGTTTTGGAACCTAGCATATACCAAATTAATGTGTATATATATGAACATGTGCACATATAAACATTACACTTATGTATATAAACATATAAAAGGGTAGATTTGACATTTCTTAACCATATTTATCTACTGAATGAACTACTGAATGGACCCAACTATCTTCTCTCTCATTCTCTCCCTCTGCCCCTGCCACCTCCTGCACCCTACCTTTTTATTTTTGGCAGTGAGAATGAACTAAAATTGCCCCTGCTGCCAATTCACTGAACTAAAGACTAGGAGTAGGATCATGTGAATTAGTGTGAAAAGGAAAATGGAAGAAACACACAACAGCAATAGCGTTGAAATAAAATTAAATTCTGTTCCTTGTTGTGCATCAAAAACATGCATTCAAGAATCCCCTATAGGGTGTTTAGATGGCTTAGGCCCAAAATATTAAATGCAGATATTGCAGTATTGAGGTCTTGTTTATTAAATTTCTGTTGGAAGGTCTTTCTTTCACACAGAAAATTGCTTCAGCACAGACAGCTCTTACTCAAGTGTAACGCTATTGCACCTCAGGCTGAAGAAGCAATTACTCCAATGAGATTGTAACTTGTTTTCCACAGCAGGATACTGGAGCATGTTTGTGAGGACTGCAGTCAGAAAGTGCTCTCTGTAGAATGACACACTGGTAGAAATTACCTGAGGATAAACACAATGAAGTAAGAGGATACTGTATTAGTGATTTATACTGTATTTTCTTTTATTAAAAAGTGAGTTAGAGATAATTCTGTTGAGTGGTCCTTTTTTTTTTTTTCCAACACAAGGTCTTTTGATGCTATTTGAAATAACATTACTAGGAAACGAAGAAAAATGAAATAAACAGGTTTTATGTGTGTTTGTTTAACGGGTTGCTATGAAAGCAGAGCTGAACTGCTTTGTGTTTTGGCTTCTTCCAAAGGTCCCTGTCCTGTCAATACCCTGTCTCCAGCAGGGGTGGGTTTCTGTGTTCCCATCTGAATCCAGAGGGCTTCTGCAGATTCCCTTCCTTGCCCCATGCTAACCTCTGCTGGCTCAGGGCTGAATGCACGTGCTGAGCTCGACGTGCACTCGTCACACCACTGGACCCATGGGGGAGGTGAAACGTGCTGCATGAAACAGCTGCATCAGGGATGTACAGCACACTGCTCTCAGGGCTGTCCTGCTAACATATCTCACATTGCAGCCTGACACAATCTAAAAGGCAGCTAAATGATAAGAACCTTTCATTTAACATAAAGCCAAATTAATGGGGTGAAGGATTAGCAGCTCCCAACTACATAATGCAGCCTTTGGATGTGATTTACCTTTTAAAGAAAAGAAGAAAAAGGCAGCAACTCGAATGTTCTCTAACATGATTAGCAAAACACTTCTGAGAAATGTTTTCTACAAAAATGTGCTGTTGTATTTCATGTCATAACATACTTTTAAAATACAAAATTAATATACTTCAGAGAATGACAGTATCTGGAGGATATAAACAGTGAACGTCCTTGCTTATATTACGTTTATTTATCTTTGAAATTTTAAAAAATATATTTACACAGCTTCATTGAATATCTTAAGGTTATAAATGGCACTGCCTTTAAGTTATAAATTATGTCTTTCCGTCTCTCTTTTGATCGTCTGAACTTTGTTATAGCTTCAGAAAGACAATTTGTGCTCACCACATAAAATAATTCAGCACTCCTTCCATCAAGTGTGTATTTTTACCCAGAACACACAAAGCACACAATTGTTGTAATATTAATGTTCTGATAATTTCGCCTAGTGGATGCTGGAAAAGATGTGCTCTCTCACATCACTTAGGTTAATAATAAAAATAATATTTCTTAACCCTAAATTTCCTTGTATGCTTACATCTCTGTGGTGTGGTTTCCAGTGCTCAGCAATGGCCCAGCACGCAGCTAACATATCAGCAGTCTGCTTTCTTCTTTTATTTATCTGATGGACTCTGGAGTATGTCTTCAGGCAATTCTGCTTTATTGCATGGGATGAACACAGCTGAATTTGGAAAGTTTTGGTGCCAGCAGATGGAGTTGCTGCTGGAAGTTGTGTCCCCACACTCCTCAACCAAAGTCTCCATCTGTTTTTCCCAGTTTGCAGGGGCTGCTTTCAAGATTGCTGATATATTTGGTCTAGTGCTAGAGACAGACAAGCCTTTTGTAGATCTTTAGCTCCACCCTCACTAAGTATCTAAATATTGTGTGGGGTGACCTGCTCTCTCCTGGCTGCCAGAAAGTGAGAATCTGCCATCAACCTAAACCTGAGGCTTTCCATGAGGAAAAGCAATGAGAAAGACGTTGGTCTGAAACAGTCTGCAGCCTATCACCTGCTCCTGGGCCATGGAAATGACAAAGGAGAGTTGTCAAATCCGAGCTCCAGTTGGACTTTGAGGCAGCAATGGAACAGCTTTAGTGCAATCCAGATTGCTTGTATCTCTGCACTTGAAAAAGAGTCTAGTCTGTTTTTTTTTTTTTTTTTGTTAGATTCAAATAGTTTGGAAGTTCAGCTGGTAAAATGGTAGCAAGCTAACTACAAAAAAAAAAACCAAAACCAAACCCACTAAGTTAAAGAGATGCTGGTCACTCCTGCAAAAATATCTCATGCTTTTCTCATGCTCCAAGCTGATATTTTTGTCCAGCAAATATTTTTCTAAAAGAGATTTATTGCATGAACTTCAACTAGTAGTAATGCCTATCATGTAATGCCCTAAAACAGTATACCTGCTTTGGGTAAAAGTCCTCAGGGTCAGCTTGGCAAACAGTAAATTATGTTTTTATTCCCTTTTCACATCAATAGAGGTATACAGAGAGGTAAAGTTTCCTTATAGGTCAAGTACAAGATATTATCAGAGCAAGGGTTTAAACTAGGGGGTTTCAAGGGCTGTTCATTTTCTTAGGGACTGCATATTTCTATTCCATTTGCCCTTTTACTCTAATACAAATGAATTTATCTAGATAAGAATCTCAAAGAGCAAAATATCAGAAGCATTATTGTGTAAGCATTTTTGTGTCATGGTAGCTGAAAAACTGGTGATCCAACTCTTGGTGAAGGAGAGCACATCTGCATCAGTGTATTGCACATACAATCAAAGAAGGGAAGTTCTGTCATTTAAAGTTTGATTTAAATTTTAAAAAATGAGTAAGCAAATATTTTTCTAATGTTCCTAATAATTATGTGTTTCAGAGCATGGCTAGTGACCTATCTTCCTGAGGAGAACGGCTGAGATGTCTCTGACATCATTCCTGGAATTAGACCAGCATGAGATTTCCTCTACCAAGCTAAGGAAACACCATTGAAAGGCAAGAAATTTAAAGTGATGTATGTCCAACTGTCTGTGCATTGGCAATGTCAGCTGCACAAAGTTCCCCATGCCTGAGACCCAAGGAAAGAGCCACAGTGGGTAAATCTGAGCACATCAGTCTCTTCTGGGGGATATTTGCTTGGTGAAGCCAACAGCTCTCCTAGGTAATTTCTAGGATCCTGTTTTGTTAGAACAGTAGCCCAGATTTCTGCCATAATGAGGCACCTTCTGGAAGGTTAACTAACTAGTTATTTACCTAACAATACTCAGCATAGTGGCAAATACAGGAGTGGTGTCACTTTTGGTTAGTCTGTAGAGCCTTTAAAACCTCGGAGATTCCACTATGAGAGAATCAGACAATTTAAAATTATCGTGTGGGTAGCAAAATTATGTGGCATATTACTGCTAAGCCTTGTGCTAGCAAATTCTGCTTCCTTTAACTCCTCACCAGAACAGGTTTTGAATACAATGCTTTTCTATTAGGGTGGACCTGACATGAAATGAGATCAAAATCAGCCACACTAGGATGTACACACATGAATGACACAAGTACAATTTGCCAAGTGATGTGCATGAAAATGAATTTCCTTGCTATGGAATGATCTTTTGAAATTTTTTCTTTAAATGGTATTAGCTAGAAAGCAGCAGAAGATGTGCCCCATCTGAGGTATATCTGTCTCATTCTGTTTCATCAAGGTTATGTAAATTTTGTATGGCCTCTTCATTATGGGTAGTAGTCTGGCCTTAAAAAAATATTAATTATTATAAAATATTTTCCACTAATTGTTTCTCCCTTGAGAGTACTTAAAAAATGGTCTGTGTTGAAAAGAGTAAATGATGAACAGTGTTTGTTAACATGTCTGTAGTGTAAAATAAAATACTGCTTCTCCGAATAATTTCAACAAACAAAATTGGTACCATTTTAATGATGTTACAGGTACATTGTGACTCTGCCACCTTTGCTGGGAGGAGGAATAACTTGCCAACATTACTGTTGTTAATGCAACCTGAAAAAACTGCACCACCAAAAAATCAGGGTGCTCATATTACTATCAGAGAACAAATTAAAATGCTAAACCCATTGCAAACAGTATGCTACATGTTCAGAAATTCCATTTACTCAAAAGGTGTGATCTGATTTCAATGGGCAGTCTGTAAATGGGGGTTTGAAGATTCAGGTTCTTAATAACAAAATCCTCACTCCAAAAATATGAAGGACGAAGGACCAGACTGATATTATGAAAAAATGTGAACAAAAATATTTTTCACAAGTTTGTCAATGTCAGTAATTTCTTTCAGTTGTCAAAACTCATACTTACAGAAGTTGATTCAAAGATGATAAATGTCTTAGGTACTAGGAAGACTTACAGGTATCTAAATATCTCTTAAAGACAAAAGTTGCTGCACTTCTTAAAAACTGTCTTGATTACACTCCTGTTGCCAAGCTGAAACATGTTACAGTACATATATATATATAGTGCTCTTTAAGAGGAACTATGCACAAAATTGTATATGTATTCATAACCCTACCTATGTATATGCCCCTCTAATTTCTAGTGGTCTCTAATTCTAGAAGTAAATTAAATGCTTATGCTGTGGAAGGTCTTTAATAAAATGTATGTTATTCTATAATACAAGTACCACTTAATTTAAGAAATATTTTATTAGTTTGAGGTTCAACAAAATGCTTAATCTCTTTGGAATTTTTAGTGGTGTCTCCAATGTATGACACCATTAATAAGATCTCAGACTGATTTTGTTGTTGTTGCTCACCTTGGTCTTTTTTTAGGTACATGTAACTCAGGTGCTGTTCTTCCTTAGTACAAGCTAAAGACAATGGAAAAGGTAGCTTATCTAGAAGAAGGTGGAAAGCAATATTCCATAAAAATTAAGCCTCTTGGAAAGCAGTAAATGCCTTAATTCCAGGTATTCTTAATTAATTAAGAACCTGTTTTAAGGTGAACAGAGGAAAGCAAATTACCTTGCAGTTCTATCCAACTGTTTCTTCAGGAAAGCTTTGATGAAATTTCATCTAAAATTCCAGTGTAGTTTCATCCTGGTTGTTAAGGATACAGCAAGACCCACCAAGCTAGGCAATAGCATCAAAGAGCCTTCCCCCTGGAAAAGGGTTTGGATAGGAAAAAATTTATGTTCAGCTCAGCTGACTTGGATCAGTAAGGTGTAGGTGATGCAGTGTCTGTTCATACTCTGAAAAAATAGAGATTTTTTAATATAACAGAAGAAGTTTTTTTTTTACTTCTTAGGAATCAAAAAACTTGTAGAGTGGCGGCATTAGCAGCTCTACCTTTTTGCTTCTACCGCCTGATGAATCTTGAATATTTCTTTGCAAGTTGAGCAAGACTGAGCATCCTCATCTAAAAATTTCCTATTCCTAGTGAAGGAAGATAGTTCTGACTTTCTCTGTAGAGATAAAAACTAGAGGCAGCCAATAATAAGGACAGGCAGAAGGGTTAGGTAGAATTTAGGCTTGCTGGATCCAGGCCAGCTTAATCTGTGTAACTTCTTCATTTTGCCATCTTCTCTACCAGATAGGCCAGAGTCTGGTGGTGAATCTGACCTTTTTGCAGAGCTGAACATATTCAAAATAAGGTTATTTTTTTTTTTCTGAAAAGTAAGGGTCCTGAGCAAAGCTCTGACATCATCTTCCACTCCCCTGATACAACCACCACTATGACCCATCACTTGATGATTTTATACTTTGAGGCTTTTGGGGTTGTTGGGGTTTTTTTGTTGCTGTTTTGGTTTGGTTTGGGGTTTTTTGGGGAGGCTTTTTGTTTGTGGGGGTTTTTTTTATGAAACTGTGTGATAAAATGGGCTCTTCTGCTCAGAAAGGACAAGATTTCACTAACTGAAATGAAAGCTAATGGCAAAATCCATATCAGCAGCAAACCCAAACACCTCTTTACCAACTGTTTCATATCATAAATACTGATCAGTTTTAATTAACTGATCAGCACAAAAAGTGATTACTGTTTTATTCTTCCAGAGTCTATATGTTAGGTTTTTTGTCACCATTTTACAGAAAAAGCTTGTCAGCCAACAGAGTATACATGGCAAAAATAAAAAGACAAGCCCTGCCTGCATCAGAATCTTGGAAAACTGTCAGTTGGGGAGCTCTGTCTTGAAGTTTCACTAGAAGAGAATTGTGCAGTTGAGCTTTTGAAAGTTCAGCAGTGTGAGAATTAAACCTTCCTCTGAAGCCATTATGACACTGTCACACAGCATTTTTCTCAGTTATTCAGTCAGCAGAGGTTGATGGTGGGACCTTCACAGCTGTAGCATAGGCTGTAGCATTCATTGAGGGGGCAGAGTAACCCATAACCCAGATCAGACACTTTCCTGCACCTGGGCAGTGCTTGTATCACAGATCTTTTGCCTCCATCTGTGGAACTTAGGGTGCGTGGACTCCTGGACTCTGCATCTGGAGCTTGGTAGCCCTGCAGTTCCACAAGAATCATAGTCCTATGGGAATTTATTTGCAAGGTAGATGTTTGTTGGCTACCTGTGAAGGGAAAATCATACTGAGAAATAAGGCTATAAACTGAGCAGAATTCTTCTGTGCACAATGGGAAAATGTCTCAATCTAGAGACAAGTTTAGGAGAAAACACCGTGGAATGAGTCTTTCCTCTGGCAGGATTCCAACAATTCCTTTCTGACAATAGGAAATAAATACGAGGAAATGAAAGTTGAAAAAAACAAATAAGCAACTGTATATTGACAAACAGAGTGCCACAGAGCGCAGGAAAAAAGTTTAAAAATGCTAGATATTGAAATACCACAACTTAACCTCGCCACCTCTGGCCTCTCCCCTCCACCCCAGACCAAAACCTGAAAATACCAGGGAAAGAAAAAACAGCAGCAGCTTGCCACATGGTGGGTAGAAAATAGCATGGGCATTCAGGGAAAAAAGCCAAACAAAAACCAAATATGAGATTCAAGTAGCAGTTTGGGCAGACAGATGGGAACCTGGTGACTCTGGTGTTGGTCCCCTCCTCAGAGCAGGTGAAGCAGGTGGATTTTGTTTGCTTTCTCCTGCAGCTGGGATTTTTCTGAGGTGTGCAGCCAAAACAGAGCAGTCCCTGACCTTTCTTGCCAGTTCCCACTGACTCCTCTCTGGCCAGTAATCCTCTCTCATCTTAGCAGACCAAAGCCAAAGCATCCAGTTCACTTACAGAAAGACACAAAAGGGTTGATGCTGCAGCCTCTCTAGGGACAGAGAAGGATAAAAAGGCTTCTTGCCTGGGCTAACAAAAAAGCCAAGATAGCCAAGCAAAAAACCAGATTGCACAGCACCCTGGACACCTTGGGGTGAGGCTTCTAGAAAAAATATAACTAAACACCAAAATACCCAAGGCTTCCCACTCCCCCAGACACACCTCAGAGATACAGCAAACCTTTATTGGGCATAAAGCCGAGGGCTGGGGAGCAGAGTAACATCAAAAAATCACCCCAAGACAGAAAGAAAGTAAAATAGTCCTTTTGTTTACTAAATCATATCTCAGTGTGTTTTCTTTCCATAAATCATCTTTTTAAATCTTGTGGTGTTTTGGGTGTTTTTCCTCTTAGATGCTGCCTATAAATCCCTTTGCAGCAGGAGTGCTATAAACATATATACAAATATTTACAGGGATGTATATATGTACACAAAAATAGGAGACAGAACATGGTGCTTTTTAAAGGCATAGGGCAACAAGAATACCCTTGGGGAGCTCTGTCTGAAGATTGGAAGGTTGGTTCTTATTTTCAGCAGTGCTCTTTTCAGTTTTAGCTCACTATTTGGAGTAAAATCGTTTTATTAAGTAGTTAAAATTTTTCCATTGCTTATATATTCTGTTCAAGATACGGTGCAAAGCTAAAGCTGTGAGAAAATAATTGGTGGATATTTAATTTGGATTAATTCCAAATCCACTGAATATCATGGCACCACAACTTTTTGTTTACAGCTCAGCCACCATCAATCTGGATTTCTGAAAAATCAGCACAAGAAAGTGTTAAAGGTTCAGTTTGAATCCAGGCCAGTATTAGGCTGCAGTTTATGCATCAGCATAGGGGAAGAACAGGGAAACAGACACATTTTGTGAGTTAAAATATCTACTCTGACTTCTAGAAAAATCTTACCATCTACTTGTATGAAAACAGTATATATATTTATGTTTGTATATATGCGTGTGTGTTTGTGTATAAGTTTTTTTTTTTTTTTTTTTTTGTAAACAGTAGAGTAGGATTTTCCAAATTTCCATAAGAGAGAAAATGAATGCATTTGATTTCAACATCAACATCTGAGAATGTGTGGATCTGGATGAATGTTTGTACATATACAAAGAAAAATCAGATTTTGACAGCTGAAACTGAAACAATGCTTTCACTCACCATCTCCAGCAACATAAGGTGGGATGAAAGCAACTGCAATGGTGAGCCACCCAAAACTAACAACTACCTCAGAACAGGTCAGTCAGTCCATGTACACAATCTAGCCCATGAATAAGACAAAACCAACCCTAAATAGATTTATTTTCCTATTTGAAATCTGTTTAAAGCTTCAGAAGTGACTTTGAGTGCCTGTAGCTGTTGCCTCCCTTCTGCATTTGATGCTGGTGAACACCTTGCATCAATATCAAGAAATGTTTGTTCATATCTCTGAGTGATTCACTGTAGTTGTGTCTACTCATCTGTGTATGAATAGTTTTAGATAGTAGTTTACTGGAGAAAACAATAATTGACAGAAAATTTTAAACAATTACTAAACACTCATGATGTGGAAATGGTCATTCACAGCCACGAGCCTTAAATTCCAAAATATTTTTAATTCAGCAAGAGAAAATTTTATGTTACTTGTATAGCCAAACAAGCATGTTGATTTAGAAAGAATTATTTTAGATAAAAAATATTAGTTATTTATTAAATAACAAAATATATCAAATATGTTTTTGATGTAAGTATATCAAAGATGATAGAAGATAATTTTCAAAGATATTTGGTGTGATCCTTTACCACAGCAAAACAGAATTGACTTGGAGAAATTAGTTTCATTTATTGCCAATCCAGTCAGAGTACAATAATGAGAAAAAAACCAAAAGCTCTAAGAACACCTTCCTTCCAACCTTCCCCTCTTGCTGCCAATGAAAGAAAACCCATATATTCCTGCACCTGACAGTCTTCAAGGAAACTCTTCAGAATTTCATGCATATTAAGGCAATTGTTTTCCCTGTCTTGTGGGTTTGTCCTGGTTCAGTATGGAAAAGCAAGGAATGAACAGGTTACTTTTAGGTCTCTTTTCCTCATCTCAAGTTTGTTTTCAAAATTGTCAACTGAGATGTGATGACGCATAACCATGTTTTCTTCAGGAATCCTTGTCCTGCTTTGAAGGACAGGTATCTGCTAATAAAGGCAGAAGCTTCTCTTTGAAGTGGAAAATGTAAACCCCCTCCCTCCAAATTATTATTATAATTTTGAAATTAAGGGGCTCTCAGACAAAAATATGGGAATTAGAAATAACAATTCTTTACCAGGAAAATTAAAATAGAAATGCAGTATTACAAAGAACAATCCCAAAACACTGACAGAGTCAGAATACAACCTGGCACCC
>JAODLH010001619.1:65813-87672 GCA_027575645.1 Cossypha caffra | reverse complement strand
ATCTACAGGCATGATAAAGATCACTATTCTTTCTCTTCATTGTCTGCTACTTATCAGCTTTCTCCCTTACTTGGTTCAAACTCCAGCACACAAAAAATGTTTTCCCTTCCCCTCAGCTAAGTGGTGAGTGCAATTCTGGTCTCAGCAAAGCACCCTGAGCAGAATAATGCTGATATTAGTGAAAGGAGCTCACCAGTCCAACTGACCGCACAGAGTAAGTGAAGCACTAGATAAAGGAGGGAAAACAGATTGATCATAGGATCATAGAATGGCTTGGGTTGGAAAGCACCTTAAAGATCACCTTGTTCCAACTCCCCTGCCATAGGCAGGGATGCTTTCCACAAGACCAGGCTGGTTCAAGCACTTTCCAACCAGGCTCTGAACCCACCCTGGACATCCACAATTTCTCTTGGCAATTTCTTCTAGTGCTTTACCACCCTCCTAGAGATGAATTTTGACCTAATATGCAATACAAAACTACTCTCTGTTGTATCTATCCACATCCAGTGAGCTCTGGGCAAGCACAATGAAGTGGTAAATCCAAAAAGCATCAGCTATCTGTTTTACAGAGCAAGGATTGTAATAATTGCTGTCCAAAGTTGAGATATTTTGCAGTTGCCTTCAAATTCAGAAGAAATTCAGTGGTTTTGCAGGGAGGGAATTTTGTAAATACCTGCTATGTAGTGTACTTGTCAGACAAAATAATTACTCTTTAAGAGTTAAGAATAAAAGTCAACACTGTCAGGGCTGGTTTGGAAATTTACAGAGGAGGGCATGAAATACTGGAGGCCACAGTAACTTCCATGACCCTTTCAAATTTGGCACCAGCATTGAAATCTAAGTAGATTTGTGGTCTGCCTCTAGACCTTCCAGCAGAGACTTCAATTATCTTGCTCAACTTTCTTACAAAAACATCAGTGCTAAATGCTGGGCCATGATACAGACTCTTCCATCTCCACAGCTTTGTCCATATCATTCAGCTTTTTGTTAAGTCCTTTTAAGTTTCTATTAGTTTTCCAATATATAATTTACTATTTCTCATTACTGTTTTTCACTCTTAGCTCACCATTGCTGGTTTTTTTTGTCCATCTTTAAGTTCAGAGGTGTCACCTTCATTCCTTGCCTTCTGTTTCTTTGATTTGATTGTTTTCCCCTTTCTTTTTCCTCTCACTGCATTTTCTCCCACATCTCTATTTTTCAACCACCCTCCAGCATTCTGACTCTCCTCTTGTGTGGTCATCTCCTGGTTTTCATGCAGCTGGGCTAGGTTGATCTGCCTCCACAAACACTATTGCTCTCACTGGGACCCTGGAATCCACTTCTCAGTAGCCCCTTGCTCACTTGTTCACAGCCAGGCTTTACTTCAGCTGGACACAATAAGGCACTCAGTTGAGTGGTGCAAATCTCTGGGATTTTGAAGTCTAATTGGGAGGCACTCTTCTGTCCAGAGAAGCATGTATGTGCCTGTTCTTGTGGGCACAAGAGGCCCAAAGAAAGCTCTTTAGCAGGAGAGCTTAGGACACCCTCCCTTTTGGTAGTCTGTGCATTTTAATGAAGGATGTTATTCTTAGTTGTAAGTGTAATGTGAAAGTCCTTCAAGTGGAAAGTATTGCTTAGAAAGCTTAGGGAAGTGCTCAAACACCTGTCCTTCTGGTGGGGGTAGGCCTTCAGACTGCCACAAGGAGCCTTATGTGGAAAAGTTAGTGAAGTAAATAAATGCCTGCAGGGCTAAGCTCAGACACAAAAAATGTGAATGTGAGAGAAGCACAAGTAGTTTGCAAGATATTAATGATGAATGCCAGCCTATATGTAAAAGATATTTATTCTCTGGCATTCATAAAATTCATACCATAACTGTATATTGTGTCAATATAAATATAAAAAAAAATTAGGTAATGTATTTCTAGAGTGAGCACATTTCATGTAAACCTCAATTATTCAAAATAAAAAGAGCACCAAGTGCCCAGAATTGCTAACAGTGAAGTACACAAAGCTTTGTCGGCTTCTGTGAGACTATATATTCTAATAATGCTATTTTTTTTTGTTCACCTCTTACTCCCCAGAATACTAATAATCCATAGGTGATCCAGTAGTAAATTACACTTCAATCCCTGCATAATCTCTCTGCCAGGTGAAGAGCTTCGAGATGTTGTTCATATCTGGGCTCAGCTCAGACTGTACCTGCTAAAAAGGTGTGAAATGATTGAAAATGAGAGTTGAGAGCTACTCTTCCCCAAATACAATGTGGCACAACCAATATTTATTATCATCTTCCAGTTTTTCTCCTAGAGGTTAAGGCCAAGTGAAATAATTCATTTCTCACTAGATTATAAAACAATTTTCAGATTGTATTTTTTGCTGAAATTGCACCTGCAATTATTACTGGGTGAAAGTATAAAGATATGGTATTGTGCTCATAAATAAATTTATGCAAAAGGGAGAAAAACTTTGAGAATGCCATAGGGTTCTCCATTTTCTTCTGTAAGGAGGAAATTGGTACGTACAGAGGGAATGTGATCAGGATTTTGGATCCAGCATGGCCTTCAAACCAGCAATCATTTAAAAGTGCTGGGGCTCCAGAGCCCCCTGGATGAACAGCAGCACAAGTGACTTAAAAGTCACACTGGCAAAGCCTCCCCTGCTGTCATGGTGAGCAGCACAGGGCCATTTGTAAGCAGCACAGAAGCTGAGGATAGAAGATGATGCAAACAAACTTGTGGAAGGAGCAGAGACCCCAGTGAGGCCTCCTTGGAGAAAGATTCCTTAGGTAAGAATTGCTTAGAGCCACTAATCTAAGAAATATTTCACTGCTGCTAAGCCCCTCGCTTTATCTCCCTGTAAAATCATTGGTCATATTTCCTAATTGCCCAAGAGACTGGTCCTTTTTCCCAAAGCACTCTGACCCTATAAGAACTCCCACTTGAACCCAGTTCAGCAGTATGCTGCTGTTCCTGGACACTCCTTCTCAAGAGAGAACAACAAAGAGCTCTGAGGAGCCTCTACACGGCCCATCCCAGTCTCATTTCTGTGTGTCAGATAGAGGTACCACACAAACACAGCTGAGATCACTCTGGAGCTGAAACCACAGCTGATAGCCTGAACACCAGGCATTGCTTGCATGTGGGTGCCTTGTGGCTGAGCCTGAAACACCAGGAGAAGCTGTTCTTTGTGGAACTCCCTATCCAGGTGCATCACGGCAGCCTGACCCTCAGGTCCTGAAAGCCACACAAACTGGCAATTCCACACAAAATTCACTGGGAATCTCAAGGAAAGTGTGCTGTGAAGGCTTGTGTCATTTCCCAGTTCAAGCCTTCCTTGTTTCCGTGTTTCCAGGGCTGCTTATATGCCTGGTAGGGGGAATTCTTCTAATCCTGTTAACTGCCATCATACATTTTTGGTGTTTATGTAAGAGGGAAAAGCACCAGGCTGATCTGTTACTTCACACTCTTAGAAATGCAATGGCTCATTATTCTTTGATTTCGTTATGACTAAATGTTTGTCCTGATCACAGCTTGACATTTTCCCACAAGCAGCTTATTCTGAAATACCTGTGAATTCTTTTCCTTGAAATTTAGTCTTCAATTGAGGCATTCACAACATTCTTGTTTAGTAAGTTATCTTTTTCATAACAATAGTACTGTCATAAATTTAGTCAAACAGCAGCCAATTTGTATTGTTTATGACCAGGAAAGGAAAATCAAACTTTAATGTATTTATCTCCCCATAAAGGAAACCTTTCTGTCAAACCACAAGTGTTACATGTCCAGAGAATCATAGAATGGTTTGGGTTGGAAGAGACCTGAAAGATCATCTAGTTTCAGTCTCCCTGCCGTGGTCGACACGGGGACACTCTCAACCAGACCAGGTGCTCTAAACACCCTTCAGGAATGGGGCATTCACAACTTCTCTTGACAACCTGTTCCAGTGTCCCACCACTGGCACAGGGAAAATATTCCTCTTCCTATCCAGACTAAACCTACTGTTGCTTTTTGAAGGTATTGCTCCTTGTCCAACTCCTACATGCTCTTAAAGACCCCCCTCTCCAGATTTCTTGTAGGCTGTCTTTATGGTTTACTGTAAAGTATTATTTTTCAAACATTGCATGTATTTTTAAAGTAAAAGTGTTATTCCATGTTCCCAGAGTCCATCACTGAGAAGGAAGACCAGCAATGCTTTTCAAGTGAGTCAGTTTTTTCCATTTTAAATGCAAGTGTTGTTTCCAGGAAAAAACAAAAAACAAAACAAACAAACAAACAAACCAAAACCAATAAATTAAGCATTGTTTTCTTGGTGGTTTTTTTTTGGCTTGTTTTTTTTTTCTTTGATGCTTCAATGAAAAAAACAAAAATTCATAGGATACTAAGGAAAAAAATGCACCAATGTTAACAGGTCTTCTTTTCAAACAAGTCTGAATTTTTTCAGTAATATAGTTTCTCTTTTTTTTTCCTTTCCTTCCTTATCCAGAGCTGAAAAGGAGATTGGATTATTTCCCATAGCAGACAATAAATTCCTCCATTAGTTCCTATTATATGGAAGATGTGGTCTGAGGCAGAAATGGTTCATGATATCTGGTTTATCTTGAATTGTGATAATTTATATTCAAAGACTGCCTCCTGTTCCTTCCTGCCATATGTAAAGGATGAAACCATGGGACATCCATGGGACAGCATTGTTAGCCCAAACTAGACTTGGTTTTCAATTAATCTAAAATGGGTAACTTACAAACAAGCTGTGAGACTGGTCAGTGAGTTTGCTATGATGGGCCAGATGCTTAAAAAGTGGGAAATGTCTTAGTTCTATGTCTTAGGTTGCAATACAGGATGTGACCAAAAATATGTATTCTATCATCATCTGCTGAAACCAGGCGGGGCAGTGACCCTTATCTCCATGGTAGATATTCTCTGCTAAAGGGCCATGTGTTAAGACCAGCTGGGTCAATCATCTTTATCTTTTCCACAACCCATCCTCCCTCCAGGAAGATATCTGCTGTTAATGGCCATTGAGTCCCACTGCATGACTGGTAAAATTACATCATCCCACTGGGAGATGCTCCAGCCAGGGGGAGGAGCCAAGCCCTTCCTATCTAGATAAAAACTGAGATTTGGAACACCAAAGCAGCCTTTTCCCACTGGATTCCAGAGGAAAGCCAGACCTTTCCACATCATCCCTGGACCTTCAGAGGAAAACTGCACCTTCTACAGGAGCACTGCTCCACCTGAACCACATCTGCCACTGCAGGAGGATGCAGCCACCATTTAATCAGACTGCTACCAGCACCCTGACTGACTGACAGGGTGTCAGGTTGCATTCTGATTCTGTCAGTGTTTTGGGATTGTTCTTTATAATACTGCATTTCTATTTTAATTTTTCTAGTAAAGAACTGTTATTCCTATTCCCATATCTTTGTCTGAGACACCCTTAACTTCAAAATTACAATAACTTGGAGGGAGGGGCTTTACATTCTCCATTTCAAGAGAGGTTCCTGTGAATCATTAAAAACCAATATGATCATGGACAAAGACCCTCTAACTAATTAAAGTTAGAAAATGATATGTTTATTCACCGGCAGGCAGCACGGGAGTCATCTCCAAAAGATGTGACCGCCCCAAACAAGATTCTTTGCCATCTATTTATTTCCCAAGATCTTACATGCAATTCATGTGCATAGCCTCAGCACCCACCACCCCCATTCAATATTAACATGAGGCTATTAGTCCTTCACGCGTGCACAATTCTTTTGAATTGGATCGGTGGTCTCAGAATGGGTCAGTGGTCTCAAAGGATGAAGTCAGGAAAGTCTTCATCAGGTCTTGGTGACCCTCTGGCATGATCCAAGGCCCCGTGCTTCATGATGCAGCCCAGGTGCTGGCCATTGTTCTTGCTGGTTTTGGTCTGTTCTTATAATGGTTGGCTTACTCTACGTTCTTCTATACACAAGCTCACACCAGCTGACAATATAGCAATTAGCTCTAGCTTAAGCATCTAGTAATCATTAACCTTTTGCCTACCATCAATCATTTGCCTACCTAACTTAACATCTTGGTCAAGTAAATTGCTTCTACCCTTAGCAAAAATCTTAACTCTTTAAAATCATGATTCATCTGCCTTTCTTAGCAGGCACCTGTCTATCAAACCAAGACATTCTATGCCATGAACATTTATTGGTGGTAATAGTTTGTCAACTAATTGCACAAACAGAAAAGTATTGCTGTTTGCAAATTAATCCACCCCAAAAATAATTTGTCATATCATCAACTCAGCTATGAGATGGGAATTAGGAGCTGTGGGAGGACTCTGCCTTCCTCAGTGTGGACATTTGTTCTGACACACCTTGAGGAAGAGAAGGCAAGGTGGAATGGCCCAAGCAATATACTCCACAGAGTATATGTCTCTTTGGTTATAGCTGGTGATGTTTCTTTCCTTATAGCTGGTGATGCAGATGTTGCTGGTCTACAATGATGTGTTTTGCCGCAGAGAGATTTGCAGATCTCTACTGTGTCCTGTGTGTGCCTTAAGAACAGCATGCTACTAGCATGTAATCCACAAGACTGATTTTTGGGAAAATTCTGTTGTTTTCCATCAGAAAATATTGCATGCCAGATACCAATTGTTTGTTTCTCAGTGTTCTAACCAATTATATGCTGTTTACACCAGTAAAAGAGTGGTCTCCAAAGTGCAGCAGTCAAATCAAGAAAAAACCTTGCATCTTGGGCAAGCTTCTTGCACACACCTTATTGTGTCCCCTTCATCTGTAGATGCTGACATTTCATCAGCAGCACCTGGTTTTATTTTTACTTTGTTTTCTGCTGTGAAAATGCTGATGAGGGTCTGATTAGGATGCTGCATATACCGTTGGCAACATCTCGAGTAAGTGAGCACTCTGAATCACTTATAAGCAGAGTCTCTCCTCATGATGAAAATATAATTTATATAGGAATATATATATATAAATATAATATAATTTATGCATAATTTATAGGAGCCAGAGCCCAGGGAGGGCCAGGAGGTGCTGGAGGTCTGTCCGTCTATCCATCTGTCCCCACATGTCCCCACTGCAGCTGAAGTCACTGGGATGGTGGGACTGGCTGATGCCACCATCGATGCTGACGTTCAGCTGCCGTGGCTCCATTGCCTGAATGCCTTCCCTCCATGGACACATTCAAGGGTTCTCCACAGCCCCTGCAAAGAGCCAATCAACTGATATCATTGCCCTCCTGCGAGCACTGGTTCAGCACTGCTGATACAGCCCCAGGTTTGTGCATTAGATGAGCCATTGGGACTGTGACTTGCCCAACTCTGCCCCCAACGACACAGGTTCGGTTGTTTGGTCCACCCATTTAGCTGTGTCTTTTTAAAGTATTGTTCTTTAATTGAGAAAATTTTATCATCATTTTAATACCAGGTCATTTGTGTTCAATGAAAGATTACCTGAAGAGCCCTGCCGTTTACCACACTGGTTTAAATATAAGCATGTGCAGATTAAAAAAAAGACAACCCAAAATATAAAATATGTAAGAAGCAAAAAAATGCAGATATTTACCTGTTTTGAAATACAATCACTAAGAATTAGAATCTGCAGTGTATAGAGCTTG
This sequence comes from Cossypha caffra, assembly GCA_027575645.1. Lineage (NCBI taxonomy): Eukaryota > Metazoa > Chordata > Aves > Passeriformes > Muscicapidae > Cossypha > Cossypha caffra. Next base: position 80,080 of record JAODLH010001619.1, on the reverse strand, counting down.
GGTCAGGGAAAGAGACGGTGATTATCTTTATTTTGGGTTCCTTGAGATTCATTGATCCTAAAGAAAAATCCACTAATGAGTCTATTGAAGCCTGCCAAACTTTGGAAGACAACTTAAGTTGTGGTGCTTATCTGAGTCATGGTATTAAGTGTGTTTATACAGAAAACAGCAAATATGTGTCTTTATGAAGCACATACATCCCTACACTAGGTCAGCAGAAATTGCTAATGATTGCTGATTCAAAAAATATGCTTAACCTGTAAGCACAGGGGTACAAATTGGACACTTTGGTTTTTGAGAAAAGAGTGCACAGCAGAGGAAGTATAAAATGAGCAATTTCTGGTGTTATGGGCTACAGGAACATTTAAAGCTTATTTTATTGCTCTTTTAACAATGAGGTCAGAAGAAAGTTTGCCTTGCTTGAACTTGTTCAGGTTATATTTATTTTGTTATTTGTCCTGATGCTTGATTAAGGGCTTGAAGTGTGTATAGCCAGACGTCAAGACCACCATAAACTTTTGCCATTGCATTCGTTATATATCAAAAGCTCTTGGTTGCTAAATGCTCTGCTCAAAAAAAAAAAAAAAAAAAAAAGGTTTACCTACTATTTCCTAATTTTTTCTCCTGTCTACTTGAAGTACTTGTCACAGTGGTCCTGCAGGAGGGGCTGCAGCAGAGTAAACTTACCCCCAGCATGCCTCATCTGATGGGGAGGGACCACATTTTGAGGCTAAAAGCAGCTGAGGCGGTTGACATGGGTGCTAATTAGTGTCAAATATTGCTGTCATTCCCTGATATGTACACCTGCCCACTAGGAACCAGCCCAAGACCTCCAAAGTAGTTTGATGGAAGTCAATGAACAGGTAGCAGCTGGCAAAGTCTTTTGTTACATCCCAGCTGTCTGAACCAGCCTGGTAAAAGGATTAATTAGGCCTGTTGGCAATGATGAAGTACTGTATTTAGACCATGAAAACATATATATTTTAATGTAAGTAACAACAGATGTTCTGGTGATGATGTGAGGGAGCCCTGGAGGGCAATGTTTGTCTCCAGGTGAGACACCACTGACTGACTCCCTGCTGACAGTTCCATCTACCTCCAGCTGGCTTTACACTTTACCAACCAGATCTTACCCAGGTCTCAGTCATTTAATCTGGATCTCCACTGCAAAATACAATTCCAGTCTCTCCATTGTCACAGGATCAGTAAGCAGCATTTAAAATTACCTCATCAGACACCTGGCAAAGCGTCTAGCAGGAGGTCAGGAGAGACTTGAGGGATGGCCAAAAAGATCTGGCTCTGGCTGACAAGATTGTCTCTGTCACAGCCATCACAGGACAGATTTGGTAGCCAGAACCCTAACTCATATAAGTGTTAAGGCTCAGACAGGTATCCAGTTTTAACTTGTAAAAAAATGTACAGCTGAAAGATAATGCACCTATTCCTTAGAGATGTATCTAGCAGTATCTAGTAGTAGATGATTCCTTTGCAATGCTTGTAAATAAAATTTTCGTTACCTAATTCCACTTAGTTTGTGGATTTGTTTGATTACACTTAGTTGGTGTGATCTTTCTCTTGTATTTCAAGGGCAGTGAAAGAGTTACTGTAATCAATCATGGCCATGTATACAACGGCTCCCAAATTTTTTTCCATGCATTTACAAGTGTATAAGTATATATTGTCACATCACAATATGCCAATGCAGCTGAAAATATTTAAATGAACCTTTCCTCCACTTCTTTCAGCTCTTTTTAAGCCGACATATTCTGGTGTACAGATGAAGCCAATGAATGCAAGAAACTCAATGTCTGAATTTACACATTGACTGAATTCTCATTACACCTGAACAAGTTAGTCAACCTCTTCAACTCAGCATTACCAAACACTTGGGTTTAATCTGAACCATGTGTGTTTTCTGGGTAGTTTGTAATTTCACAGGTTTCAATGCAACCTGGGTCCTTAAAGGTTCCAGGTATAAATCACATGTATTCTTGTGAGGATACTAATACATTGCCAAAGTGATGTCTCATGCTTCATCACCCTCAAACTCACTCTGCAATAGACAACAGAAAATAAAATATCAATTTCATTACAAGGAATACCCCTCTGAGTCCCAAGAAGATGGAAACACCAGCTATATTGTGCAACTGGCTTTACTTGCAGAAGATTTGGGCAACATCGTGACCTTATTCCAAGAAATACTTGGATAGCAATGGGCTTGGACCTGGATAAATCTGCTCTCACTGCTCTTTGTGCTATGTTTCTTGGGAAATTAAGAAAAGAGAAAGCAATGCTAAACAACTATGAATTAACAGCACAACAGCAGCGAAGGGCATCAGTTTAGTACAATAAAGTTTTTTGCATTAAAAATTTTCCAATTTTGTGCATGCAAACACAAATATACTACAACATTTCAACATTACTTAACTACAGTAAGTATTGCTATTATTCTAACATCAGTGTCTGTATTTCTGGATGATTTATAAGGCCATGCTAATAAACACCAAAACCCTCAAGACTTCTGAGTCTGATTTTGTCTGGTTTAGATGTGTTGTGAAGCCAGAAATCCCTATTGGCATCAGTAAGTTTTACAAGAGTCAATTTTTATAAAAACAGGATAATTAGGAGTAAAACTTTTTCTGAAGCCCCTAAGCAGCTTTATGGGAGATGTAAAATATTTTGTTAAGTCAACTGAGAGGATTAAAGAAAAGGGAAGCTTTCAGATTTGTGAACATCTAACACGCCAGCCTCATAAGAGATATGAACATTCCTACAAACTTTGTCGCTTGCATTGAGGCCATGATGACCACAACAAAATTATTATAAAACTGACATAGAGAATTCAAATATTTTATTTTTTTAGATGTGAAATCTGGGTCTTTGTTTTTTGACACAGCCATGTGCATTCTTGTTTAGGACATTCATGATTTATACTGGTCATTTATTCAAACTAAACTGGCTTCAAGGCTGTGCTGGTTTGAAAGTAAACCAGTGGAGGACCCCAATTCAGAACTACAATTTGATAGGAGAATTGAAATAAAATGCAGTAGTGCAAAAGCACTAACAGAGTCAGAATACAACCTGACTGTTGGGGATCAGTTTTTCTTTTACTTATTGCCCGTAGAATTTTTTCCATTGACTAGCTAAAGAAGCACTGATGGCTAAGTACTTGAGATAGGGGAGGGGAAACCCTTTTGGTGTTTGGGAGTTTCTCCTAGAGGGAGGGACAAAGGCACTGAGAGACTAGAAACAGGTAAAAGGAAAGCAGGGGAGGGCAGCTGCTTACTTGCTCACACTTGGCTTCAGAGGGGAGATAGAGAGAGAGAGAGATAAAGGAAATGAAGTAAAAGGAGAGAGACAGAGAGAGAGACAAAGGATGGGATATAGCTACCAACAGACGGGACACATCCTCGTGGCTGTCCGACAATAGACGCATCCTCAATCCATTGGGGAGAAAGAGATCTCAGAGTCTCTTTAGGAAAGTCATTTTTTATAGTCCTTTTCCAAAGCAAGTGGCCTCTGACCAAGAGGTGAGGAGATCTAAGGACTACTGTATGCAGAGACCATTGCTCCATGAAGCAGGTGCTGGAACAGGGCGCTGTAACCAGCACCCTGCTCGAGAGCAGCGTGCCATGGCAGCACCAAGCACAGCTACAAACAGTCCTTGGCAAGCATCCACCTCAGCCAGGCCAGAAACGCCTGTCCAGAGTGAGCAGTGGGGTCCTGTGGTCTCAGTCTCTGATGGTGGTCGTGAGGCAGATCAGAGAAACTTCAGAGGACTCTTACACCACCATAGCCCAGCCAGGAGCTGCCTCTGCTTCTGCTGCTGGACCACGCACCCCTGCCCTGCTAGGACACCCTGCTGTTTCAGCTTGCTGTTTCCAAGCATCCTGCTGGAGCACTGGGACTGACCCTGCCCCAGGGTTTGTGAAGCAAAGCCTCTCTTTTCCATCTCTTCCCATCTAGGACGCAGATGCCATCACCCCAGCACCCCTGCAGCCGTGCAGGGACCGTCACACCTGCCCTGCCCACCAGGAGCCTGCCCGGCCCCTCTGCCAGCTGTGATGGCAACTGTGCCAAAGGGAAAGTGGCCACGGCCAAGAGGACTGAACTGTTTGTTATTAATTCCATTTGTTATTAATTCCATAGTTGTTGTTTTAAACCAAGACACTGACACCCCATCAGTCAGGGTGTTGGTAGCAGTCCCATTAAATTGTGGCTGCAGTCCTCCTGGAGTGACAGATGTGGTTCAGCTGAAGCACGGGTCCTGTAGAAGGTGCAGTTCTCCTCCCAGGGTCCAGTGGTGGAGTAGATGTGTCTGGTCTTCCCCTGGGAATCCAGTGGAAAAAGGCTGCTCTGGTGTTCCGAATCTCAGATTATATTTAGCTAGGAATGCTTGGCTGCTCCCCTGGCTGGAGTATCTCCCAATGGAATGATGTAATTTTTTCAGCCATGCAGTAGAGCTCAATGGCCCATTAACAGAAGATGTCTTCCTGGGCTGAGGATGGGTTGTGGAAGAGATAAAGAACACTGCCCCACCTGGTTTTAACAGCTGGCCCATTAACAAAAGATATCCCCCCAGAGTTATGAGGGATGGGTCATGGAAGAGACAATGGATATTGCCCTACCTGTTTTAACTGATGATAATAAAATACATACTTTTGGTTACATCTTGCATTGGAACCTTAGACAAAGGATGTGTTGCTCTTCCCGTCCTTCCTATTTTCTTTTCCTTTTGTATTCCATTTTGACTTGATCAGTGCTTTATTTCAGTGTCTTTTTTCCATTTTGTGGACCTAACTCATCTACTGATAAAATCAATGAGACCTATATCACTGGTTGTTGAAGAATGACAACAAAGCGTGTTTCTTGACTAAAATAGACCAAACAAAGGTTCTTCTTGTGATTTTAAAGGCTGGTTGATGCAACCTTTTGCTCAACAGATAACTTGCCTCTTCATTTGCCCTACTCATTACACTCCTCTACTTAAAGAAAGAGTAAACACTATAATGTGTCACAACTTCTTTACACGAAGTAACTCATGGATAAAGGAAATGTCTAGCTGTGGCAATATTGCAAAAATAATGTCTGACCTTTTTGTGAATGAGTGACAAAAAAAAAATCTGTATCCAATAGTTAGGAATAGCTCTGGTTGTCAGGCGCATTTGAATAAATTATATCCAGAAGCCAAATATTCTGATTTCCTCATCGTCTTGTGACCAAGAAATCTCTATCTGGCCTTAAATGTACTACTAATTATTTTAACTTTTGTTGTAGCCTGCTAATTGCACCAAGTACTCATGTATTGTTGAAGGAAGGTTAATAAAAAGTAGGGAAAAAATAAACTTCTGACACTCAAACTGCAACTAGTCCAGATTTTGTAATGTTTTTTGTATCTGAAATAAATGCCTTTTATGCTGTTCAAAACTCAATATTTTAATTATCTGGCTTTTGAAAAAATATAAATAATTTGAAGACCTGAAAGACTTGATGGCATAATTTATATAATTTAGCATTGTACCTTTCAAAAACACAATGCTACAGCAGTTTACAAGCTGTTTACAAGAGAAGAATTTTGATAATTTTTTTTTCCTGTGGATTAAAAACAGAAAAATAAGAAAGAAAATAGGAGTGGAGTGGAAAGGGTAGTAATAGACAAGGAGGGTGTAAGTATCTTATTATTCTAGTACTCTTTGCCATAAGGTTTAATCGAGAATGAGAATTATTTTATGGGTTTATCCAGTAAATACCAAAATACAATCAAGACAACAGAATCTTTTTTACTAGGGAATCTAAAAAACAGTACAGTCTGTTAGCAATGTAAAGTAGTGTGCAACTGGCCTGTTTTGTCATAGCAGTGCTAGAGACTCTGATAAGGAAAAATAGGAAACCTATCATTATGTTACTGGCTAAGTTAATGCCAAAATAAAAAAATATTTATCCTGCAGTAGTAGTAGCTGTGTTGTAATATTGAATTCAGTGGCCTACAAGGTTCTTTGCAAAGAACACTACCAGCTGTGCCTGGCAAGAACAGGCAGCTTGCAGCATCTCAATACAGGCTCAAAATGAACTTATTTTTAATAGTTACGTAATTTTGCATTTGTAAATGGTTTTCAGGGTTTTTTGGTATTCTTGTAACAGACATCTGTGTGGACATCTTGAACATTTTGGGGTTGTTTATTGTTGGCTTGTTGCTGATGGTTAGCAGAAGAGACACTTTCTGTTTGAGGAAACTCAGGGCTCTGTTTTAAGCAGTTTGGCCTAAAAGAATTAAGCCTGACATGTTTCAAGTCCAGTACTTTGTAGAATAAACATAAAACAATGGTTTAGATTTCAATACAACTCCTGAATGGTATGAGACACAAACTTTTCCAGTGGCTTTACACCTCTATAAATAAAGACCATAAAAGGAAAGTACAACAGGATAAATCAACATGAATTTCAAATTCGCTGCAGCACATTAAATGGTGCAGTTCACTGAAAGAAAGGGCAGCCCTGCAGCTTCTTGCAGTTTGAAGTTAATTGTTTTCGTCAGGACGGGAACATCTGGAAGTCTGCAGTGTCCCACCAGCAAGGCTTCAGTAACCGAGCTGGCTTGCAGAGAATGAGCCCACTTTGCAGCAGTACAGCAGGTTCAGACACCACCTTTTCTACTCTCCAGACTGTCCTGCATAACAACTTCATTGTGCTAAATTGAACTTGAAAGCAGCCAAAGGCTATGAGAAGGAGAAGCTGTGAGAAAAGCGTGCTGTCAGCGCTGGCAAAAGCTGACCCCAAAGCAGGCTCAGAGACAGGAGGATAAAAGACCAGGACCCATGAACATAGTATATTGTTTCCTGTTAAAGTGTGATTCACACGCCAACAAAAATGGCAAATGCGATGTAAATTTATTTAAATAGATTCCACAGCTTAAAAGTTTGCCAGCCACTCTTACCCAACTTTCCCAGCACTCTGATTCATTACTTACAGTGGGAGTATAATGATATATAGTCATCATTGTAACAGCTTCTTTGCAGAGACACAATGATGATTAATAGCTAGCAGCAAATTTTCACATGGGCTCTGAAGCACTATAGCATTAAGCAGCCAAGCACTCCCAAATCCCCCTTTTCTGTTCCACTGAAAAGTACTCTCCATGTAACTTGCAGATATGAACAAAGCCTATCTTAATTCCAATCAGCTTTTCCTCATTCAAAGAAACCTTCTCTTTTTCATAATTGATTCATGTGAATTATTCTTTCATCTTTCACTGAGTCTGAGACTCGACTTCTTACTGGGTGGAGAGAGGAAACAATTTCAGTAATAACTGATTTTGCTTTGTTTGTCCCTCTAAAATATATTTTGAGACTTTTCTCAGTTAGTAGAGCTAATGCATATTAAAAAGACACATAAAACTGAAAAGGGAGCCTTAACTTTCTCTTCATTGAAAGATTATTAAGCACAAGCACTGAGACATGAGTTCAGAGAAACGGTTCTAGTTGTGCAAGTCAAAGACTGTAGAGAAACAACAATAAGCTGCTCCAATTTATTGTATCAATTTCCATTCCCATGAGAAACTTTTAGTTGAAACTGGAATTAATTCACTTTTCCTTGCAGAATTATTTCAAAGATAAGACTTTGAATAGATACATTTTAACAGATTTATCTAGAAAATATCTAAATATACATTTTTATATTAATGTTTTATTCACTGATGTGAATTTATCCTTTTTCCACAAATGCTTTTGCCACGTTGACAGAGGAAAAATATTTTTAGGGAAGTTTCAGTGCTCCTTTCAACACTTTTACTGTGGTAAAAATAAGCTTGGAGGCAATAATACTTGATTTACATTAGAATAAGCATAGGCCAGAGCAGCAGGATACAAATTTAGATTTTTATTAGGGTAAACATTTTAAAGAGAAAGGAAAATTTGCACCATGTGAAAAAGGCTGAAATTTATGAAGAATGTCAGTTTTGCTGACTCTCTGAAGGAACTTACAAATTCTATAACCCCATGTATGTACCAAATACACTGTTAGTCTTTGCATATTATTGGTATTCCACTCATGAACTGGTGATTAGACCTGTCCAATATTAGATACAATGTAGATGAAAATTGACTTTGAAAGCAACATATTATCTAGGAATAAGTCGGTTTTGCTGAAATTATTTCACACAGCTTGTGAGATGAAGAAGTAAATACGTTCGTAAATACAATCGTAAATACAATCTTCTTTTATGTGCATTTTAAGATAACACTATGTCAAGTTGTCTGTTAATTTGGTGGGTTTATTATACAGAAGAAGTTAAAATCTTAGCTCTTCTCACAAAAAATATTTTAAAAGGATGCAAAACATCTTTGAACATTTTTAATTTCTTTTTCTTCACAGAAAATTGTTGTTTGGTTTGTTTCAGAGATGAAATTTTCTAGTGACATGAATGGCATGGAAGATTTTCATCAGAATTTTCTTATGATTACTTAGGAAGTAAGGTTGCATAGCAAAATGTCTCACAAGGTCGGATTTCTACTCAATTTCTTTATGCTTCTGCCCTTTGTAACCATGTTTGCTCCTACAGTGTGTTTCAGAGATTTTTTTACCCTGGTGTAACTTATCAGAATTATGGATGATCTAATACACATGACCAAAGACTTGAATCTGACTCATAGGTTTTTTGTAGAGCATTATTAATGCTCAGTAATGTAAAAGTTGCATTACTGACCTGGGATTATTCTCCTTTACCAGTGTGTGACATTCTTTCCTCTTAACTGAAAGATACACTGCTTTGAAGAAAAACTTGCATTGTTTTCTCCTAGCAATTTCACTTTTGATTGAAATTACCCATAATTTATTTGAAAAAAGTGAAAAATAATGCACATTCTAGTAGGTCTTAGTGACCTTTATTGAATAATACTTACATTGCTGTTATTTAAGAGGGACTGTCATTGGAAATATTCCTGGAAAAGTGGAAATCTAAGCCTGGATATGTATAAGAGAGATCCATTCATTGGTTTACGGATCCCAGATGCCTCAGCTGTAGTCACAAATTGATCCAGTATCCCCTTTGATCCAGTGTTTTCTATTTGAATCTCTGAAATTGCTGCAAAAAATGTAAAATCTTGTGCAGTTGGTGAACTCCCCACTGTGCATCTGAGAAGCTTCATGTGTGTTGTTTATTCTGGCAAATACATAGAATTCATGCACACTCCTGACGGCCTCAGACAATGGTATGCAAATAACTGGCATGGAGGGCTAAAATCACCGATGTCAGTCGTGCCCATTTCTGGATTTGTCAGCAAAAGCACTTTAAACATGTCAGCGTGCTCATGCATGCTGATCTATGTTCTGGATGGCAGCAGAATCCCAGTGCAGCTAGGGTTCCACAGCATTTGTTCTACTCTTTGGTGTGTATGTAGAAGTTCCACACAGAAAAGCTTTGGGTAACTGCAGTGTTAGATGGGAAAACTCCCCTCAAGCAGTCCCTAATTATTTGTGGCCGTACATTACAGTACTATTGGGTTTTAAGTGTTGTCTTTTAGGTGTTTTTTCCTCTTAAGGGATTTTCCCACATAGGTGTTGCTAGGACACAGTAAGGATGATACTTAACAGGCAAAAGAAGATGTCAGCTTAGGGGTGGGGTGCAGCTGGCTTCTCTCTCTCTTTACATGGAGTTTCTCCTGGAGGGCAGAGATGTGGGAAGGTTGGGAGTGGAAAAATGGGGTTGGGTGCAGCCCCAAACCTCCTGGTGCTGTCAGCTTTCAGAGAGGAGGGAGGCTGCAGCCAGTTGCTGTGGGGAGAATTCATCATCACTGTGGGGTTTCATCTCCAGCTGCCTTTCTTCTACCATGAGTGGAGCTCTGCTCCTAAGGGCAGCCTTTGCACCGGGACCTTATTAACACCCTACTGTGAAAAACGAGGCTCGCTCTTCCGGTAAAATTTAAAAAGTTTCATAAAAGACAATAGGAGACAAAGATAATGAGGCGAAGGGTTAACAGCCAGGTGCTTGGCATTCAGCCAAAAGCACACTGACTGTCCTTGGAGTCACTCTTTAAATACCTTTTCTATTGCATCAGCCTGTTGTGTGTTCATAAATCATTAGGCATATTATGCATATTCAAACCTTTCCACAACCTAGTTTACATATTACTCTTTAGCGTGGCTACTTCTTGGGCCGACCTTTTCAGAGCATGTGTGTTTCTTGGCTGTGGTTTTAGTCCATTCTCATCATCACCTCCAGTTTGAGCCTTGGATGGCAGGTACTGAGACTTGGCATATCAGTAGCAGGGTCCTCATCATATGCTCACTGGATGTTATCCCAACCAACAGGCAGTTCAATTACAAGCATAACTCTATGTCAGCTATCCCACTACCATGTCTAAGTTTTGTTAACAGCAGAACTGTACCTAACTATATCTTTACAGTAAAGATATTCTAACATTTTACATATAGCATTCATCTTAATATTTGCGGAAAGTAGATTTTATAATATGTATTCATAGCACTACCTCGCTAAATGCAGGACCTTTCCCCACCTTCTTGGGTGCCTCAGGGGAAAACTCTGCTCTGCTGGGTGTTGATGCCGTGGCTGTTGGTGCTGTTTGTTTGCCCTGTTTTACACACTAGCAAAGAGTTGTTATTCCTATTCTCATATCCTTGCCTGAGAGTCCCTTAGTTTCAAAATTGTAATAATTCAGAGGGAAGGAGGTTGCACCTTCAATTCCAACAGAGGCTCCTGCCTTCCTTACCAGGCACCTGCCTTTCAAACCAGGACAGTTACCTGGCTTGCTAAAAATATTATATGGATATGACCCAAGGGCACAGTCAAATATCCTTAGACCTTGCAGAAGCCAAATTTAGAATTTCAGGCTTGATATCCAGAGTACCTTGTGTTCTGTCTTGTGCTGCACAGTGAGCTTCTAAGCCACAGACTTCAGCTGTCTTCCCTCACTTTGAAGATTGTTCATTCGCCTTCTACCAACAATCCTGAGATATTTTTGCAGGCACTAAACTTTCCATGATTTCACCAGCCCAGCCCTATTCATACCTACACCAGTGTATAAACCTGAATGAGTACAGCAGATGCTGGATTGCAGATTAAATCTAGGAAAATACTGCAGCACAGTCTAATTTTGCATCTTTACTCACACTGCATGGTAACTTAAATGGAGAACCTGCTCAAAGTTACTAACCATCAGGAATAGGGGGCAGAATATACTGCTTCCTGGTTTTGGGAGGTGAAAAGGGGTCATTTTGTTTCTTTTCCACTCTTCTTTACACTAAATATATTCCTTTCACATCTCCACCTTCAGCCTTATTAAATTTTTCTACTTTGGCACAATTTTAATACAGATATGCAATGTAGGTTCGTCTACAAAGCTAACAGTCCACAGAATAAAAAAGTTCTGGGAATTCTTCTGCCACAGAACCTGTTCTCTCACATGACTCTTCTCTTATTTTTTTTCTTAGAATCTAGAAAAAAAAAACCCTCATTCTTGTTCCCTGGGCAGTCACTTTGCCTATCTTTTTCTACACTCCTTGAAAACTCTTCTGCTGAGTTCCAGGGCATGAGGTCTTCTGTAAATCCCTCTTTGGCTTTGGAGCTGCCTTCCATTCCATTACCTATTTTTTTTGAGTTAGGTGGCAGCATATGGGCTTACCTATTTTCAGCAGCCTTTAGTCGCTGCTTATAAGATAATAGTATTAGATAACAGTATCACTCTGCCTGTGCATTGAAGATCTCTGACCTGTTGTGCCTACTAAAGTGGTGTAACTATCCCTGTGAGACCACACACTTATAATGAAGAAGAAATTCCGTGTTTTTCAGTTCTTCCTATCTTAAATTATGTTTTCTCATCCCAGGCATACACAGTAATACGTTTCCAAGTTAGTCTGTTTTATTATCCAGTTCCACATCACTTCTTGCTTCCTCTGTGGCCTGACAACCTTGTGTTGACTGAACCTAGGTTTCATATCTGTATTAAAATTGTGCCAAATATGGGGAACAAATGCATTCAATTGTCTTGGGAAATAGCCACGTGAATACATCAGCATTACATTTTGTGCTTAATCACAACTGCAACAGCCTCTCTTAAGCAAAGATTCCCAAAAGCTGTAAAAAAACCCTACTTCCATTCAAAGTCCACTCAACTACCCAGTGTACAGCTTTTTGCTTCTAAATAGCAGCTCTGAAAATAATAAAAGATAAAAAAATCTTGCTGAAGGTTAATGTCGAATAGGACCCCATCTTCTGTTCTTTCTATTTTTATTTTTGCCCTGGTTTCTGCATATTCTTCAGGTCATCAGTAAGAGCAACAGATAATGACTAATATCACAGACACAGACAATTGTCCCATGATATACTATTTCTTGAAGCACATTTTTTGATCCTTGTTGACAATTTCTCTTAGTTGCTATCAGGGCAGATGGTGCTTTCTGCCTAGAATTCCACTAGTCTTGTCTTCTCTTACTTCCACCTTTAACCTTTTACTTTCTGACTCTCATGGATCACCGACATCTGTATGTTTATCCAATAAAGGACCCCCTGAGAAAGGAATCGTCTCCCAAGTGTAATAGAACTTACTTCTCCAAACTCTTACAGCAATCAGTTCTCTGCAAAGAAAAGAAGCACTCTGTACCCCTTAGGAAATAAGAAAACTAACATGTTGTTCATTACACTCAGCACATGCTGCCTCTTGGCTGAACATCATGTGAAACAAAGCTGAGTGAAAAATGGGGTACGATGATGTGACTAAACACAGAGGGGACCTCAGTGACAGGAAACCTGTGTGTATTGTGCTAGTGGAGGAGAAAAGACTCAGAGAGGACATGGAGAAGCTGTGGAGTTCTACAGCTCAGGGCAAGAATGAAGATAAAAGCACGTGGCTACCGGAGATTCCAAAGATAATTACTAGGATTAGGATACGAAGGCATCCTTCCTGCATCAACTCACCAGAGACAATCTGTTCACATTTTCACATTCAAAAGGATTTTTAAAAGTTTTGAGACATACTGGAAAACTGAAGCAGATCTGGTTTGGGGGGAACACGATGATCATACTGCTGGGTAACTTGGCATATGGTGAAAGGTTGAAGGAATTGTGTTTGATCTGCCAGGGGACAACGAAGTTAAGAGGATGAAAGAATCTTGTATCTAAAATGTATTTATAGGGTAGAAGCTGTACTTGTTTCACAATGATGCATGGTGACAAAACAAGAGGGAAAGGGTACAACTGCTGCCTGGATAGAAGCAAAACATCGCTACAGGCACTCTAAAATGTTGGAACGGTTTGCTCAGGGAAGTGGTAGAGTCTACCTCGTTGAAAACATTCATGTCGTAGTTTGAGAAGGCCCTGGACAACCTAATCTAAAGACTAAGAGGTTGGACCAGATGATTTCTGATTTCTAAAGGTCGCTTCCATCCTAGACTTCTCTATTATTCTGCGTCTCATACTAGATCCGAGTTTAGCATAAAAATCCTAGAACATGGCTAATGTTAAAGGCTATGTTAAAAAATAACATACATTTAACATTTCAAAACAAAACATGTATTGTTTAATTATCTCCTTTTAACAGGGGCAAACTGTTAGACAGTTTTTTAAAAAATTGAGAGTTCCAGGCCAATGTGCTCAGTTCTTCAGTCAGCCAATCTCCACTCACCTCAAACTTCTCTGCCTTCAAAGGAGCTCTGACAATCTGTCTGTCTCAGATGTCTATCTGTCAATCAAGAACATGATGCTGCTATCTTCAGTTAACATACAAGATTAAAATGTTAAATTTTTATTTAACAGTAATTAAATTAAATGTTAAATACTTAAAATGTTTTAATTACATTTAAATTAAAATGGACTAAAATGTTTTAATTGCAGATGCAATCAGAAAATATAATTTTGTAAAAACCGAATTTTAATTGTTTTGACTGTATTCACCGTGGCTGGTGTTAGTACACATATTTTATTGTGCCTTCCCTTTAATTCTAATTGCTCACACCCCCTTTAATTTTGAGTCCTCCAATATCTCCTTTGTTAGTTTTAATCATCAAGTCAGCCAGTACTTCCATTTTGACGCCTCTTGTTTCCTACTCTTTATATTATCATTTGTCCTAAAACAGCTCTTTAGTTCTCACCTCTTACTCAGTGATACGCTCTCAACCTCACCTCTGCTTGGAACTGATCCTTTTCTGGGATCTTCTGAACCAAACATCTTTTCTCTGTTGGTTTCCACCCCTCATTTGTGCCCTTACCAAAACTCACAATTTGACAGTTTCTCTCAGTTCTGCAGTACATCTACTAT
>JAODLH010001619.1:32051-48347 GCA_027575645.1 Cossypha caffra | reverse complement strand
TCCTCCCCCCATGCCACCCCCTTTGTACAGCAGAACCTGCAGCCCACCTCCCCACGTGCACCCAAGTCCCACATCAGCCCCCACAGCCTACACCTCTGTCTGCATCCACAGAGCAGCTCCTGCATGCTACATCCCAGGATGATGGGACTTGGCTTTTTCTTGTGCTTTCAGCTCACGGTCTGAAAAGGGGCTGAGGTGGCCGAGCCTGGCTTTTGGAGGACATGCAGTGCTCCAGGTGCCCATGGGTACCTGCTCAGCTGTCAGCAGCGGCTCCTCGTTGATCCCAGAGTCCTGCTCACTCCTCTCAGTGAGCTCCTCCTCCTCTTCCTCCTCCTCCTCCTTCCCACCGAGCTGCAGGAGACACAGGCTGGGCAGTGGCACCATGGGCCTGGTGTGGGCACAGCCACAGCCCTGCCCTGGCACAGGGAGAGCCCTGGCACAGGGGACACGGGGCTGGCATGGGGACAGGATGGGCTGAGGGCACTGCAGGGGGATGCTGGATGGGGCTTTGGGCAGGGACACTGGGGACAAGGAACAGGGAAGCACTGGAGGGGGAGGTGCTGCCAGAAGATGGATGGAGATGTTGGACAGGAGACACCTGGACTAGGAAGAAGACAGGGACAGGTCCAGGTCTGTTGGATGGAGGTGTTGAACACAGGAGATGGGGGCTGGTGGAGCTGAATGGGAGAGGGGTGATGGAGACACGGGGTGGGGACATGGCAGAGGGGACACCACCAGGGAATGGATGGATGGAGATGTTGGGTGAGGAGGCATCTTCTTTTTCCCCACCTTTCTAGCAGAAAATAACCCAAGGAAATTATCTTCCCATCCCCCTCTAGCAACAGGCTTACATCCAAACGGGTTCAATCCCGTGGATATTGGGATATTTTTACAACCCCAAAGCAGCTGCTGACAGCACAAACTCACTACAGATGCAAACACATTTCCTACCCCCAAAAACACCCACCCCACCCACGACCTGGGGGCAAAGTGGCAAAGCCCAGGTGCTAAAATGACCATTCTGGGGTGGTTTGTGCCACGTCAGTCAGAGCCAGGATGGTGCCTGAGCCTCGGGGCTGAGTGACAAGCACTGTCAGGGGCCATGGGGGGACAGGGGGGTCACAGCCATACCTGGGGGTCGCTGCCATCGAGGGGCTCAGTCCCAGGGAGCTGCCACGGCCGGGGGGAGCTCCGGGGGGCAAAGCCATCAGTCAGAGCATCCCAGACCCTGCAGGGAGGAGGGTGGTGAGTGCTGACCCCAAACTGCTGCATCTCAGAGACACAGCCCAAAAATGGCATGCCAGGATGCTGCAAAATGTCCTGAAATGCAGCCCAGAAACATCCTGAAATGACCTCTAAAAATCCCACACCACCACTGAGGTGCCTGAAACATCCCAAAACACCCCAAATGACATCCTGGAAAACCCCAAATGCTGTCCTAGAAGACCCTAAAGCTTCTCAAAATAACATAGTGAAATACTGCCCTGAAATACCCCAAAGTACCCAAAAATGCTGCCCCAGCACCTGAGATGACCCCTAAATGTCATTTTGAAATGCTGCTGTCAAAACACTCCAGAAGGCCACAGCAATGTCCTAAAATATCTCTAGATGTCCCCAAATGCCACTCAAAAATCACCACGGTGCCCTGAAGTGACCCAAAATATCTTAAAGCAGCCCCAAAGCACCAAGACTCTCTGAAAGGCCCCAAAACACCTCAAAATGCTGCCCTGGAACACTCCAAACTGTCCCCAAATATTCTTCTAACCCCCAAAATGCCCCTAAAGGTCCCAAAGCTCCAAAATGTCACCCTGACATGTTCCAGCCACCCAAACCCCTCACTGAAATACCCCAGAGATCCCAAAATGTCACTTTTCAACACCCAGAAATACCCTAAAATGCTTTCCTAAAATACTGACCAAAAGAGGAGAAAATAGAGAAGGAAAAAGGAAAAGAGAGGAAAGAGGGGGAAAAAAAGGAAGAGGGGGAAAATGGGAGAAAAGAGAAAAAAGGGGTAAAGAAAAAGTGGAGGAAGGAAAATCTGGGTAAAAGGGAAGAAATGGAAGAAAAAATGGGAAAGAGGGAAAAGAAGGAAAATGGTGGGAAATGGAGAAAGAGGGAAAAAAGGGGAAGAGAGGGAAAAAGGAAAAAATAGGGAATAGGAAAATAAGGAAAAAGGCTAAAAGGAAAAATCAGGAGAAAAAGGAAATGGGGAAAAAATGTAAGAAAAATGGAAGAATGAGGGGGGAAATGAGGAAAAGAGCAAGGAAAGTGGAGAAAAGAGAATAAAAGGAGGAGAAAGAGAGAAAATGGGAAAAAAGAGGTGAAAAGTGGCAACATTGAGAAAAAGGTCAAAAATAGGGGAAAAGACACAGAAAGAAAATAGACATTTTCTCTCCACCTCAGGCAAATGTCTCCATTTTCCCACCAGAAATGGTGGGTTCAGTTCCTCTGAATCCTGAAAACCACCCCAAAACCATTTTCTGCCTTTTCAACCCCAAAACTGCTCATTTTTGGGATTTATTGTATTTCCCTCCTCACCAGGGCTGAACTCCCTTGGGAATCACAGATTTCCCAAATTAACACACAAAAACGTGGATGCCAAATCTTAAATACTTATTTTTTAACAAAGCACAGCAAATTAGCAATTATCTCCCATAAATTTGCTTTTTTTTTCCCTCTGCTCTTAAAGGAGCAGCACCCCTTCAGGGCAGGCAGAGACCAGCAGAGATTTCTGAGTTAATTATGGCAAGAAATGGTTAAAATCTCTGGAAATCCAGAGCCTGTGAGGCCATGGCCCCTCCCCCAGCCTGCACACAGGGCTCATTCAAAGAAGACTAAAAAAAAAAAAAGCCTGTTTTGCCCAAAGTGACCCAAAAAAAGACACAATAAGTGGCACAAAGCGGTGACAGCCCCGGCGTGCAGCCAAGCTGCATCTTGCTCTGAAAAACCATGAATTCCAGCAATTGCAAAAATCAGTTCAGCCTCAGTGGGTTTGGGGGAAAAAAAAGCCAAAGACAAACCAACAGATTTGGGGCTTTTTGGGTTGAAAGCAACCCCTTGGCTTGGTGGGAAGAAGGGTTAGTAATTTTGGAATAATCCAAATTAAACACACAGAAAATCCACTAGAAATGGGATAGTGTGCAATCATCATGAGGAAAAAGCCCAAAGATCTGCAGGAAAAAATGGCATTTTGTAACAAAACAAGGTTTTTAATGAAACTGCAGAATTTAACACAAAAGGCACAATAATAATTGGGGGGAATTTGGCCGTGGTACAGAGGGGGTGGCAGAACTCTGCTCACACCTTACTCAAGGTTTATGCTCAGCCCCCGAGGCTTTCCCTGCAATGTGGCATGGGGCACACAGGCTGCTGCTCCAGGGAGCTCACACAGCTACTCCAAGGATCCTACACTGCTACTCCAAGGTGCTGTGTGATCACAGCACACTGCAGGGGCTGACTGGCATGTGATGGGCTCAGAGAAGAGTGCAAGGAGGTGCAACAGGCCCCAGAGGGGTGTTACTCATAAGATACTACACCACTACTCTGAAGTGTTGTGAGCTGGACTGGGAAAGGGGGGATTTCATGGCTATGACAGGATGTGTGCAGGACTGAGGGTGGGCTACTTATAGGATGCCACACAGCTACTCCAAAGATACTACAGCGATTCCACGCTGCTGCATGACTGTGCAGACCCTTACTCACAGGATACTACAGCACTGCTCCTGACAGGGAGCACGGCTGTGCTGCAGTGTGGATGATTCAGACACCCCTTTAGGGCACCCTTGGAATCTTATCCCCTAGATAAGAAATCCTTCCTTAGGGTGGCTCATTCTAGGGAAATGTTCACTCCCCACTAGACCCCCTGTTATCTTTTAGAGTTTTAACTGGAGTTTTTAGAGTTTTTATTTCTTTTAAGTAATTGGCCACTCTTTACCTAAAACCTTAAAGTAACTGGATAGCTTTCAACTTGTAACTCTATTGGTCACTTCTCAAGCCACCTCACCCCTACAAAAGCCCTTTGATATTCTATGTACTCGGATTTGCTGTCAGACCCCTCGTAGAAATAAAGTTGCCTGTGGAATTTCTGTGCAGCATTCCCAGATTTCTTTCTCTGGCTGGCTAAGAGAGTACTGCAAGGAAAATGAAATCACAGGAGAGCTGATAGCCTGAGCTTAGGCCCAAGATAGCCTGAGCCCAGGCCTAAGATAGTCTGAGCCCAGGCCTAAGACAGCCTGAGCTTAGGCCTAAGATAGCCTGAGCCTGGGCTTTGCTTGCCTTGGAGCACTCTGTAGCTGACTTCTGCCTAAGGCAGCCAGGAGATCTGTTCTATTCAGAATGTTTATCTGGAAGCAGAACCCCAGCCCTGGTGGCTCCACTGCAGAGCTGGGGGCTCAGGGCTGTGCAGAGCCCATGGATGGAGCAGGGGATTTACTCACTCCTCATCCTGCAGGCGCTCCTCCTCCTCCTGCGCCTGCAGCCGCCCCCGCACGGGCGCCAGCCCCTCGGTGGCGGCGTCGTAGTTGCGGAAGCAGACGGTGAGCTTCTCGTCGAACTCCTGCACCAGGTCCTCCATGGACTTGAAGCTCATCATCTCTGCAGAGAAGCTCTCCAGCTCGGCCAGCGCCGGGTCCGGGGGGCGCTGCGGGGACCCGCCATCGTCCGCCGGCCCCTCCTCGAACTCCTCCTCCAGGCTGACCAGGGGCGCCTCCATCCTCTCACCTGGCTGCTGCCTTACCTGCAGGGACAGCCACTGCCGGGGTGACTTGTGGTGCTTGCACCCCCAGTCACCTGCGCTGTTGGTGCTGTGAAACGCTCATCTTAGAAAACTGGGATTTTAGTTACCTTGCTGAAAATAATTCAAAGTTACGAGTTAGAAGGGAGGTGTTAGCTGAAACTTAAATAATTGATTGTCTGTCGTTTTATGTTTGCTCAGCTGTGCTTATGATGGGAAAAGGCAAAACTAGTGAGCAGACCCAAAGGAACACAGACAATGCAACCAGAAACCCATTCTTTGAAAAATTGGACTATCCCCAGAAATCATTTGTATTGTCAGTGAGAGAAAAAGTCAAAGAGTTTAGGGTGAGGAAGACTCGCCTTACTTCCTCCTTTTAAGACCCCTGCCCACGAAAACGACCCCAGACTTAATTTAAGAAGTCAATCACGCATGCTTAATAGCTATTCCAGCTAATTACCATAGGAAGTGCGGTATAGGAGGGGCTGTTATTATGAATATGTATTTGTTTGATTCCTTTGCTAATAAATAGACTTTGTGATCACCTGTGATTTTGCAGTGTGTATTAGAGGATTACCTCACTCTGCCCAGCGCTGAATAAACATACACTTTGTAACTTTAAATTGTTAGAGAGTCTTTTGTCCATCACAGTTGAGTATCGGTATTAGACCTATATTCATATTTTAGTAAATCACGCACCTGCCTCTGAAAATCAAGGATCCACGACCAGGAGTGTGTGTTATAAAGGAGAAACAAAAGTCTCGATATTCAGCAAAATTTAGATTGCTTTATTTTATATAGACAGAGCAAGCAGCGCTGGGGGTACATGGGGGCCACTGCCCACTCCATGCTCCACAGAACTTTGGTTTGCAGCTCCTTTTTATAGCATGGTTTCCTTGTAGTAATCAATAGCTGTTATTTTTTTGTTGTCATTATTCTGCCAGGTAAGCAGTGGTGGTCTGTGGGATTGCTGGACGACGTGAGTCTCTAGATAATTTGTCAAGTCCCATAGATAATAATCTGGTCTTGGTAGATAAGGAAATGTCAGAAGTCAGGAAGTCTGCTCTTAGGGATAGGCTGCAATTGATCACAAAAAGGCAGGAAACCTGATTTTCCAGAATCTGTAGGGCTGTGTGAAAGCCTTGTTTTGCAAACTGTCAGTAGATGCAATTTATTTAGAAAACACAATATTCATAACGGGGATTTAAAACAGAGTGATTTAATCTTATATTTTCCTTTCTTTAGTGTCATGCTTCGTTTCAGACTTGAGTATTCTGGTTTATACAAACCCCCAGTACTTTTATGATTAACACGAATCTTTTATCAATTATCACAGCTGTGATTCAGTTACTTTTCTGCCCCTGTCTCCTCCCAAGGGCTGCCTGCTAACAGGACACCAGTCCAGTATCCCTCTGCAGCCCATGGATGGAGACCTTTTTCCACCTTACTGGAGTGCCCCTCTGGAGGGTGCCGTGTCTCCTGCTGCTGCCTGTCCCATGCGACATGTTGCCAGGTAAAGTCTCTCCAGAGACAATGTTTTCTCCCATATTCTAGTTGCCTCTTGCAGGTGGCACATGTGCAACCTCTCCCTCATGTGCTTCTGGCAATCAGTTTTAAGACAAATCAAAACTAAACAGCCTGGTCATTCTGTGTTAAAAAAATTACAATCAGGGTGTGACAGCTCTGGAAATGATACAGAAAACACTTATTAGACTGCATAGAATATCAGAAAAACAGCAAAAAAATAGGGTTTTTTAAAAGTTAATAAAGACAATGTAGATTTTTTTCTTGTTTTCTATCCCATACTGAACACACCATTGTTGAACATCTTTTGAATTAAAAAAGCAGCAGTTGCTTTAGTAAATAGCTGCTTTTGAAGGTACCTGCTCCTCAGCTAGAAAACAGGTTTTAGTCTTCTGTTGAGTGATTTTTGAACATCATACTTTAGGGTAACAGGAGATTGCATACACAACTGCAGTTCAGGTGTGTGCCTACACAAATTAATCTGTGAATTTGGTCATGGGCTTATTACTGTCTAGGTTAGCATTTACTCAGTCTGTAAGGTCAGAAAGAGCTTTGTGGTAATGGTACCCATCTAAGTGACAGTGCTTTGCATTTCCAGCTCAAAAAGAAGTGGAAGACTGGACAACTTCTATTTTCAGGCTAACTTGACAATGTAACATCTTTGTTGTTAGAAAAACAATATTTTTCAGGATTCTATCTTTGATATGGGTGCCAAATTTCCATCCATCAAATGTACAGACTCTTCTTTGCAATATCCTTCCCTTTTTTCAAGTCAGACTTTGCAAACCATTACTTTTCTGCCACCTTCAAATAATTCTGAAATACTATTGTACAGCAGTGTCAGAGAAAACGCCATAAAAAAAGTAAAAATTAAGACCTGGTGAAAGCAGAGCTCTGTTGTTCCCATAACACAAAGAGTGAGAAATGGGATTAGTCCCCTTTGGACAATGTTGATCATTCTGGTTTTATCATTATAAGTATTTAAATAACAGCACAAATTTCCCACACAAGTGATTTCCCTGATTGTTCATTTCTGATTATCCAGTCTGACTTGGTTGAGGGGCAACCTGACAATCTGTCAGGATTTTTCCCTCCTTTATGCTGATTGACCAGAATTTAGCCAGATGTAAGAGACTCAGAGATTTATGCAACTTTTACAGTTTTATAGAGAAGCTTGCCTTTTAGAGGGAAGAACACTTTACCTATTGCCACTCAGAGGCAGGTAGAGAATATTAAAGCCTGTGAGGGATGTAGCCAGAGACAATAACAATTTGTCTCACTTGACACTTTAGTAAGATCTGCTACTGGAATTTGTTCAGACTGTGTAAAATGCAGATTAATCCTCTGAGCACATATATAGTATTGGATTTCCTGGCTCTTCATGCAGAGATGATTTAAAGCATTCAGGAATGGCCAGAAGTAGTTTGGCCATGGAGATCATCAACCCTTGGAGGGTTTGCTTCCAGGTATTTTTTCATCTAATATGAGAAAATGTGTCTTTTGTGTACAGTGGGCTTGAGATTCTAGTTTTAAAAGATTATAGGATTACTTTTCAAGTTGTGGGTAAGACATCTGAACCAGACAGAATTTGTTAACTGAAGAAGCAGCAGGTTTCCAAGAAGTAGCTATGTTGACATCTGCTTTCCTGGTTTTGTTTTCACTTTAATAGACATGATTATCTTTTTGTTATTTGGCATATTGTGCAGTTCCAATGCATGGAGCATCTGGAAATGTTCAAGGCCAGGTTTGAGGGTGGTTTGAGCAACATGGTCCTGTGGACAGTGTCCCTGCTCATGGTAGCAGGGGTGGAACCAGGTGATCTTTCAGGCTTGTTTCAACTCAAACTATTCTGCCACTCCATGATTAGCATTTTGGAGAATTGTTTCTTTCCTACAGCTGAGCTGGGATATTTGAGTATCTGTTATGTCGTGGCTAAATTTCTTAGAATTCTTTTGTGCATGCTGCAGATATATTTCTACTGACTTTTTTTTCCCCCCTGAAAATACTTTATTGTTTAGCAACTTCTTCTGCAAGATTTGGTGATTCTTTCAGCTATATTTGTGCATCCTGAAATCAGATATTTCTGGTGTGTTTGCACAATGATAGTATATGATAGTTTGTAAATATTTCTTTACAAGAATAGATTGAAATGCAGGCAGGAAACCTATCAGAAAGCAGGCAGTAAATACAGAGGGAGTGAAAAAGTCACCAACTAAAATTTAAAAATGATGCTTCAAAAACAATTTTTGAAGTGTACTTTAAGAATAAATTAAGAAGACATTCTTATTTTCAGCTCATTTCCATCCATAGAGATACATAAAGATGCAGCAGTTTCAGGAATTACTATACAAATACAGGAATAGGGAAAAGTTCAGTTGATCTGTACATAAAATACTGTAAATTTTCTTTGTATTGTCTAAAACTGAGGTAGAGTAGTGTGAGCAACAAAAAAAGAGAAGTGGGTAATAAACCTTCATTTTTAATTAGTGATATGGACCAAGTTCAGAAAATAATAAATATAGAAAACGTGTAGGCATCGCCTACAGTTCTCATCAAAATATTTTTAACTGCTTGTTTCCTCACAGGAAGCCACCAGGGTGTTTCATAGATAAAAATGATAGAATCATAGAATATGCTGAGTTTGAAGGAGCCCTTTGGGATCATCAAGGTCAATTCCCAGGCCTACACAGGACACCCCAAAATCACACCATGGGCCAGAGAGCGTTGTCCAAACACTTCTTGAATCTGTTGGTGGTGTGATCTCTTACCTAGGGATCCTGTTCCAGTGTCAACCACCCACTGGGTGAAAAACCTTTTCATTATATCCAATCTAAACCTCTCTGACTGTGACTCAGCTTCATGCCATTTTGTTGAGTCCTGTCTCTGGTCAAGAGATTGCAGAGATCAGTACCTGCCCCTCCATTTCCTCTCATGAGGATGCTTGAGGTCTCCCCTCAAACTGACAAGCTCCTCATATGGCTTCCCCTCCAGACCTTTCATCATCCTCATGGCCCTCCTGTGGATGTTCTCTAATAGTTCAGAGTCTTTCTTATACTGCAGTGCTCAAAACTGCCCCCAGCAGTTGAGGCCACCCAGTGCCTTTCCCTTGTAAAAATTCATGGTATTCCAGCTCAGGGCACTGAGACCCCCTTGGTTCATCAGCTGTGTTGAGGACAGACGCAAAGGATGTATTAAATGCCTCTGCCTTGTCTCTGTGAGCTGACCATCCTCATCCTGCAATGGACTGATGTTGTTTTTGCACCACCTTCTGTAATTGACATGTTTGGAAAAAACTCTCTTTATTGTCCCTCACAGTACTGGCTAAGTTTAACTCCAATAAGGCACTGGCCACGCGTATTTTCTCTGTGCAATGGCAACAGCATTTCTGTATTCTTCTTCCCACATCACCTTTTTACTGAACAGTTTATATTTCTGTAAGAAGAAGTCTATACACTAGTGAGGAAAAATGTTGGAAAATCCTTTAAACTTCAGCACGACTGTGTATGATCCCTATATTCATGGTTAATTCTTGGTTCTGTACCATACAGTGTGCCAGAGATTAGTGTGGCTTTGTGTTAACACCCTACATCTGTGACTATTAAGTCCTGTTGTGACTAGTCCTTCTTTGTTCAATTCTATCAGCATTTAATATATACCAGCTGACATTTTAGTTTTGAGAACGAGGATTGTGTGTCAGAGCAAAGAATGATCGGGGAAGTATACTATGACTTGACAACATATTTGAGATACTCTCAAGGAGAAAAGATTCATCAGAATATCTGGAACCATACCCAAACAAGTCAATAGAAAAAATTAAATATATGCATGTAGTCTGGACATTTGATAAATGTGTATTAGTTTCAGGAATATAGCCTGTGTTTTAGATTACTGAGCATCCATACTGTCAGGAGAATTCCGCATGCCTCTAGCACTGCTAATAAAGAAGTGTCAACTTTCTAACCTAACAAATTGATTGGAGAGTTTATTGCATGGTTTTCAGTGACAACTTGACCTTGCTTCCACTGGGCATAGACATTATGGTTTTGCCTATCTGTAAAAGAAGATTCCTGTTCAGTCAAATCAGTCTTCTGCCTCATCTGCTTGACTTCTGATATTTTGGAATTTCCTGCTGCTGTGCCCTTAGGAGGCGACATTTAAAAACTGAGCAGCACTACAAAAACATTTTCCTAGGGTACTTTACTCTGTAGTTTCCTGAGCAGTCTGAAGCCTGCTTCCCTCATGCCGAGGGTTGAAGTTTTGCTGGCACTTTTCTTCCTGTCAACAGAGATTTTAAACTTGATCATTTAATGGTTGCTGTGGCCCAGACAGCTGCCAACCTCCACTTTGCTCACAAGGTCCTTCAGCAGTCAGCAGAGCAAGGAGGGCGTCTTTCCAAGCTGTCTCCCTTAGGATCTGTTCCATAGACATGTCATCCAGGTGTGTTAGGAATCTTCTGTCCTGGTTTGTACCACTTGTGTGATGTTCTCAGTTAATTTCTGTCAAGTTGAAGTTCTCTGTAGGGACCAAGGCAGTTGACTTGGACGTGTCCCTTAGCTCCTCAAAGGCTAATTCATTGGCATCATTGTCCTGGACAGGATGTCTGTAGTAGACTCCCATAGGGACAGACAAATTATTCGTTTGCCTCTTGGTTCTAACCAGCTCACCAGCTGTGAGCTCCATCCATTCTAACTCTTCTATTACATACAGTGCCACCCTCCAGCCTCTTCTGCCCTGCCTATCCCTCCTGCAGAGCCTGGAACCATCCCACAGGGCACTGCAGCACAGGACTCATTCCAACAGGTTTCCCTTATGCCAGTGATGTGAAATCTCTGGGACAAAACGAAAGCCTTGAGCTCCTCTTGTGTGTTCCACATGCTCTGTGCCTTAGTGTAGAAACATTTCAGGTGGTACATTGCAGCCAGCACCTCCTGAAGCAGATTCAGGGATCCCATTGCTCATCACCCTTGAGCCTGGTATTTCCCTTTTCCAAGCTTAATGCTTTCCAAGTTTAATGCTCTGCCAATGAGCTCCAATACCTACCGTGCTGGAATTCTTTCCTCCCTCTGACATAGAGGTATCCTATCACATGTCAGTAGACAAGGTGTTGAATAGATCATCCCACAGTAAAAAAGCCCAAATTTTTTCCAATTATATCAGCCTCAGAGCCAGTGGATGTGCCTACACCTATCAATGTTATTGCTAATATGCAGCAATTTCTGAACCACCTTCTGTTTTATTGTGTGAAACTGAAAAAGAAACTGAAAAGAAAAATAAACTGAAAACATTTCAAATTATTTTCCAAACAACCTTCTTGCACAAAAATTGCTTTTAGACAATAAAATATTTAACAAGCAATTAAGACACTTAGGTATTCTCAGGTTCAAGAATGATGTCTTCTACTGCACATTCTACGGCAGTGAGGAAAGTTTGTCATA
Source organism: Cossypha caffra (assembly GCA_027575645.1). NCBI lineage: Eukaryota > Metazoa > Chordata > Aves > Passeriformes > Muscicapidae > Cossypha > Cossypha caffra. Next base: position 36,656 of record JAODLH010001619.1, on the reverse strand, counting down.
TGCAATGATCATACTGTACTTTTAATTATAGTTAAACTGGTATCCAGACCACTCTACATACCACTAGTTGAGCTACAAAAAATGCCACAAGAGTAGAAAACTTTCTGTGACTTCATAGAATGTATACTATATGTTGCTGTGCACTGGAGAATTCCTTTCAAATCAAAGCTACATACAGCATTCAGCATGAGAAGGATAAACACCCATGACTTAATAATTTTTTCTAGGATTGGTTTAAATACTGTATATGCTCCTTTCACTCAGTAGCACAAAGATTACTTTTTACTTGATATGACAGAACCAAAGAACTTCAGATCTATGTTCTTTAAAAAGAGTTATTAGTAAGCTGATAGTTGCCTAGCCCAGTTTACATTCCTTCTCTCAGATGACTGCAGTTCCTCTGCAGGTCAGTTGCTGTAAAACTTAGATCTGTTAAAGTTCAGCAGGCCCAAAATGATGAATACTTACGCATGTGTGGTAAATCTGCAGGCAAAAAGAAGGTGACAGAACACAGAGTTCTGAAACCCAGCTTTGCAAAGTGTATACTTAGATTACATATACAATGAAAACAGGCTGAGCAGAACAGCTTTGCATATGAGAGCACATGTAAGAAAGCAAACATCCTGCTTAACTGATAGTTCTAAAGCATTTAACCACATTTACTTTCAAGACAGGAACAAAAGCACTTTTTCTGCAACCTCTCTTTTTCTAGGAACATGATATTATCCTTCTTCTTATTTGGCTATTGCAATGCCAGACAAACAGAGAATATTTGTCTTAAACATTCACACATTTCAAACCTGTCTCCTTATAGAGTTTGTTCCTGTACTTTGTTTCAACATTTTTCTTGTTCCTACAAAAACAGAGATGCTTTTGCTGTGGCCAAGTGTTTCAAATGATTCCTATGCTTGACTATACTAATAATAGCAACTGCTCTCTTCAGACCTTTCACACATGTTAAATTAATCAACACCAGAAGGTCAAATGTACATAAAGCAGTTTATTCATTTATTAACTGAAATGACCTCATCACCATGTTTTGGTTTTCTGTTTCTTCTTTATATGTTCATGCAGTCAAATATTATCACTGAAATATCTTGTGAGCTCCAAACTTGCATTGATTACATGTTACTTGCTTTTTGACACCACAGCAAAACTGAATTTCAGCATTTCAAAGAAAACAATCTCCTTAGCTCCTCAGTTAATCTCATCTGTAGAGGCACCTTCCAACACTCTTGCTCCCTCCACCACCCCATTATGCCACTCACCTCCAGACCATGTTTTCCAACAGCCCAAATGCACACCCACGGGCCCTTTGGCACAGTGACAAGAGAATTTCTACCATGCATTGACATTGTACACGTTTTGTAAGGTCAGTTTTAATTTGTATTGTGTCTTCTACACATATGTGACTTCATCTGCCTTATGCTTTAAGTCAGCTGAATACAAGCTAGCTCCAGACCAAAAGCTGCATTTTGGCTAACATTGTGTGATTACTTGAGAAAATGAGTCTTGTTGAGAAACAAAGCCCCACATTAGTATGAACACATAGCTACTCTTAGCTAAAGAGTAAACTCAGAGTTAACTCTTAACTAAGTCCAGTTTGAAACAGGGCAAGTGTATACTTATCTCTGCCAGGAAAGGACTTCACAGGCATATCTTTGCTCTCCAAGGCCTGCCAAACAAAATGTCCCTGGGTAAGATTACGTTCATATGCTTCATTTTTCACACTGTGTGGCCACCTGGATGGGAATTTTTAGGAGGCCAGTGGACTTGTGCAAAAGAACCAGGTGAGAATTTAAAGATGACAAGGCTGAGCCCATTGTTGGTGCAATGGCCACTGTTTTCCCTGACTCCTGGTGCCTTAAATCAGTCTCTGTTCCAGTCCAAAATGATGCATGCTGACCATGTGGCCCTGCTAAGTGCAGGTGCATGCCTGGAGGAGAGTACCAGTGAACAGAAGCAGATAAAAGACTGGTGACAAGTGCTAAATTGAGGTGTTCCACTGCCCTGGATTTAAAAGCAGCTGAGACCACACTGGATCCTCAGGTGGTGACTATACACATTTCTTTCTCCTTTTTCTCTCTTTCTCTCTTTCTTTCTTTTCCTATCTTCTTCTTCTTCTTCTCAAAATATGCTGTAAGCCAGACTATAAAAATTCCAATCAATTCCTTGTAAAGTGCCTTGTTGTGTTTGGACATGTGTTTGGATAAAGTTTGTGAAGTGCCTTTCTTTCTCTGGGTTGTTTTAAAATTTGCCAAATTACCTTATTCTACTTCAATGGTCTAAAGTTTGTAAGTATAAGTTTGTTTTGAATCTCCTGAGAATTTTGTTGTTTCTCCAGGACACAACCCAGAGTAAATCTTTCAACCTTTCTCTATACCTGCCAAGCGGACAAGACATTAGAGAGTTCAGCAAGAAGTATTGGGTAGGAAAAAAAGAAAAAAATAAAAAAGAAAAAAAAGAAAAGAAAAAAAAAAAGGGGGATCTTCTAAAATTTCCCAGCAATTGTAGGCTTCCACGATGGCTCCTTTAGATCACTGGCAATGGACAAAACTGACCATTTGGTGAGACAATCTGTGCAAAGCATCTATCAGTAAAGAAATGAAGAAGTTGAGGGATGCTATTTGCTTCTTCAGTTCTTCATCACTAAAACTGTGGGAAAATTAGAAGTCTTGCCCAGTTTGTCCAACTGTGTTGCTGGTGTAAAAACCATATTATCTTGTCCTACAAATTGCGCTGTGAGCAAAGTGCAGCTACAGCAGTATTACTGCAAGAAACATGATATAACTTTGCATATCCCTCTGAACAAGTATATCTCTGCCTTTGACTGGATATAAATGTACAACAGTCACATTCTGAAAATACAGAATCAGGCAAATGGATCAGAAGACCTGGTGAACAGCATATGCCAGGCTGAACCTCTCCTACAAACACCCAGATCCCTCACTGCAGATTTTCCTTCACTTCTCTGATTTGCACACAGACAAACAAAACTCAGAATCTTATTTAGAAGCAATGTTAATGTAATCAAAGAACATAAGTTCTACTTTTCACTCCACAGGATTATTTGTTATTGTGACGTATAAATTTATGTAATTGAAAAAGGTATTGTTTTTCTATGTTTTACTGCATTTTTGAGTCTTGAGTAGAAAGCACTAAGGTTACAAGAATTAGTATCTCTGCAGAGCAAATGATCCCAAAATTCTGTTCGTAGTTTTTCCCATTCACAATCTCAACTCTGTTACTTTGTTTGCTAGTATCCATAGCACATTAGAGCTATTGACATGACTGTTAAAGACAGAGCATCAATTCAAAATGTTTTAGAGACTAAAATATGAAGTTTGCTTTCATTGTCTCCTTAGGTATGTTACTTGTAAATAAAATCCACATGGAATAAGTATAAAAATCCCACATGAATGATATTTAGGAAATGTTATTCTTCTGAGTATTTGGTTTGGAGTGTGGGTAAAGACTGCCTCTCAGTGGGCACATCAGTTCTGTGTCAAAGTGAAAGTCACCTAAGTAACTGTTAATCCACCACTGTCATCTGCATTCTAGGGAATTTGTCACTATCTAAGCAAATACACCTGAAGGAAGATTGCCATCAAGCATTTCCCAAGAAATTCAGCAACTTCTGTGATTGACTGTACTTTAGTGCATAATTACACGCATCATAACAGGATCACAGAATCACACAGTGATGCCTTAAGTTTTAGCTGTCATATTTTCCAGATTCTGTACTGGATTAATAATAACTCTGAACTTCACATAAAGAGTTAGAAAGTTCTCTTCACAGTTTAGTTAGACAAAACAATCCTTTTCCAGCCTGAGAACAAAAGGCACCATTGCAGCTTCAGGCCCAAAAATTGCAAACAAAAGGGAATTGAGGAGGGCAGTCAGAGAGGATGGGACTTTGTAACCTGAAGCTGTAACTGGACAATTAACCCCAATATATAAATGGGGTTAAAAAAAAATATAAACTTACGAAAGTGTGAAAACTTGTGACTCAGAGTCCATCTTGGGCGTAGCCGTGGCTAGGCTCTTGTACTGCCCAATGTGTACCCTTCTGAAAGCCTTTCAATAAATACTTATTTTATTCTTTTAATACCATCTAGCCTCTGTTCTAGGTAGCCTTTCAAGGCATCAACAGGATCACAGAGTCAATTAGGTTGGAAAAGAACTCTGATATCATCAAGTTCAACCTCTTACTGAAAACAACTATGCCAACTAGACCATGGCACTAAGCCCAGTCTTTCCTTAAGTGATTCAATCACCTCCCTGGGCAACCCATTTCAGTGTTTAATCACCCTTTCTGTGCAGAAATTCCTCCTAATGTCCAACCTGAACCTCCCCTGGTACAGCTTGAGTCTATTTCCTCTCATCCTGTTGGTAGCTGTCCAGGAGAAGAGACTGACCCTCACCTGGCTAAAACGTGGATTTATAGGGAATGATAAAGTCACCATTTACTCCCTTTTTCCAGAGTAAATAACTCCAACTCTCTCGGCCACTCCTCACAGGACTTGTGCTCCAGACCCTTCCCCAGCTCTGCTGCCCTTCCCTGGACACACTCAAGCACCTCAATGTCCTTCCTAAACTGAGGGG
>JAODLH010001601.1:989661-1005667 GCA_027575645.1 Cossypha caffra | reverse complement strand
ACAAAACAAAAAAAAAAAAAAAAAAAAAAAAAAAAAACAAACCCAAAACCTTAAGCTTAAATCTATATTTTGAACAGACAACAGAACCTACTGTGCCTCAACAGTAGGTTCATTTCTGTCAGTTTGCAGCTACTCTCATAGTCTACTTATGTCTCCTGTGCCATCTAATTCCTAACCTAATCCTCTCCTCCAGCTCATCTCACAGTTTTTGGTAATGCCTCCTCTTAGTCACAAAAATTCTTTCTTCCTTTGTTCCACCCAGCAAGTACCTCACTGTTCAACAAGGCAGCCAGCCCCCTGTACAGCAGTCACTAGACAAAGCAACCCCAATCAAATTCCAATTTAAGCTTCCCTGCTCTCAGTATTATACTGCACAGCATCTCCTGACAACCTACAGGGGAAATAACAGAAAAGGCCTTGCTTGTCTCCTGAACAGAAAATGCTTACTTCATTCAGCCCGTGACAGTTCTGTGAAAATTCAGCATGCTCACGACAGTCAGCATTGTAAAATGATCTAGTAGTCAGTCTCTGATAAGTTTTTATGAGGTGTCTGAGCTGCAATTTCAGAAAATTATGCTTTTGTTAAATATGGACAATAGTCTCATAATCTCAAAGGACAGTTCTTCTATACTTAATAGCTTGAATTCTAGCAAATGCCAAAGTTTTTAGTAAACTAACGTCTGAAATGACATAACCACACGGAGTTTGGCTGTTCTTTTATGCCCTTTAAACAAAAGCATGCAATGAGCAGGAAAATTCTGCCCAAAATGATTAAAGCCTGGCAAGCTTAAGCTGAGGTCAAGGGTCCCATAATACAGACAATTACCATATTAACATTAGCTATCATTGCCAGTGCCATCTGTTTCTTAAAGCACTTACAGGAAGAAAAATTTGTACAATGCTGATGAAGCATTATGTTTTAAAGGAAAATACATCATGATAGAAAGGATGAGTAAGATCAAAGTTTTTGAGGTATTTTGGGGAAAGTTTTTCTTTTCCTTGCTCTATGGAAGCATCATTCTTGGCCTTTACAACTGTACATCTTCTTCAGGAGCTTAATCATGAAATTTTCTGCCTGTTACTGCACTCCTGTACAACCCTAATAGTGTAATCCTCTACTAGAGATAACACAGATAGAAGGTCAAGTTTTCTGACCTCTGCAGCTTCAGTTTCAGGAGGGTATCAGTTTTACCTATGAGCTCCCAACTCTAAACAGAATGTGCTACTTGAATGTTATCTTGTGCTGGATTTTGCCAGACAGAACTAATTTACTTCTCTTTGTCTTCTTGCAAACAGAGAATGTACAACCAAGTTAAAGGCTTTGGAACTTGAAAATAGAGGGAGAAAAAAATTGGATTTATTTACTAATTTTCTCACAAATGTATAGCTTTCTTGTTGTTTCAAATGTTACTTTTATTGCATTTAGAAACCAATTGCTCAACTCTAGAGATCTATAACATACACAAAACAAAAGTCCACTGAAAATACCCATTAATGGAAGGAGGTGGAAATCACACAGTTAGGAGTGTGAGTGCATAATATGTGTTAAGACTATTCTCACTAGAATGTATAACTCCATTTTTGTGTTTAACCAGAGAACCTAAATGATCCTGCAGAGAACAGACAGTTACTAACATTACAGAAAAAAAATGGCTCAATTCCTTCAACCTAGGATCCTTATTAAACATAGGAGTCTAATCAAATACTGGAGACTCTTGTAAATGAACTAGCACAGACTAACCTGGGGTCTTGTTTTAATAATGATTAGCAGCTGCCTGGAACCTCCAGAAAGAAAACTGAGGGAAACTAAAACCTTTCTTTAATTCTACATTTTCATTGTGAAAATTGAGGTAACATGCTTTTATCTTTTTGTACCTAATCAAATACAGCTGGAGAAGAGCCAAAGGGGGAAAAATTAAAGCAAAAGAGATAGTTCTAAACTATAGTCCTAGAGTTTATTGGGAATTTAAGTCAGTCTCATAAAGCATCACACACTGAGTCACTGGAATTTCTTAAACACTTTTATTGTCAAATTTAAAAATATTAAGCTTTTATCTTACTCCCGTCTTTTAAAATAATCTCATATACAAGAATGTAGCTAAGGTCATATGTAGGAAGACTGTTTCACTGAAATAGGTTACTCTGGACAAATTACACCTTGACAGCATTTTTTAAAATATACTTTAAAAATGAAGGAGAATTTTTCTTCTGGAGAAATAAAGCCCGTCTCTAAACTGGAACCAAACATACTTCAATGTATTTATGAAGAATCAGAAAAAATTTTATATTATACGTACAACTAAATAATAACCAAAAGCTGACAAAATTTTATTAAGAAATCCCTCTAAGTCCTCCCCTCCCGTTTCATATTCTCTGCTGTTGGCATGCAAAAATGAATACTTAATTCATTGCAATGAACGTTCTACCAGTTCCCATATATTTTATTTAAGTTCTAGACAATGATGTGTTTTAAAATGATAGATAGTGAGACACCTGTGTGTGTTTTATGAAATGTGAATTACTGCCACCTCCTTTGAAGAGGTATGTTCTGCCTGAGTACAAACTTCATATTATTACAAAATACAGATGTGAAAATACTTCTACTTATCTAAGCTACTTTCTTAGAGTAAAAGAAAAAGAAAAGTGAGAGCTCAGATTAGAAAAAACCAATGTTCACTCATATCAGTGGATGAGAGTGGCAAGATGTCTTACAGGTGACACATTAAAGGATTTCCACCCCCTTACCAGGTGAAACATTAATCATTGATGTGTTCAGTCTAAGTTCTAAATACCCTTCTACCATTCAAAATCTCCTCTCCCAGGTTCGACAGCAGCTCCAGATCTGGGCAGAAGCTTCCAAGAGACATCTACTTTGGAAGTAGTGGTGGACTTGGATGTTTAAAAACACAGCTACATGTGGTTAAATATTTAGTACATAGAAGACATCAAAACTTTTTACAAAACATTTGAATTCTTATTTTCAGTTTTTACCATAATTACTGTAACAAAAATTACTATAACAGAAAAAAAAGTGGCTTGACAGATAGTGCTCCAAAGCGCCTTTTTTTTTATAATTATCTATTAAGTAGAGCACTTATATAGCCATCGATATGCACTCAGAGTAGATGAGATTATGCTTCATCTCTGATTTGCACTGGAACAAAGTTTAGGAAACTCTCAAATCTCTGCCTCCATGGGCTGGGACACAGGCAATGAAATTTCCACAAAGAATCTTTCAATGCCCCTTACTCAGGGCATCCTATGAGTTTTGGACTCTGTGAGGGCTGTCAGGCAGCCAGTAGAGCACAGCTGGATGATTAAAATACAACAGAACTCCTTCTACACAGAAGTTCCAGCTGAACATAAGCAGAATTACCTTGTATATTAGCCAGCCATCAGCCAAATTCATAGTGGGGAAAAAAAAAAAAGATAATACTCCTGATCACTGGACTGCAAAGATGTGAAGTAGAAAAATGAGGAATTAAGACGTAGAAAATAAATTTCCAGGACCAGAGATTGCTTAAGTTTGAAAATCTATCTGCATTCCAAGTAAGAATTCGTAGAAAGACTTCTCTTCCTTAGGAAGGATAAATACTACAACTTCAGAGGCAGAACAATGCAAAGTTAAATAGATTTCTCATAGCAGTTAAATTCTTGCAAGTATACCTGAATCCAGTTTTGCGCTATGCAAGCGAAATTCAGAGCTGATTTATGTAAGTCCAACTCTGTTTAACAAAGTGTGCTGGTTTTGCATGAAGTCACCTAGGAGGAGGGTGCGGAGGGGGACCGACACAAACACACAGGTGTTGTTTCCTCTACGAGAACTTCCTCAGTGAGTTCCTGGGACCAATTGGAAAGCTGATTTAATAATTGACAGCCTTGGAAACCAATTAAAAAGTTACTTTGCCTGCATGGATCACGTCGGTAAAGTGAAACTCTGTTTTAACTTCTGGCGTCTGAAGGTAAGGCCGGCGGACCCGGCCCGGCCCCCTCCCCATGCGGCCTGGCCAGGCAGGGGTGGGGGAGCCACCGAGGCTCCCCCGTTTTCAACTAGGGGCCCGGATGGCCAGGCAAAATAGAAAACTTTGGTAAGATCCTAGTTCCCACCCCCAGCTGCCCACGTAGCCTGGGGGAAATGCAGCCGGGCTCTGTTCCAGCGAGCCTCCCCCACGCAGCCTGCGTGGCCTGAAGAATCCTGCCAGGGCCGCCTTCACCTTCTGTGTGCAGTTTTAACCCTTCCAGTGCTCGGGTAAGACTGCAGATCTCCTGACCTCCCTTGAATGAGAGGAATAAAGCAGAAAGGATGCTAGAGTCAGTGAAGTAAGAGCCAAGTTTCCAGATGGGAAGAGATTGAGGAGACACTGTGAATACATTGGCTGAAAAGAACCTTTTTGTAAGCTATGGGGTGGACTGGACTACACTGAAAATTCTTTTAAGTCATGGAGAAACATATGGGGGCTTGAAGTGTTTGAGAAAAGGATCGTTTGCCCTGAGGGAATGGGGGTCTCTGTTCTGGAGAATGGAAAGATGAACAGAGACATTTGATGGAAAAAAGAGATGAAGAGAACTTTTGTTTTTGAACAGCTTGCCTTTAAAAGTAATACCCCATGACCCATTTTTTGACATGACCCATAACACAGTTCCGGGAGGACTGGGAGGATGGGAGGAGTTTCACGATTTGCAGATTTTCCCAGGCGGATGCAAATCGTGAAGGTGAAGACACATGAGAGAACTTTATTCTTCTCTTGGAAAAGACCCTATAGCCAAAACAAGAAGGAACTTCTCTCTCTAGAGTGAACTGAAATGATTATTTAAGTGAAAAACTGACTGAGGTTTCTCTGTATGTTGTTGTTAAGAAATATGGAACGGGGTGGGGGGAGGAGGGAGTGATCTGGAAATCTTATTCTGATTTTTTTTTTTCTGTGTTATTAATACATTTCTTCTTGATACCCTTTTAAATTTTAGGCCTGCCTTGTTTGTGCTCCTAAATCCTATCTCAAAGAGAAATTGAGTATAGTAAAATTGGCAAATCTAAATTAAACCAAGACACAAAGTTGTTTAGGTTTGATTTTAGAATTTTTTTAATCATTATAAAACATAGAAACCTAAAATGAAAAATATTTTTTTCTTCTAAGTTCTCTCTGGTGAGAAACTGAGAACTAGTGGTCATTACATGTTACATCACTCAATAGTGATATTAAGGGATGTGGCATGTTCACAGTCAATTTTGACTCCTCACTTCCTACATTCCACTGAAACCTGCACCTTTCGTTTAAAGAATTAAAACATATGTTTTATTTTTGTAAATGCTTGCACACATCACCCAAAAAACCTTTTAAAGAGGAAACACATCTCAGGGCCTGTTCTGGTGTTCAGTTCATTTGGAAGGGTATATTAAGAAAATATACATTATGTTTGTAAAGGAATAGAGAAATGAAAACCTGGGTATAAAGAGAAAGATTTAGATACTGAAGAGACAGAAGTTAACTATTTTAAGTGCAAAAATAAAGGGTTCTGGAGGAAAAAAAAAAAGTTTGCAAAGCTAGGATGACAAAAGTGGTTTGGTGGCATTTTTTTCAACTACTGATGAAAGCAGTATGTAGCTAAAATGTCACAATGTTTTTGCCCCAAAGGCCAATGTATTATGCTACTACTTCACAATGTCTTCATGTATAACACATATTTGTACAAATAAGTCACAGCAGACAACCCAAAGGGCTCAATTCTTTGTTCCTTGAGGCTGATGCAAATGATAACTTTTTCTGACTACAACAAAGAAAGTTCAGGCTTCCAGTGAACTGGGACCATAAATCAATTTACACTGGATGTGATAAGTTAGTGAAAATACTGGAACAATACCATATAACACAGAGCAAAGTAGAGCTAAATTTTAGCCACAGAACTTCTCAGAAATTCTACAACAATTTACCTTTCAGAAAATTTATTTATCTACTTTTAAAATTTCTTTTTATTTTTGTTTGCAGAAATGCATTCCCTGATGTTCTAGTGAATTCAAAGTATTTTGTATCTAAATGCTGTAAATGAGGTAAACTTATTTCCACTTAACCATATTTTGTTGGCAGTGTTAGTATTTTATTAATCTCAGCTAATGCCTAAATTCCTTGTATTGATTTACAATGTTATTTATCTGTTAAAAAGTCTTTACAAAATGTAAAGAATCCTTGACTGGCAAATAAAGTGTTATGAAAGACAGAAAATTTGATAGAAGACAGTGCCTTCAAACTGAATTTTTTAAAAACAGTAAGGAGCATTCTCCCTTTTCTTATTCTCTCTAATTAGTCGTGTTTTCAGAATTTATGCAATTTAAAAAACCGCCCTGGATACCTGGCTCGTGGTCCCTAATGCAATGTCAAAAAAATAAAAACTTTCGTGCAATTTGCAAAATTTTTTTCTGTCTTGCAGTTACACTGAACCGATAGCACGGATTAACACTTTTCCACTCTAGCTGCAGTTTGCACGTCTTCCTTCATCTCAGGGCTGGTTTTGCATACCAGCTGTAAAGCATGTGAAAACAGAAGTATCATGTTCTTGCTGTTTTAGTAAGACAGAACAAGTTAGAGAAACCAAGGTATTTAATAGTCTTTCCCATTCTTTACATTATGAATATGAAAGAGTAATTGATGTGTGGCTTGGCATGAAAAAAATTCGTGATCTTTGATAAAATTAAATACTTTTTTTCATTGTGTTTTCAATAATCAGTTCAATTTAAGGTTTTTCTGAAGTCATCTGTATTTAATATATGCAGTCTTGGATCTCTTTCATTCCTGAGATGTACTTAGGTGATCAAGTGAACTTACATAACTAGCACGAGAATTAGTATCTAAGAGCAATTCCATCTGAGTTCTATGTAATCATTTACTCTCCCTGGCAATAGCTGTTTTCTTTTTAATAAGGATACTTGTTTCTTGAAAATCTGGAATAATAACTCCAGCCGTTTCATTTAGAAGAATTAAAACAGTTTTCCTTTGTTAGCTGTGCTTTACAAGACAAATCTCTCTCTTCACTAACAATCCTCACTACCTGACCAAGTGGTGAAATTATAAACAGCCAGAGAGATGAGAGGCGAAATACAGGTTTTGAATAATATCATAGAGAATTTGTATTGAAATTCTATTGAGAACAATGAAAAAAAGCCTTGCAGATGGTGTGGATCGTAGCAGAAATTTCAAAAGAAGTTTCAGCCTGTTCTTAATTAAGTGGTCAGAACACACTATGTAAATAAATTTACCTTTTCCATCTCTTGTTTCTTCAACATGATCTGCTCCCTCAAAAGAAGTGACTAGTATATCTCAAAATTGTGTAGGAACAAAGGTTCCCATTTTTATGAGATTTTTTTTTAAAGCTGTCAGACCATCATCTTTTTTAGGAACAAGCAAAACACTGAGTCCTCAAAATTTATAAGAGAATACTCAAAAGAATTAACTTCTGGTCGTTATTATTTCTGTCTTTTGAAAATAAAAAATAATCATATATTGCCACTTTATTTAAACCCTGCACTTTGAATATTGAGATGAATTCAAAAGTATTTCAAAATAGGAATGTTTTGTTCTAAAGAAACATCATTGAAGGCTTTCACTTTTTCTGAAAACAATTTTATCATCAAAGGCAACTGTTACAAAACCTGTTGCTACCAGGTGATTTTCTGAAAGAATATTCCAGCGTGAAAATTGCTAATTTTTCTCACCATTCACTAATTTGCAATGACACACTTCAAGTGGAAAAAAACCCCAAAACCAAAACAATAAAAAAGGAGGCACATTCTTGAACATATAATAAGTATTTTTTTCGCTTTCCCTGTGTTTGAGCTTCATTCAAGGAAAAAAATAAACACAATTGGGTTTAAAACAATTCAGGTTAGACCATTTATTTAAAAATCTTTAAATTCAAAGAGTAAAGTCTTTTTTCTTTGTAAAGCTGTAAGCATCACTTGCAAGATCAAATATTTTCAAAAGTTCCTAAAAGCAGAAGTTCTAGAAAGCATGTAAATACTTTTTAAAAACTGAAAAAAAGCAAACAGATTAGACAAAGAAGTTTAATGTTCCCAACTGTAGAGCTTAACGTGGGAATCATTTCAAATCCAGAGAAACCATCCATGTCTCTATCTCTTACATTAAAAGTTGAGCTTTCTACTTATGCATGCCATTTAAGACTCTAATTTCTATAACAGTAGTAGTAAAACATTTTTATTGCAACCTTAGAGTTATAAAGTGGAGACAAAGAGCTGTGGAATGGTGAACCTGTTCATTATTTGTTTCATATTTGTGATGCTAGAGTCTTTTCCATTTTTTGAAAGTTTTGAAGGTACAAATTTTATAACAGGACTCTTGGCTTTGAGCCTTTCAGTCTTAATCTTTCTTTTGCATAAAAGAAGATTAATACATTCAGTATACTTTTAAGAAGGCTATAGCTGATTCATTGTGCATAATGAGATGACTAATTAAAATGACTCTTACTACTTCATAATTTGCATCTTCTTTTTTGTGACCTATTCTTTATAACATTGACACGAATAACTACATTTCTGAAGAACTAACCCATTAAGTGTATCTTTTAACCACTTCAGCAAGATAATTTAGTATTTGAGTGAATGAACTCAAAGCTAAAATTTTCATTAGAAGAAAGGACATATTTAAGTGTCCTACGGTGTCATGTTTATTCCATTAGATGCGAGGAGGGATCCCATCTCTATCCGTTTCTCTGATTATACACACACTGTTAGTGTTAAGTAAAAGCCTCTACATTTCTATACAATTTTATGTCTCGACTCTCTGGCCATCACAAATAGCTGAGTGTGATTTTTTTGAAACAAACCCTGCAATTCTTGTGACTGAAGACCCTTATTAAAATTTATTTATTTATGATGTGTTAAATTAGATCATATTAATGTAATCAGTTAGTTGATTAAGTCCACTGGAGATTTTAGACACAGAAAAACCACCAGTATGTGACTGTGCACAGTTTAATCCTAAATCCAGTATCTCACCTGGAATATTTTTTCCTTTCTTCTCCAGTGGTCAGTCTTCTTCATTCAAATTGCAGTGAAATCAGGTATAATTACCTATCCACAGTTAAGATGTTCATCTGTGTTTACATACGGAGGACAAAAAGAGCAGGCATTGCTGGGCTCTGATTTCTTCCTTGCAGTGTTTTGATATACATTTGGTTCAGATCTGAAAATAATGACATGAAAAACAGAGCCATGCACTGTCTTTCAAGCAGCTAAATCTTGATATTTTCTAGAAGTAAAAACACATTCTGTTCATGCCTATATGGTCCAGTGCTATGTCCACAGTAGTGAGATTACAGGCCAACTAATTGTTTCATTTTTGTTTGCAAAACACATAATGATTTTAGGCCAAGATCTATGAAGAGAATTTTCTTGTATTTCGTGTCTTTCCACAAAGACAAATCAATAAATTTACTGGAAATAAAATCTCCAAATCGGAAGATTTTACCTGATGGGTAAACAACATTCTATGTCCTTTTTTTTTTCTTCTTCTTATTTTCTCTTTTTTTTCCCTATTATTATTTTATCCGATTTTTTCCTTTTTTTTCTTTTATTTTCTTTATTTTTTCTTTTCATTGTTTCTTCTTTTATTTTTTTCTTTCTTTTTTTTATTTTCTTTTTTTTAATTAATACTAAAGCTTGAATTGTCAAGAAAAAGAAGAAGAACAGGTTTTATACATTTTCAGCTTACCTGTCTTCCAAATACTGCTGTTTTCTACCTCATTCTAATTCTGTTTCCCTTAATTTCCTTTCAATTATCAATATGCTAAGAGGACACTCTACATAGACAGCTTCACCTCCTCTGCCTCCTCAGTTTCTAAGTTTGCTCTTCTTGATTCAGCTTGAATGTTTTATATCATTTGCCTCTTTTGTATTGTTCTGGATAGGGACTTGGTGTAACAGAAGATGCTCCTTTACCAGAACCTGGCCTTATTCAGTATAATGGAAAGCTTCCAGATTTTTAAGGGAAATGGGAATTTTAATCAGAATTTGATGCTCATTTAGAACTGAAGAATATGGAGAAATCATGCACATATACGTCTACTAACTCTATACATAAAGATGCAAAAGTACAAACTACAGATAGAGTATAGTACAAAGTACTTTTACTACTGGCACACTGTGAGCTTGTAGCGCTACCTTACAATAACACCCTGAGCTGCATTAGGAAAAGCAGATAGCAGCTTAAGGAAAGTAATTACTCCACTCTGATCCACACTAGAGAGACCACATTCAACATACTGCTGTGGATTCCCCACTGTCACAAACAAGAGAGCTCAGCAGATGGCTGGTAGAATGGTTAGAGTGCTGGACTACACATTTGAGGAGATACAGAGGGAACATTTCTGCCTGTTCATCCTGGAGCAGATACTGAAGGGGGATCTTACTGCAGCCTCTGCTTCTTAAGGGGTATCATAAGGAAGGCAGTCAGGTGCTTCAGGCATGCACACAGAGAGGATGAAAGGCATCAGTTACAAGTCAGAAACATGTAAAATTTTAACTAGATAGAAAAAAAAATAACATTTCCACATTATGAGTAGTCAAGTTCATAACTCTCCCAAATGTCTATGTACAATGTCTGTCTTGGTACACCCTTTAAAACAGATGTTCTATGTGCTAAGCAACCTGACCAATCTTTGAAGCTAATTCTGCTTAAAGAATTAGGAATTAGGTGTCCTCCAGAGCTCCCTTTCAGACTGGCTTATTCTGTGATTCCCTGTTTTACTTGGAAAGAAATTCATATTATTAGAGAGGAAAATTTACAGAAAAATTAGTTCAATGTTACGCTACACTCTGTATTGAAGAGCTTTATAGGCTTTATTAGTTAAACAGGCAGACTCACATTCTTGTGTTTCAGGTTTCTTCTTTAGTTTTTAATAAACTATGCAGATACCAAGATTGCACTCTCTGAAAGAATTTCTAATCGAAATCAAAGCAAAGAAAGATATAGTTTGATAACCTTAGGGGAGGATAGAGCCATTTCTCAATTAATCCACCACAGGGCATACACAAGTATACATTCAAAATAAGCTTCAGGACCAATGGTAACAATTGGCTTTCCAAGCCTTCCTCCTCAAATGGTGAACATTTTTATTGCACTTATTTTTCTCTGATAGCACCACTTTCTTTATCTTGAAGAACAGAAAGAGGGCTCTTGTCATTGTCTCAGAAGGCAGAATGTCACCATCCAGTCCTTCTCTCTCCAGGTGTGAAAAAGCTATACCCAGCTCTCCAACTCTCCTGGAAACACAAAATACATCCCACAATGCCATTTGCAAAGCAAAACCAAGAAATACTTAGCAGTGAAAGTATGGATTCATTTTGTCCGCAGAATGTCAGTGTTTAAGACAGCTTGATAATACATAATATAATTGTGGTGTGAAGAATTTCCACATACTGTTACTGAAAATGTTGAAGCCCATTTCAGTGAAAGCTCATTAGAGAAAATGTAACAAGATAAAACTCTGGAAGGCATATATGTACATGACCTCAAAATCACCACATCTTTATATTATAAGTGCAAAGAAAGATGAACAAAATATCTTGCATCTCATCAGTAAAATTCGTATGAAAATTAGGAGTTCAGTAGTGAGAAAAACAAGAATTTGCACTTCATGAGGTGGTAACTCTTACCATTTTCCACTTCCCAGCAGCCCAGCTGAAAGAACTGTCTGAAAGAACTGCTATATGTGATTAAAGAACACAAAAATCCTATACAGAAAGCTGATCGCAATGTAAAAATATAGCATGTAGTTTAATCCAATGCAGAATGGGATACTTACAGCTAAGTTTTCACTTTGTTATTTGAATATTTAAATATGCCTAACAAAAACATCCTTAAACCCTTCCACAGCTCTTTTCTTTTCATGCAGACTTCATTTTGGATGCTTGTAGACATGCATTGAGTTAAAGAAAGAAAGTGTTATTTTCAAGCTGTTCAGCACTTACTATGTTAGAGACAGATTATAATGTGGATTTCTCTCCAGTAAGGATAAATATTACTCTGTGTGACATAAACATTTTGTTGCCTGCCCTTTGCTGAATGATTAGTTAGAGTTTGGTGCATTTTCTAGAATTGAAATACCTTATATTTAACAAGACAAAAGCCTTTTTCATTATGGAAGCAAAGATAATTTATTCAGCTAACATGAAAAATTCATAACTAGAAGTTTCAATAAAGAATTCTATTTTTCAGAATTCAAAAGGAAGACAGAAAATGACAGCCTAAACATAACAAGATTTGAAAAACAATCATAAATTGCTAACTGAAGAAAGTTAAGATCTGCATTTCATATCCTTTTTCATTTGTTAGTGTTCATTTGAAAGTTGAGATACTTCAGTGAAATTATCTCCTGTTTTTACTATCTTTACACATGTTAAGCCTGGAAATGAATAAAAAACTCCTCCATATTCAAGAAAAAAAAAGGCATATTTTTAGCCTTGTGTGAACTTGCTGAGCTTCTGTGAACTATAGCATCTTACACCAATTCAAGGTCTGATCAAAGCACTAAAAATAGAAACTATTTCAAAACTGCACATGTGAAACAAAATTCAAGACACTTTTCTACTCTAGTAAGAAAAAAATAGTGCAGTGTTTGGGCTCCTTAGTAGCTACACATATTACAAAGTATTTTACCTACTTCATGCAAGGAAATTTTAATGAAAGTCAAAGCAGACAACAGTAACTTGCTACCCGGATTTGAGGAGTATTCTCCTTACTACTGGCATAAAAGGTTACAAAGTAAATAAGTAATGAAATCATAAATATCTACAGAAGTTTAGAGACTCACTGCATTATTGATGCTAATATTCTAAATTGGATAATAAATTGACTTAGTGGTGCTGCTGACAGCCAAAGAAGAGTGGTAAATGGACACAGATGTAGCAGAAGGGTGACAAGTGGACTGTCAATGGGATCTGTGCTATGCCTGTTCTTGTTCATACAGTACTGCATATCACTAATCTGCAAAGCAATTTTTCATCAGCTTAGTGATCTCCAGATAGCTTGAATCCATGCTGTCATTTTCATAACTCAGGTGCAGTATCTACTGAAATCTTAAAGTTGTACTATTTAATAAGACCCCTGTTCTTCCTGCCACTTTGGAGCTACAAAAAATATTAAGAAAATAAAATGTAAATAGAATTATTGTATTTGCAACTTAAATTATTTAATAATTTCAAAAATATGTGATAACATTGTTACAGAAACAGCTTCTCTATATATTTTCTTATTAATAAAAACACTGAAAAGTGTGAAGTTATATGTAAATAGAATTATTGTATTTGCAACTTAAATTATTTAGTAATTTCAAAAATATATGAAAACATTATTACAGAAACAGCTTCTCTATATACTTTCTTATTAATAAAAACACTGAAAAGCGTGAAGCTAAACTGAACATTTCTGCTCCAATTCTCATCTAATATTAGTGTTGAAATAAACTGGTACATTAGGCCATTTGTTGTATGTTGTTGTCATCCAAGCTGGTATGAAGACAAAGCCAGTACAAGCCACCATGTACCTGACCATTGAGTTGTTTGAAGAGAAGAGATTGTTCAAGATTTTGTTCAATGTAACATCCTTTCTGTGCACTTGACCTAAGATATTCAGGTCCGTGTGTTTTAGTTTCTCAATTGAATCAGATCCTGAGATGGTGCTTAATTGGTAGTTCAAGGATTAGACCTTTCCTAATTATACCAGATGAGAATTAACCAGAAGATGGTACTATCATCACCAAAGTACCATAAAGAGAGGGTCACATGCTATGGGTACCAGGTACTGGGAGATGCTAAATACACTGGAGCATGGATAGTAATCTAAAACTGTGTCAGAGGCTGTTACAGGAGAATAATAGTGAATAATCAGGAAGGCTACAGGAAGACCACCTGTGGTCAGAGGAATCAGGACAGCTGAGAGAACAACTATGCAATAAAGTTTTCTTACGCAATTCTCTCACTAAATTCATTTGGATGGACAGAGGCAGTCTGGAAACCATGACCCTAACATCTGATAGGATTATTTAGTCCGGGTCTTCTATAGCTGAACCTCCAGAGACAGCAGGTTATTGAGATTGCATGGCTGAATTTTGGAGTCAATGCATCAAGAGTCTATAGTCTTCAGCAGTCAGATTATTGATGTCATTTGTGTTAAAATAATTGTTCATTTATTGCCAACTGATACCATATTGTTTGTACTGTCCTGTATCTAATAACATCACAGACAATTCTGTTTGGTCAGTCATTTGTCTGTTGCAAGAACCACAACTGGTATAGAGCTGTCAAGAAGAGAAAAATAAGACAGCAAAACACATTGGATGAATTAAACTTCCTCAAAACTAGAGATTCCTACTTTGGCAGATACAGCCAAAAAGTTTAAGGTGACATGATGGACAGATCAATAAGACTTACATTAGTCAGTAGTTCCAAGTGATTGAAGAAAGTAAGTTCTTCCACTCCAGATGTCTCTTCTCTTCCTCCTCTTGAGGATTAGGGCTTAATCTCTTTAATAATAGCTGCCAGTGCAGTTGAGCCAGACACGTTCCTGCATTTTGCTTTTCCTCCATTTATTCAAAACTGTAGTACCAAGGTATGTGTACAGGGACCTTGTTCTAGACAAATACAACTTTCATTGCCTTCATGATTGTTATTACCAGGCAAACTACAGTCCATTTCAAGTATATTGCATGCTATTTTGTATTTCTTGAGAACTCTGCAATCTCTTTCAATATCTGTCACAAGTTCAGCCTCATATATACTGTATGGAAGCGTATTTTTTAAAGGTTTACATATGATAGGAAAATTCTAAAGCTATTTGTAAAAACCTATTACTCACTTAGAATTAAATTGTGTCCTAGTCTTTAAACCAGTGGTAATTCTGCATCCATAATTTCTCTGATAGTAAATATATTTTTAATGATTACAGACTTCTGTTGGAACAGCTGTTTCCTGAACATTTTTGTAGCTGTTTTTGACCACTAGACCTCTTAAATAAGTTGGCAATACTTTTATCAGTTTAAAAAGAAAATTGGCCACTGGTGCTAATTTTGTTCTGACATAAAACTTTAGTATACTTGGCCCTAAGTTTCTCCCATATGGAAGAAAAGTCCTCTATTTTGAGGCTTTTATTGTTTCATTCATCCATAATTTATGTGCAGATGAAAAATTCATTCCTTGACTCACTCATTCTGTATTAGTAAATAACTCATTCTAATACAACCTTAGAGCTGTATAGTCCTTCAGGGTTAATTTCAGAGGCAAAACAGCTCAGTTCCCAAGCAATTCTATGGGAAAAATAACTGCTGTGGATCATTTGTATAGTTATAAAAGCAGTTCACAGACGGATAATTTGCACGGTTATTGTTACTGTGACTCTTACAAAAAAGTTGCAGAAAAGTGAGTAATTTCTATTCTTGCATAATTCTATAAGATCAGAATAAAAATTATGAAGAACAAGAAACACACAAGCAACTGCTTGATGATCAAGTGCTTCTCGTAGAATCTGAAAATTAATTTCTCTTAATAGGAATCATGACCAAAATCTAAGTTCTGATTTAAAAAAATATATCTTGACATGTAGACTATATCTGAAACTCTGTAGATATGATACTGTTTAACAATGCAATGTAAAATTGATCAAGATTTGTCATTGCAAGATAGCTTACTCCTACCATTAACAAATTTGTTCATGAGCAAATCAGCAGAAATTTTACAAAATATATTTACCTTCAAATAGTATGCTATTGCTCTAAGCCTTTTGGGTTAAAAATCAAATGAAAATCCCTTACATTTCATATTCTGTCAGAAGTGTTATCACACACTGTCCTGGTTTGGAGGACAGGTGTCTGCTAAGAAAGGCAGAAGACTCTTTTTGAAATGGAGAATGTAAACCCCCTCCCTCTAAATTATAATTTTGAAATTCAGGGGCTCTCAGGCAAAGATATGGGAATTAGGAATAACAGTTCTTTACTAGGAAAATTA
>JAODLH010001601.1:970354-988241 GCA_027575645.1 Cossypha caffra | reverse complement strand
TTGTACTTTGTTTTTTCTCTAATACCTTAGGTAAATCTCCTTTGGTGTGAAATAAGCCCTTTTGTTCTTATCCTTCTCCAGGCAAAGCTGATGTACATCTTTATTAGCATGTCCTGCTGTAGTCTTCTTTCCTTTTTGTTTTCATTGACTTAAAAAAAAAAACATTTTTTTTATTGTTTTGCTGTAACTCGTACTTTCAAAACCTCTATTTTCTTTTTCCTTCTTCCTTAATGCTCTCAAAGTTGTCATAAAAGGTATTTCTAGCTAACCAGAGTATAGAAAACAAAAATCTCACAAAAGGTCGCATGCACTGAATAACTACCTCCAGGCCTTTTATATGACTTTGTTGTTAATACATTAGAGAATTACATTTATGTTATTTTAAAAATCAGTGTTAAGAGTTCAAGGTTCCCCAGATCTTTTTTCTGAAGTTCTGCTGCACTGTTATAAAACATGGTTTTGTGTTCTGCTTTACATGTGCCTTTTCAGTTTCTTGCTGATTTTTAGATAGCTTCTTCAAATTACAAAGATAATTCTAATTTTAATCTTATTCTCCAACTTTGGCATCACAGGTTTTATAAACATGCCCTACACTCCATCAAGAAAAACATTAATGAAAGTAACAATTTTCATTATCTGTCGAGTCCATGTTTTCTTTTCAGCTGAAGTTTTTACATGATCATTTCCACAGCAACCAGTTTTTATGTGAGAAATAAAATTATGGTCTCATAGAAGTACAGCTGGAACAAATGGTCTCTTAAGAGCCAGATTTCATGCATATGTACATAGTTAAGCAGGGAAGTGTCAGGAATAAATATAGCACTTATACAATATATAAACAGCAGCCAATAATTTTCAGTCAGACAGAATTCCTGCTTGAGCAACAGCAGCATAATTAGCCCATGCAGTTAAAGAGACTGTTTCAGAAATTCTTTTTAAAGTGAAACTTCTTTATGTGTTAAACTCACAGTAATTAGGAGTTGTAAAAGTTTACCATATGGGATCAAAAGCAAAATCATTAAATCAACGCCAATGTGAAAGCGCATTTTGTGCTCAACTGACATTTCACTAAAACATCATTTGAAGATGTAGAAGACATGCATTAATCTCTTGGCACAACATTTAGCTTTAGAAGATAGTAAGCAGTGGGATAGCCAGTCGAAAAAAGAAAATCCTTATGAGCATAGGTCGAAGAAGCTTTCCTTACACAGCTCCAAAAATATTAACACAGTGCACAGAGCCAAAGCAATTAACACTGACTCTAAACCTTCCAGTGAAACACCATTCTACAGAAAAACATAAATTTTACAGAATTTAAATACTACACTTGTAAACTAGAAACAGAAAGGGAGAAAGCCTGTGCAGGTCTTGAAACTGAAGATAAATCCTTGAGAATGTGTCTGAGCATGCTGCCCAAATCTCCAGCACACCATCTGCTTGCAAAAGCAGGTTTCCTGGGAAATCAATCAGATTTCAAGATCCCAATGTCAAAACTTAAACCAAACTGATCAGAGATTTGCATATTATTGTTACACACCCACACCAACCTGCCCTGCCCCTCCCACCCCCAGAGGTTTGAGGCCCTTTCTTCACATTAAAAAGGTGACATTACCTTAACGATGTTAATTCCCTTTTTAGCCACAGCTCCTAAAAACCTCTGGCAGTTAACAAAGCTTGTCTGTACATTGCCTTTTGGTATATCAGATCATAAGAAATACGCCTCTAAGAGCTCTGTTGTTGCCTTCATTTCTTTGAGACACAGCTGCTCTTATGAAGCACCATAATTGATCTGTTAACATCTGTGTTATATAATTCTCTCAGAGGTCTTACATGGAAATATTATAAATGTTCAAAAGGAGGAGAGTTTTCTTTAATAGTAAAGTACCTGGTTAAGTGTTGCTCTTCGTTGCAGATTTGTAGACTTGATGTCAGTTGCACACACACATCCTTAACTATGTTTTTCTGTCCAACTGGACAGCCTGGATTGTGACTCCTTCTTTCTACACCCTGATGTTACACTAGCAAAAAGTTGACAGTGACCATAACAGGTCAGCTGGTGTTCCCAGGATCTACCCTGAGTAGTTAGGGCTGTTGCAATCTGCATTTTCACATAACAGAATATTACCTACAGAAAAAGGAAGAAATTATTCATTATGATCCACACTTAACACTATCTCTCTCATGACTAAAGATTCATTGTCCTTCATAATTTTAGTGTTCTTATCCAGCATTGCAAAGTTTATGGTGTAATTGCTTTCATCATTGTGACTATCTATTAAACCTCTCAATATATGTGACAAATTATGCATTTACTAGCCAAGAGATATTTTAATGAAGCTTTGTGCAGATACACTTCAAATATGTGGAGTCCTTCAAATGTTCTTATGTTTTTTTTGTTTAATCTTTCTTCTGTGCTTGCTTTTTCTTACCTATCTTTACAATTTTAGTAAATAATCTTAGGGTCATCTGTTGCCATGGATTTTCCATCCTTACTGAATAAAAATAACCCTTGACAACTTTCTTGACAACTGATAAAGCAGTAAAAAATCTTTTTCAGATGAACCAGTGTGACTCTATACAATCTCTCGTTGCTAAATACACCTCCCCATGATAAATAAACAGAATTCTGTGTTGTTCTGCTTTTTCCTTTCTTGCCCTCTAGCCAACTTTTACTATAACTATCTCACTAACATGAAACAGGGATTGTATTATGAACCTTAAAATTTGGACAGCTCTCTGCTAATAAAAATATATTCTTGTGTATGAATGCAACAAATACTTCTCATATGTTTAGCCAGGGTTTTCCATAAATCAGGAATTGAAGTATATCAGGAATGTCTCAAAGTTGAGGGACTAGGGGTGTGAAATATAGAAATTCTGATAGCTGAACAACCATTACTGGAAAATACAGTAAATATAAAACCAGAAGCATTTCCCTTTGCACGTGTAAGTAGCTCCATGGAAGTGAAAAAGATTGCTTTCTGATATAATGAATTTATGTGTTTTGTGACATATATGGTCAAAAATGTTATTTGATTTAGTTACATTAAAAGATTCACATTTATATCTTATACTTACAAGGAATTAATTTTTTTAAGAGTATTAGTGACAGGAAGAGGTTCATAAATATCTACAAATAAATACCTAAAAATTCTAATTGCGTGCCTTAATTATTTAATAAAATTAGTACTGTATATGAAATCACATAATTAGAACATGTCATTAAGTAAAAACTGCAATTCATATTTAAGTAACAGAATGTGCAGTCATTTGTAAGATATATGAAGGTTGATTATATTGCACTACCTCTGTAGATCAGATTTAAAATTAGGTTCAGCCATTGAAAATAAATTTCTTGTCAAACTCAAATGATTTCTGACCTTTTTTTTAAAAGAGCTCACATATTTTCCTTAGATATTTCCAAATCAGAAAAAAGCTGTTTCTCCATTTTTTAGGCAAATATTAGCCTAAAAACCAAGCAAGTAAAGTTTTAAGTTATCTCTAGGGTAGGAGAATGTTTACTAAATAATGTTGCACAAATTCTTTTGGGTCTAAATACGCATCTGAAAAAGTTATCATCATATACTTTTAGGTCAAGCCCATATGTAGGCAGCCTTGCCAGCATTTTAACTGAAACAGAAAAATGCAGTAGTAGCTAATTCTCCATCAGACATCCCATTCTTTACAAATATCTTAAACTTGAGGACAATATGCTTTCTTTTTTAATTTAGAAATTTAATTTACCCTGTTCTTTTGAGTAAGTCAAGTTTATTATGTTGATGCTCCCAGACACAAGAAAATCTAAAAAAAAAACCCAAAACTATCCAAAGTATTTATTTCACCAGATTCTTATTTTTCTCATAAGGCAAAGGTAGTAAAATATATGTAGAGATATGATGGAATTTTAATTTTTTCCATAACCTAAATAAACTCCAGCTTTTATTTTACAGTATTTCTTATTGAATTAGCTAATTATCTGCAGATTTTTATAATTTATTTGTGAGATTTTAAGTGATTTTAGTACTTGGAAATTAGCAAAAGATGTTAGAATTTATACTCAATTTGACTACTGAATCTAGAAAACATTCATATGAAAAGAGCTGTAGATTGGATTTTTTCAGCAGCACTAGGTTTGGCTACTTTTCCTTCATTAATAGATATCAGCTAACAGTTATTGCTAACTTTAAGTTCATTTTCATTCCTATGATAATTGTTCCATAAAAAAGCATGTAAATTACTAATGCAAAGAGTTCACTGTAAAAACCTGGGATCCATATTTTCTGTGTTAAAATGTTTAATTGAAGTTTTATTTCTAACTATAAACATTAAAATCCTAGGGAATACAGCATTTAAGATTAGCTATGAAACGTTACTTTACAGTATTTAATCTTAGCTTACATTTTATTTGGCCTTAAGAGACTGTGGTTTCTATAAATCTTTTCAAAGATCGATCTTTTTCTTGTGTCCATTTGCACTTAACCCCTAAATTTAATGCGATCATAGTTTTTAGTTTTGCTATTGGCTTAGAAGTACCATAATAATCAGTCCAGATTATGACAGTTTTCACTTACGTAATGTAGAAAAATCATTCATTTTCATATATGTAAAACTGAAGGTAAATTTAACTCTTACCTCAGTTTTGAAAAATCAGAAAATGCTGTTGTATAGAACACATTGTGTGATGGTACTATCCAGATCAAAATACCTACATGTAAGAAAATGCCACTGAGAAGATTTAGAAGCTGGTGGGTAAAAGAAACAAAACACCAAAAAGTACCAAACCAAAACTCTTCTTTCCATGTTACAAAAACCAGAGGAATACCTTTTTTTAATCTGTCAGTAAAAAAATAGTTCAAAGTATGATCCAGCTATACAAAATGGATATTTTACTCTAAATCCCTGTAGTTTTGGTTTTTTTTCAGAAACTGCAGGGAATTTATATAGCAGGAAGTTTTTAACAGAATAATTGTTTTTCTGAAAATCAGCTGAGGAGTTGTTGTATTGAGTAGATCTGCTTATGTTACTATATTGTTCTGCAGCTTACTTCATCGTGTCCTGCAAAAATCTCATTTTAAGGTGCAATTTAGTTGTATTAACATGCTTACTTCCTAAGAGGATACATCAGTCAAACAGTTCATGCCTAAGCAATGATTTTCTAACACTTGCCGGCATTCACTTAAACCTGTCTCCGCTGAGAAGTTTAATGATCATTGCAAAGCTCACTGCTCCCCCAGAATACAGCACAGTCAAAAATACAGCCACGTGTTTCTTTTCAGCTGAGAAACAACCATGTGAAGTTTATGAATTCTAAAAAATGTTCTGCCTTCCCAGTTCCAGAATCTTCAAGAAAAGTAATGCCCACTTTGTCTTCCTGGCAATGGGCAAGGCCACAGAATGACCCTCTGATTCCATTACCTAAAACTGGGAACATATAAACTACCCAACAGTTTAAAGTATTTCAAAATTCCTTCCAAATCCCAAAGCAAAGTTTGCCAATGTTAAAACATTGTGCTTCTGTATTAAATAATTATAGAATTTTTGTACTTTATGTAAATTTTAAGCAGTTTTACTGGTATTCCTTGAAAATGTGTATTCAGACATCCTTTCCCAGTGTGAGACTAGTTTTGTCAAAGTTCAAAATCAATCACAGTATCGGGAATAATGTATTTGTGTGAATTGTTGCAAGTAATATATATCACACATTTTTTAAAGAAGTTATAAGCAACAGTATTGTGATTCCACAGCTCACCCAAGTTAAAATTTCAACTGCATATGTGAAACATTAATACATTTAGTACATGGTAGTTGAAAATATCCCAACTACTTCAAAAACTGCAGTAGCATTTTACCACATTTTTAGCCTGAAGAGTACTCACTGCCAAAGAAAATCATTACCCCATTACATGTTTCTAAGTAATTCTCCCGATTTAAGCATTGATATGAGTGTAGTGTGACAACCATAAATTAAATGCTTAAGTTTCATGAAAATAGCTTTTGTAGTTATCAAAAGCCTGTACTGCAGAAACTCAGCTAACTCAGACTTGTTAGAACAATTTCCCTTTATAATAATGATCATTTATTTATGTATAACTCCATATAAGTTCACAGTTGAGCTACTCAAAACTGTAAGCAGCACTATCTCTTTCACACATTTACTGTCTTACACTTTTACCAGAATGGTTTTTCAGAGTGCAGTTTTCCTCCGTGGTTTCAGATTTTTGCACAAAGAATTTTGCTGCTTTGAAAACGCATAGAGTAACTCTAAACATAGTGAAAATTGCTCCTCTCTTCTTTTTCTTCTACGTATTTTTGATCTTCAAGTTACTGTGAATTGGGTGTGTTTCTTATTCATTCATTCATTCATTCATTCATTCATTCATTCATTCATTTCTTAATTACTAATCAACAGAGTACTGCAAATGGTAAAAAATTGGATAAAAGGATAAATCCCATCCAATCATTTTAAATCACACATATCCATACGCAAGTCCCGCTACAGGGAATTATCAAACTTGTACTGGTTTCAGTGAGATGGGTAGTTACCCAAAAAATGCAAAGAGGATATTATAAGTATTTGCAGGTCATTCCCCTGAAGAAGTCTAGCCTGGTCTTCTGCTTGGGCTGTAGCATGTGAGAACCATTGTCAGAATCATCTCTGCAGAGACCAAAATGCCACTGGAGAACTCCTCCCACCTCAAGCAGCTGTTATAAAATTTAAGCATTTCTTTGTACTATGAAAATTACCTAAGTGTTGAAAATGTTTAAAAAAAAATTCGCAGATATTTTCCTAAGAAACTTCTTTCTAATGTGCTGAAACAGGGTTAGAATAGCAGACACTAATAGAAAAAGTAATTTTGTCCCATCATAACTGCACTTAGCAGTAAACAAAGGAGATATGAAATAATGAAAATTAGTTTGTCTCATATCAGAAATGTCTTCATCCAAAATGATCTCTTTACCTAAATGTTTATTGTATCTGAAAACTAAATTTTACATAGAGTTTGGGGGTTTTCTGATATTTTTCAGCTATCATGTTTTGCCATGTAAACCTTATTTTTTTATGCTTTATAAATTAACTATTGTTATTTCTAATAAAAACAAACCAATGTCTTAATACATACAAGAAAAGGCAATTTCAGTATATGTGACCACTCTGCATCCCCTCAGAAAAATACAGGGGGAAAGTAGTACTCCTGACTGCTGTTCACAGAAGACCTGTTTTTCCAAGTCCATAAGGTGACTGAATCACAATATCTGAGAAGGATGTCAACATTTTTCCTTGTATATGTAAATTAAGTAAGCAGTAATCTCAACATTGACTGAGGACTAAGTAAATGGTGAGAAAATGGAGATTCCCTTGTGCCCAGCAGTCCTTATAACTGTTAATTTGCTACATGATGCTAATTATATGAGGCTGGTTTCATAATGGAAATATATGGTGCCTGAGCAGAAAAGCTGTTAACATAGTTATATCTGTTGCGCAGGGGTGTAGCAGATTGCAATTATTAAAAACTGTGTTTAAGGCTACCTTGAACTCAATGTATACTCTGATTTTAGGATTGGCTTTTATACTCCTTCACTTCCCAGATAACACTCCAACTTGGCATTTAATCCTTTTTTTTTCTTTTTTTTTTTTTAATTTCAAACACACGCTATATAACAACTTACTCCCCTAAGCACTCAGTGTCCAAATGCAGTTCATTTTTTAACAGTTAAGGCAATTGTGAATATATCCCTGGGCATCTTGTCAAAGAATTAGCGCAGGTTTCCTTTAAGTGATTGGTTATGTAAAAGCCCCATCTTATGACAAGCTCAGAAAAATGGAACAAAAATCCAGCTGTAACCTGTACCAATCTTATCTGGTGTCATATCTGTCACACTGTCACCTTCTCAGGGGTACATGACAGAGCATCTATGGAGTTTCCTAAAAGTCAAAGGTTTTCTAAAACAAGTCTGTATTGCCTACCTTATTAGAGGCTTACATTACATTAGGGGTTTACTTTACATATATCTTCAACACGGATGATGGACCAAGGGGGTCTCCGTGCCCTGAGCAGAAGGACCATGAATGATCAACTCTCACTCAACCCTGAAACTTGTGGGTTCTGCTCTTCAGGCTGGATCCCTACAAATCCATGGGACCTGATGAGATTCATCTAAGAAGCCTCAAGGATCTAGCTTCTCTCAATGATTTTTGAGCAGTCTTGGGAATACAGAGAAGTAAGTCTCAGCTGACTGGAAACTAGTAAACATTGTCCTCATTTCCAAAAAGGCCAAGAAGGAGAACCCTGGAAACTGCAGGCCTCCCAGTATTGGGCAGTATTGCAAAACACCTAGAAGACAACAGAGTTGTTGATTCCTTTGCTTTCATTAAGGGCAAAGTCCTGCTGGTTGAACATGATTTCCTTCTACAACAGGGTAAGTTAGCTAGCTGATCAAGGAAAGCCAGTTGATATAACTATTCTGGACTTCAGCAAAGCTTTCGATACTGTGTCTCCAGGACCCTTCTGGACAAAGTGTCCAGCCCACAGCCATACAGCAGTGTTACAGGGTGGAAGAGCAACTAGTAGGGTTCCACAACAGCTCCATTCTTAGTCCAGGTCTCCTCAACATCTTCATAAATGACCTGGATGTGGGACTTAAAGGAACGCTAAGTAAGTGTGGTGAAAACATTAAACTGAGAGGAGTTGTGGACTCCCTCAAGGATAGAGAGGCCCTGCAGAGAGATCTCAAAAAATCCGAGGGCTGTGCAATCACCAATTGTATGGAGTTTAATGAGGTGTTCTCACCTGAGAGAGTGACCAATCTGATTTTTATTTATGCCTTAACGTATGTTATACATAAGGTGAAAAATTACTCTGGGGGCTGTACTCATGCTGAGAGCCCCATCCCTGGGGAGGCTACACCTAACAGCTGATCAGGGGAGAGAAACCTTCCACGATCGGGCTGTAAGCAACCCTCCATTTGCTGGCAGGGCAGATGCCTGGATGCCCTGGAAAAAGTGCTTGGGAAATCGAGCTATGGGAGAAGCTTTAGCACATTAAAAGCAGTTAACTGCAGCATAACCGGGGCCATTTTTCTTTGGGTTTCAGAGAGGTCGCCCTGAGGTTCAGCTTGGCCCCCTCGCCTTTTTCTCCCTGTGGTCTCGCTTCCCAATTGCATCTCCCCTACCCTGTTTCACCACTTCCCCGAGGCAGCTCATGGCCGCAACAACCTAGTGCTCCCATGTTCCCTGATGGAGCAGCCGCTGCCTGCACCCAGCCCACAGCCATCGCCACCGCCGTATTTCCCGAGTTTCCTGCAGCGCCAGCCTGCAGCAGCCAGGCCGTGGCCGTCGTTCATGGCCACTGCAGACACGCTGGTGGCACCGCCTGGACACGACACCCAGCCAGTCACGAGAGCTGCGCGGTTCGTCCCAGCATGCATGCTCTAGCAAGTTGGCGCTAATATGGCGCCTGAGGTAATGCAGTGGTGATTTGTCCTTGTCTTGTTTTTCTCTCTCTGTCTCTCTTTTTCCTTCTCTGCTCTCTTTTCTATCCCCCTTTGGCAGGAACACTTACCCTTTTTTTAATAAACAGTTCTGAGATATTAACATTGCCATGTTTGTGCATTATTTTCATCTGAGAAATCTATCAAAAAGAATCCTCCCCGACTCCCCCTTTCACAGACGGACAGGACACCTTGTGGTGTGCATAGACTGCGGAATGAGATGCTGGAAAGCAGAGCTGTAGAAAGGGATCTGAGTGTCCTGGTCCCTGGCAAGTTGGATCTGAGTCAGCAGTGCCCTGGCAGCCAGAAGGGCCAACCCTGTGGTTATAAATGAGAAACAAAAAATCTCCATATTCAGCAAAATTTAGATTGCTTTATTTTATATAGATGGAGCAAGCAGCACTGGGGAATGCGAGGGGTCACCGCCCACTCCACGCTCCATCACACTTCGGTTTGCAGCTTCTCTTTATAGTATGGTTTCTCGTTGTAATCAATATTTGTTGGTTTTGTGCTGTCATAATTTTGCCAGTGGTAAGCAGTGGTGGTCGAAAAACATCCGTGAAGTCCTGGGCAATTTGTCAAGTCTCATAGATAACCATCTGGTCTTGGTAGATAAAAAACCAGCAGAAATCGGGAAGTCTGGTCTTTGTAGATAGACAGCATTGATCAAACAAAGGCAGGAAGTCTGATTTTGCAAAATCTATTGGACTATCAGAAAGTTCTGTTCTGCAAAGTGGTAGTAGATACAACTTATTTAGAAAACATAATATTCATAATAGGGGGATTTAAAACAGAATGATTTAATCATGCATTTTTCTCTATCTAGTGTTATGCTTCACTTCAGACCTAAGTATTCTGTTTTATACAAACTCCAATACTTCTTCGATTAACACAAATCTTTTATCAATTATCACACTGTTCTGGGGGACATCAGGCACAGCATCACCAACCAGGCAAGGGTGGGGATTGTCTTTCTCTGCTCTGGGCTGGAGCGGCCTCACCTCTAGTGCTAGGGACAGTTTTGGGTGACACAATATAAAGAACATAATAAACTATCAAAGAGTGTCCAAAGGAGGCCACAGGGATGATGAAGGGTCTGGAGAGGAAGCCAAATGAGGAGGAGCTGACACCACTTCGTCTGTTCAGCTTGGACCAGACTGAGGGGAGTCCTCATTGCAATATGCAACTTCCTTGTGGGTGAAAGAGGAGGGGCAGGCGCTGGTTTCTGCTCTGTGGTGACCAGCAGCAGGACCCAAGGAAATGGTATGATGCTGGGTCCGTGGAGGTTTAGGTTAGTTGTGACGACGAAGTTTTCCACCCAGAGGGTGATGGGGCTCGGGAGCAGGCTTCCCAGGGCAGTGGTCACTGCAACAAGTCTGACAGAGTTAAGAAGTGTTTGGACAATGCTCTCAGGCACGTGGTGGGATTCTTGGGATGTCCTGTGCAGGGCTAGGAGTTGGACTTCAATAATCCTGAAGGATTCCTTCTGACTCAGGATATTCTATAATTACATGACTTCCCAGAATCTTGATATTCAAAAACTATAAAATAGTCCATATTGTGTGATCAGTGGACTCTCAAAAACGCAATTTGATATAGCAATATATTATTGTAAAAGCAAATATATCAGTGGTTCAAATCAATTCAGGACCTCAAGATAAAATAATCCAAGTTTTCAGTGGAGGAGTAGTCAGGCTTTAAAAATCTTTTGTGGGTAATTTTAAAAAACGAAGGGATGTCAAGGCATTTAAAAACCACAAAAGCTATTTATTGGGAGTGTTTTTCAGCACCATGAACACAAGGATGATTAGACAAAGAGAAAGAAAAAAAAGCCCACAGCAAACCTCAAAGTCAATAAACAGCAACGTATCAGTGGGTAACTTTTTTTTCAACTTCTCAACACATAAAACATCTCTTCTGTCTGCTGCTACAAGTTCATCTTGAGGTGTAACAGCCCCTAGTCTTTCCTTAGGAAATGTGCATCTGGAAACCCTATTTTCAGTGCCCAATATCCAAACTGCATTTGCTTTTAGCCCACTATCCTTCCACTTCAGGGAACTCACAGAAGTACCACAAGCAACCATAGAAAGAAGATATGAATGAACACTAAGCAGCTTCACAGCAGTGTACTTTCTTTTTATCTTAGAACAAAATATCTGAATGTCTTATGAAATCTTCAGCATGATATAAATACTTTTTTCTTCAATACTTTAAAAAATATATATGTTTCCATTTGCTTACTATTCTTTCATTTCTTTTTCTACTCCTGTATTTGAGATTCTCTCTTGTTCCTTTTACACCTACCTTCTTTCCCCTTTTACCTATTGTCTTAGCCTTTGCAGTCCCTGGTTTTTTTTCAAAATCTTTGCTACTCATTTTCTTTTCTCAGGTATTTGTTCTAGTTTCCTGAACTCCCTTAGAGATCTTGTGCATAGGAAGTGTTTTGTCACAGGTCTGGAAAGAAAAGTGACAGCTGCCACTGACCATGTTACCTCTCCCCAGTATACATTTGTTTTTTCCTACCTCAGAACGTGAAGAGATATGACAGAGTCCTGGTTTAAAGGACAGGCGCCTGCCAATAAAGACAGAACCTTCTCTTTGAAATGGAGAATGTAAACCCCCCTCTCTCCAAGATTATTATAATTTTTGAATGAGGGACTCTCAGCAGAGATAAGGGGGTAGGAATAACAGCTCTTTACTAATATATCTAACCAGACAAACAGAAAAAATAGCAGCTATGAAGATTGACAACAAACAGAACAAAAAACTCAGTTCCAGTCCCATTTTTCAGCCGCAGACACTCCTCCTGCGCTCGGTCCTGGTGGAGAGTGGGGCAGAGCCCGCACAGCTGCAGAGGTAGCAGGAGGGAGCAGGGGAGGAGGCGGCAGCGGCAGCGCTGTGTCCCAGGTAGGAGAAGGATGGAGGCAAGCTCCCTGCTCACCGTTTGGGTCCTGGTGCTCCGCTGTCTTCTCAGAGGTAAGAGGCTGGATGCGGAGAGATGCAGGGCAGCGTCCAGCCGCAGAGAACCTCGCTCCCCGGCGTTCGGACGCTTGGGCTGGAAACAAGCAGACCCCGGACTCCTCTCAGACCGCGCCGGCGAGCGAAAAAGCAGAGTGACAGCCCCCGCGCATCCTTTTGTCTCGAGCCATGAAGAGCTTGGGTGTAACCCGGCAGGCTTTCTTAGCATAATAATGAGAAAAATTCACAAAAAAAGAGGAGGAAAAGTAAGAGAACTTACTTACTTACTTACTTACCCTCAACAGTCTAGCATGTATTAGCTATATCAAAACTCAGGCTATTACAAGCCTGAAAAATGAACTGAACCCTTGTATGGCTGAGAGGCCATTAAGCTTGACATTTCTAGGACTGCGTGGAGTTTGGATTAATCTCTGACTTGATTTAACCCACTCTTGTGGGTTAAAGGTGAGAGGAGCAGTTAAAATGAAAAGGAAGAGGTGGTTTGTTCTCAGTTTCAGCAAATCAAACTGATCAGCATTTTCTTCAAGTGCTACATTTGCAGATATTTCCTACATCCAGCTCATTGCACTGGTGTATGTGGAAATTAGGGCAGTATTGAATGAGTTTTCAGAGGCAGACTTGAAGTCTTATGAAATTATTTCTAACAACCCCACTCTAGTTTACATTAATCTGTCACTCTGTGTTACGACTCCAGACAGAGCTGTAGTTCGTTGAAATGATAATCCACTATCATCTTCTTCATACCCCTGCTATTTATTTAACTTACTTCTCTTCAGATGTCTTCATGGCTTTTTGGGCAATGAAAAGGGATTTTAGGGCTTTGGGGTGATTGGCTGAAAGATTAGGGTCACAGGTAGTGTTTTCTTCACGCCTTTCAACAACAGCAAAGAATATTGAAAGAAAAGGGCAGACTCAATAAATTAACATGCTACTCTGAGGTGTCACTGACAGAATTTGGGGGTTTTTCCATCATAGGATGATCTATGCAATGCCTGGTGAGATGCACCTTTCTCAGAAGGGAAAAAAGTACTTTTGCACAGGAGTTAGAAGGACTTATCAGCAGAACTTTAAACTGGAGTGGAATGAGGAAGGAAGAAAGACCAGACTTGCCACTAGTAAGTAGTGGGGATGGACATGAAAGTTTGAGGGACTATGTGTATTAGTGAGGTTCTTCAGTCCTCTCTATGGGGTGCTGGCTGCAATGAGATGCACTCATGTTGAAATGTTTCTACACCAACATGTGCAGCATGAGTCCCTGAGACACATCAGAGTCATCCCTGGTGGAATGAGTCCTCTAACAGAAGTACCTCATTAGAAGGTAATGAGCTGTTTATTCAGGAGGGATAGGCAGGGCAGAGGAGGCAGTGGAGGTCATGGTGGTAGAGTGGCATTGTGTGTAATGGAGGCGCTGGAGTCTCTGAACCTCAAATTTGGCAATGGCCCAGGTGAGAGCGTCTGGATATGTATTAAGGGACAAACAAAAAATGCAGATTTCCTCATGGGAGTCTGCTATGGACCTCTGAGACAGGATGACGGCACTGTTGGATTATTTTTAAGGAAGTAAGAGACACCTAATTCAGCCACTTTTGCTCTTATGGGACAGATATTCACTGGGAATAACACACAGGTGGTACAAGCAGGTCCAAAACACCCTAAAATACTTGTGTTATAACTTAACTGGAAGGACATAGACCAGCTAGAATGAGTCCAGAGGAGGGTTATGAAGATGATTACAGTGATAAAGCACCTTTCCTATGGGAAAATGCTTACAGAATTGGCATTGTTCAGCCTGGAGAAAAGAAGAATCAAGGGAGTCCTTATAGCAGCCTCCTAGTACCTAATGAGGGCCTACAAAAAAGCTGGTAGATCGATCTTTTGTATGGACTTGTAGTAATAAGATGGCTTTAAACCGAAACATAATTGGTTTAAATTAGACATTAGGAACAAAGTCTTTACTTTGAGAGTGGTAGGACACTGCCACAGGTTAGCCAAAGAAGCAGTGGATGTATCATCCGTTGAAGAGTTCAAGGCCGGACTGAAGGGGACTTTGAGCCACCTGGTGAAGGGGAAGGTGTCCCTGTCTATGGCAGGGGGATTGAAATGACATGATCTTTAAGGTCTCTTCCTAAGCATTGTGTGATTCTATGATTCATGGTACAGATACTAAAGGAGGCTGCTATGAGAGGTGCTCTTCTTGGTTTGTTGTTTTTTAACAGAGAGGTTCTAATGACTGAAGTAGTGACTGGTGGCCAAATCATGAAGGAATCGAGTTTAAAATCTCTGATGACAGGAGAAAAAGTGTCAGCAAAATGTGAGCTCTGGACAAGAAGCAAGCAGACTGCTTTTGAAGGTGCTGGGCTTCATCAGTGCTGGTCACTTTCTAAGCACCACTTCTCAAAAGCACAGGAACAGGTAATTCCAAAATGTTAGAAGTCAAGTAGGTGAGGCAAAAGGCCAGCTTGCCTGTGAAGGCACCTTCTTATAGAGCTGAGGTGAAAACAAGAAAGTGTATGCCAATGGAGGAAAGATCACGTGACATAAGGGGCACACAGAGATACTGATCACCACCGTAGGCAGAAAATTTGTGTGTCTGAAAGTCTGTTGGAGCTGAAGTGGACCAGGACAGTGGGACACAGTAAAAAGTACTTTTTAAATGCATTACTAGCAAAATAGGACTAGGCAGAAATAACACAGGCCCAAAGACCTGGCTGATGTCATTGTGAGGCCTTTCTTATTATTTTTTGGATGATCTTAGGCATCTAGAAATGTCTTGGTGAACTGGAAACTGGCAAATTTCCAGATCTCAGCTCAGGTCATTCTACGATTTACAATTCACTTCTAGGACCCTGCATGCAGGTTTGGAATTCTCTCAAACTGAGTGTTATGTAGGATGTCGGAAGATACAAAGAATTTTTGCATTCTTCTACTGCTTCATATTCAATCATCCATCCTAAACGTGATTTTTTCTGTATGCTTTACAAGGACAGACATTTTCTTTGGAAAGAAAATGATGACTAGATGACTAGAAAGAGAACCAGAATCATTAAAAGCTGATTTTCTTACACTGCTCTCAATGTTGCTGCGTTTTAGTACGTTATAACCCTGCACAGAACCTGAAGGGCAATGCAGAAATAGGATGCAAGCTGTGAATCCCAGGAATTTCATTGCAGATCCTAGTAAAAGTTGTTTCAATAAAGTCACAGGGGACTCTAAGAGTGTATTAAATATTGCCCCCTCTACTACACTGTAATGCAGTTAAGTACACAACAGAAACAAAATATAGAACTCAGCTTTACAATTTGTGAAAAGCAAATCTGGCATATCTTAGAAATCATGTAACAAAATACAGAAAACACAGCAGAAATATAGAACTTACACATTAAATTAGTCATTTGCCAGAGGAAGAGAAAATCTGTTTCTAAAATCACTCAACATAATGCCACTTTCAAAATATAAAGCTGGCGAGCAGCAAGAAATTTGGCAGGATATGTTTGACAATGTCATTCTGCCTTAGGAAAAAATACTGTAACAGAAACATTCTAGTATTTGCTTCTCAATGGCAGACATTTCCAGAAACTTCTGAGACATTGAGGTCCCAATAGGCACAAAATGGATGATGAAGAAGAAAAGAAAACCTATTATTTCAAGAACAATCACCAAAATATACTATATACCAACTGGAATTAAACCCAAACAATTTCTGAAATTGAATCATAGCTGTGTTCAGGGAGAGGACTTAGGGATTCAGAGACTTTGCAGCATATTTTTTATTGAAAACTCATACATGTTCATTTTAATTCAAAAGAAACTTCTAAACAGAGAAAAATTTGATTAATTTTACTCCATTTTAAAGGTATTAAGTAAAGAAAATACACTTCTATCACAAGCATGTAATCAGTGAAAATGCAGTGTCTAAAGCAGCTTGTTCCTCTTGTTTACTCAGAATGTCTTCTCCTATTCATGTCATTTATATGTTAACTTTTTCTTATGTTGGTGTTTGCTTTGGCATTTAAACTCAGAGAAAATTAGTATTATTTTGTTTACAAAAACATTAAAAAGTGAGCTACTCCGAATTTTTTTATTACCTCCTAAGATGCATCAATTCTTATCTAGAATTATTTGATCTGGTAAATCCTTGCTTTGTTCTTTCAAAGCTCTATTTACAATCACTGTGAGTTTATCTACAGGACTACGAAGACTGTTTTTGCAAGTCAAAAACAGTAACACAAAAACACAGGCATCAGTCTGAATCTCTTCTCCCTATCATGTTTATAATCAAGAGGGAATTTAAGAACAAGGAGGAATATATTTTCCCAATGTACTAATAATGCTTTCTTTTTTCTGCCCTGCCTCCTTGTACAGTATGCGTACCTGATTATGTGTTGGCAAAGTAGCTGTGCAGCCTCTGTAATTTCTATAAGACAGTTCTGTATGAAAAGTACAGAATGTGATGCCATAGCTTGTTTAAATTTTAAGGAGAATTTTTAGTAAGCAGAAGTTTTTAGAAAGGGATGTTGCCTATTGTAACTCTCAGATGCTCTCAGAATATTCCAAAACGGATGTCTGAGACTTGTACAGCAGTAAAATCAATGTGCAGGAGAAGAGCAATCAATTCCTTCTGTGGAACTAAATATTTTGCATGGGTCTGCTTTTTCATGAGGCTGTCTGCTTTTCACTTTGGGTTGGAGTGAGAACAGTGAGAGCACAGCCCATGTACCTGTATATTAATGACATGACCTTGACTACCTTTTGAATGTTACCCTGGAAACACTTAATCAGAGGATGAGAGAAACCACTAGGCCACTTCAAATTGAAGCTGGAGAGTTCAAAAGGGGGAAAATACTCTAACACTGTGTCCTGGTTGGAAAGACAGATGTCTGTCAATAAAGGCAGAAGCTTCTCTTTGAAATGGGGAGCGTAAACTCCCTTCCTCCAAACTATTAATATAATTTTGAAATTAGGGGGCTCTCAGGCAAAGATAGGGGAATTAGGAACAACAATTCTTTACTAGGAAAATTAAAATAGAAATACAGTAGTACAAAGAACAATCCCAAAACACTGACAGAGTCAGAATACAACCTGATACCCTGTCAGTCAGGGTGTTGGTAGCAATCCCATTAAATGGTGGCTACAGTCCTCCTGGTGTGGCAGATGTGGTTTAGCTGAAGCAGTGCTCCTGTAGAAAGGTGCAGATTTCCGCTGAAGGTCCAGAGGTGATGTGGAAAGGTCCAGTGTTCCTCTGGAATCCAGTGGAAAGACGGATAACTTGCTGTTCAAAATCTCAGTTTTTATCTAGGTAGGAAAGGCTCAGCTCCTCCCCCTGGCTGGAGCATCTCCCAATAGGATGATGTAATTTTATCAGTCATACAGTGGGACTTAATGGGCCAGCAGCAGATGATATCTTCCTGGAGGGAGGATG
>JAODLH010001601.1:947576-965519 GCA_027575645.1 Cossypha caffra | reverse complement strand
AATAACAGTGGTCCCCCTGCATCATCTGTGCACCCTAAAGAGATTGACCTCTTAAAAACCACCCTCATTTATCTCAGATAATTTCATCTGCCTAGTAATGGCAAAACCATTACACAAAACCAGTCTCAGACACCATGTAGAGGAAAAGAGCTGTTATTTCTGTTTGTGGTTTTTAGCTTGTACTAGTGGAATAAATCAGACATAGCAGGTGAAGGGCAGCCTAGAAACTAACAAATTTTTTATGAAATTTCTGGTTTGATACTACTTTTGTTTTCAGTCATTATAACTGACAGTGAGCGTACATCACACTCACTAGTTAACTCAAGAATAGCATTTTTTTTCTCATTATAAATACATATTTTAAAATCATTGGAGTATTTATTCAAGAAACTTCTCAACATTCTTAAAAGTACTACAAACTTTTTCACCTTGCATTCTTGTGTAATAATTTTCAAAAATAACTTGCTCAGATAGTACATATGAGGACATTAAACCATGAAGATCAAAAAAAGCTAATCAAGACCAAGGTAATAGCAGCTTATTCCATTTCCTTTGGAGTTTTCTGAGAAAGTGTTGGTTTGGTGCTTCAGTATTTCAGCTGGTCCTGTAAACCTAGATTACCCATATCACCTCTATTCTGTATTATTTAGACTTACACTGTCCTAGTAGTCTAATGTAGGGAATGTTTAGTGAAAGATTCTCACAACAGGAAAGCAGCCTCTGGTCTGGTTGCCAAGGTCTGCTACTGTCTTCCATCCTATTAGATCAGTATAAACCTTTAGAAGTTAGTGAGTAAGAAGAATAAAGCAGAAGCCTCCTGATTTTTGCATTCCAATAAAATCACAAATTAAACAGTATACATGGGCAAACTCTCCATCTTTTCTGTTCTAAACAGGATTTTATATATCACATACACATATAACAGAATTAAAGACTGACACCTGTATACAGAGAGATTATGGAACTCCTGTCTTTTAAGTTGTTAATATATTTTTTTAGGGGGAAAGCAAACAAAAAAAACCCAAAAAAAACAAACAAAAAAAACCCAACCAAAACTAAATAAAAATAAGCAACAGAAGAGAGCACAGCTTTTCCTAATGAAACATCTAAATAAGAGGAAAAAAAGTCTAGCTCTGTATCAGATGTTCTTTTGGTCTCTAATGTTAGCACTAAACACGGAGAACTTTTATTTCTTTTATAAAAAAATTCTTACACAAAGTCTGCTCTGGGGAATGAATAATAGGCACT
Organism: Cossypha caffra; assembly: GCA_027575645.1. Taxonomy (NCBI): domain Eukaryota; kingdom Metazoa; phylum Chordata; class Aves; order Passeriformes; family Muscicapidae; genus Cossypha; species Cossypha caffra. Next base: position 964,271 of record JAODLH010001601.1, on the reverse strand, counting down.
AAACATGAACACACTAAGGGCCTAATTTTCAGTGTCTCAAAATTCCATTTAAGGACTGTGTACACAGTCTTTTGCATTGGTTCTCAGAACCAATGTTTGGATAAAAAGATTGAGTATTCATGCATGGTGTCATCAATATTTGCACAAAACTGCCCATTTGTGCATACAAAGCTATTTTGGGGTTTATTCGTGTACTGGACTATTTACTTGAACCAAATAATCTGTTGTAATATATTTCAATTTTTGAAATCCTACCCTTCACTACAAAGTCACAAGGAGTTTGCTTCACTTTTTCAGAGCTGACCTAATTCAACATCCTCCTACAGGGGTAGGAAATATACAGCACAGCTTAATCAAATAAACATTTCTCCCTCCTTTTTGGAGACAACTGGGACAGCAATATGGGTCTTTTGCAGGTATGTACCCAGAAACAGACAGTTCCTCATCCTGGCATGCATTAATACTTCATTTAAAACTCAGATAGGATTACAGTGTCGGTATCTGGGAGAAGATATCTATGGTACACTGTGCTTTTCGTGTGCAGACTTTAGCCTTGTGTGAATCACTGAGCGTGGGGCTAGTGGCTGGGAATCCTTTTTTGACTTGCTAACAAGCAATTAATATCATCTCCATGTACAATATTCTGCTGACCTAACTGCCTTAGCCAGCCATCCTGCAAATGCTGGGTTTGGTACTGATGTCCTTTTAAAATCCATCAGGTATGTGAAATAACCTTATTTGTGCTAATGAAGTTTTGTGCTCAGTAGTGCAACAGGCAATTTTTCTCTTAGCTGTATCACATTTAGTGTCATCTACTCTGTTCTTATCTACTGAATAGAGGCAATCACAAATTTCAAATAAATTAAAGTACCTCACAGTCATATAATGAATATATTGCTTTTAAAATAGTATGTGTTTACTTCAGTTTCACCTCAGAGATATTTTAATTCTCTATGGTCAAAGAAAAAGAATGAGAAAAAAGAAACAAAATCACAGCTGCTGCGGAAGTGAACGAGAATATTTTCCTTGTAATCATACATAAAGGTAGAAAATCATTTAAACATACTGTGTCTTCTAAACCTTTAACCACTTTCCAAAGTTTCAACCTCAGCTAAAACTTTCCCTGGTAATTTTTGGTGAATTTACTCAGATTCAGTCTATATGAGCTAATATTCAAACAACAACTGCAATATAAAAGTATCACTTCTGTGTTATAAATTATATTTTTTCCACACTGCAGGAATCTTTGGACACTCTCAGTGACTATTTCAATGCATGTTATGTCATTATATCACTGGCAGGTACTTAACACATCCTTGTTTGAAGCCACATTGTCTTAATTATCTCGGAGACTCAAATGTTTCATGTTTCTTTGCAGACACTGTTACTTGAGCTGTAATTGGACTGCAGGCACATAGCTGTAACCCAATGAAGAATCCTCTTTGGGTGATGCCTAGGATGTACTGTTATACCATATGAATACTCTTTTCATGGTCTGTTTATTTTAGGCTTTTCTGAGCAAGTAAGTGGAAAGAAAACGCGTCTTCGGCTTCAATTTCAATCTCAGATGAACTCAGGGCAAATTTTCACAAATGCAAGCATATTAGGGTATTAAATACTTTTGGCATGTTTTGTATTTTGCCAAAATTCAAACAGATGAACTGTGTAAGCTTTGAAGGATTTCAAAAAACATCTCATATATATGCAAGTGCAGGATACTAGCATCTACGTTTATTTAAGGTGCTTTGTGCCCAATTTTTTCCCCCAAATATCCTGGAGCTTGTCCTTTTAATTTCTTTAGTATTATATAATGTGTACCTTTTTTACCTACAGCTGCTATAGAGACTGTATATTGCCGAATAGCAGACAACATAAGGTAAATAGGATATAAAGATCACAAATCACCACTGTCTTCAGCTAGGTATTGGATATATTTGGACTTTTACAAAGTATAGTTTGTGGAAAATAAATTTAATCCTACTGTTTCGTGCAAGGAAGCTCTTAATGCTTATCTGTCTGTTTTTCCCACAAGCTTTCTTGCTGTCAACTATATAGCGTTGTCCTTTAGAAGAGAAGGTAATGAAACAAATAAGAATGCATATTACTTGAAAGGATACTGCACAGGACATTTACAGAAGTGGATTAACTACAGGGGAAGAAAACCTGCACTTGTATTTTTTAAAATCCAACCCAGCAGGCATGGCATGTCATTGAAATTACTTTCTTTCTCACTCTTTTTCTAAACTACTGGATTTTCCTATATCACGCTTATCCTCCCAATAGCCCATCTTAAAGAAAATTTAAATTCATAAAAGAAATTATGGCAAGCTGCATACATTTAATTTGTAAAGCTGGCAGGATTTTCTTGTCCATGAAGCTTCCTACCTAAGGGAAAAAACCTTAAATAACTATCTCAACACACCTGTCATGTACTCTGCTGTCATAAGATTCTATGTAGCTTTTGTAAATGTAAATGTTCTTGATTAAATAATGTGTAGTAAGATGCTGAAGTCAACAACACCTACAACAGTACCAATGTATTGTGTTGTGTTCCCTACAAAATTACTAGTTATTGTACATTACTAAAGGAGAATAATTTTGGTTAAAAACTAAGAAGGTTTCAAAAATGAGTTTTAGGCCATTTACAAGACTGCAATTACTACAATGAAGCACTGCTAATACTGTTTCCAGAACGATGAATACAAAGCATCCAACTGAAAGATATCTTGTGTTGGTATGTTACTGCCTTGTCCCCGTACCTCTCCCTGATCTGCTGGTTTACCTTTTCTCCAATCCCGTCATCAGCTGGGCACACTGCAGACAAACTTAAGATTTCTTTGCCTCTATTTCATGCTGACATGGCATGAGCTGACTCTTATTCAAATGTTTCTGTGGTGGTCCCTAAAGACAAGAGGTTTACCAGTGGGAGAGAAATAAAATTAATGTATTTTCTATTAATTCAGGGCAGCCTTGGTCCCCTAAGCTTAGGGAAGCCCCAAGGCTGTCTCAATATGTATTAAAGTCTCAATAAGCTTCCAGGTACTTAGAGAATGCATCAAATAAAAAGTCCCTTTGAAACAGGCTATACTCTCCACATCTCCTCCTGCATCTCTGGGTGGAAGAGAAGAACAGAGCTTTGATCAGGAATGAAGGAATTTTACCAGTCCTTTGTACTTTGTCAGGTTCTCCTGAAAGGTTATGGACAATATGGTGGTTGGTCTTGGTATTTTTTCTATCATCAAACAAATATGATTGAAATGAAAAAAACTAAACCAAACATACTGTTAGTGCCTCTAAATAAATTATACAATTGATATCTAAAAATATAAGATTTGATTTTTATTAGTCTTTCATCTCTCTTCCTCCTTGATCTTTTTGTCTTTTTCTGATATCACAAAAAAAGTATTTTCTTCTGTTAATAAAGAAGAAAATTACTTACCAAAATGTCTTTTTTAGAAGAGGTTCACTGTTATCAATCAGTAGGATTTTCTCTCATTTTGTTTGATTTAGCTATAAACCACTTGTTTTGGAGAGCCATTATCCTTCTCTGTTAAGCCTAAAAATGTTATTTTTACTTACAGTTAGTGAAGAGTTTGGTTTTATTTTTCATATCCCACATACTTTTACACTCCAGTATACAAAGTACATTCCAAATTTCCTCTTTTCTTTTATGAAAATAGTGATTTGTAGTGAAATATAAGGTGACTGAAGACTGTGAAAGTAAATATACATACTATTCATATATAGAAAGTGATGCTTTTTAAATGGTAGAAATCAACTCCAAGTTGCAGTCTTCACAGCAGAATAATTTTGTTGTGGAATGCTGATGTCCAGATTCAAAATGAAGGTGTCAGAAGAAGAAAAGAAGGAAGAAAAGAGTATATGAAGAGTACTGGCAGCAATATACTAGCATTCTGTAGTGTTCAAATGCAGAAGTTATAATGTATAAATAGTAAGGTTACCAATTCCCCCATGCATTGCTTTCAAACAGCAAGCAATGAAACAATGACAAGTAAGGAAGAAAATTGTCTTAGCATGGCATACATGTATTTAAAACATTGGCTTGCATATCTCTTATGATCACCTAATTGAGCACATGAAAATACTTGTTGCTCAGAAATACCTGAAAGTTGCTGATGGGAAATTTTAAGCTGAAGTCATTGAGGAATTGGGACATTTTTCGTATAGAAATTCAGACCTAGTAAGTTTTCAAAATGACTCAGAGATATTTCCGGTTTACAAGGTTTTTGTGCTTTATGCAATTTCATTCATTTATCCCTGCAGTTCCCCATTCTTAAGCAAGCAGTTACATATTCATGCTAGAAAGTGAAATCATCCTATTGAGCTAATCTCAGAACATCTCCATGCTCCCTCTGCTCTTTGTATTTTAAAAAATTACAATATTGCAGTGCATTGTGATTGAGAGGCACCATCAATTATTCAAAATTGATTATTGTCTCATTTGGCTGATTTTGACATCTCATCTGATGTTATATGCCAATAACTTTTAAAAGTCTCCTCCATTAATACAGACTTAATGGGCAAGAGACAAGTGTTGACGGGATGTCTGAAGTTCTTTTATCACACAAAAACATTGATTAGGCTTGCTGAATTTGAATGCACTGAAATGAAGTTTAATTTATCATAATAACAGCAGATTTTTCAACCTCAGGAAACAGAGGTAGGAGTGAATTAAGACATAACCCAAATGGCTTTAGTAACAAAATTACTTTTTTGCATTTTACAGCAGTTATTTGCAACTTTGGTAATTGTAATTTTCTACTGAAAGCACACAAAGGTAGTTAATCAATAGTTCCATTTATAAGAAAGGGAAGCAAATGCTCATATTGGGATGTCAACACACCGCTGAAATAAAGTTGAACTGCCAAAACCATAGTTTTTATCTCTGCACCTTAAAAGTCAGTACCTGGCCATCACAGAAGTGAAACTGATTTTTTAAATAAATCTTTGCTAACCACTTAATAACAGATTCCTGCGCAGCAGTGATAAAGATGAAAACAGGACCACAGTATCTTTACCCACATGATCAGAAGGGTCAGCAATGTGAGTTTGCATATATCTAGTATTTCAGAAACTCCAATGTACATGACAGCTTTTTGACCACAGTTTTTGCAGTATATTTTCAATATTCCTGATTTATTTCCTGTCTCCCTGCTGCAATAACTTGGATGACAATTAACCATTGGATTACATAAGTATAAATATTACAGATATATTAGTAGATTAGTATAAATTAGTAACTATATATAATATCAATTAAATATCAGATATTGGGTATTTATAAAACACATACCATATTTATGCCATAATTCAATATTTATAACAATTACTATGGTGATTCTGTGTTCTTTTACTCTTAATTTCTTTTGCTCTAAAGAGAATTTAAGGTGAAGAAGAAAAAGCATTATTATGCAATTTCAGAGGTTTTTTTTACCACATAGAATCACATGATCACAGAAATGTCTCAAGTTGAAAGAGAGACGTAATCTTCCTGCCTCTCACAGAACTACCTAAAAGTGAACCAGGAGCATAAATATGACCAGAAGCACTGACCAGATGCTATTTGACCTCCGATGGGCTTAGTGCTGTGGGTAGCCTGTTACAGTGGCCAATCACCCTCCCAGTAAGGAACCTCTTCCTAATATCCAGTCTGAACTTTCCCTGACACAGCTACCTACCACTGATCACCAGAGAGAGGAATTAATACCTTTCCATCCACTGCCACTCTTTGAGGAAGTTGTAGACCACTTCTTTAGATGAGTCATCTCTCCCCAAGAGTTACTCTACTACAGAAATACACCTAAACATGTTTACATACACACACAAAAGAGCTATTCTGATGTTTCAGGGGTTTAATCCAGGGTGAATTCAGAGATTATGTTCTTATTACTTCATTCACTACTTCATTCACAAGACTGAACAAAAATGGAGCAGTGCCTTAGTGGAACAGATGGGGATCCTCAAACACAAAGAACAGAAGGTGAAAGACAGGCAGGCTGGTTAGATAGACACCCTCTTGGGAAATCATACAAAAATTTAATCTTGAGACAAGCCAGTGCTGGCCAAAATGAAAAAACAGGACTCTCTAGCTGAAGTCAGGAACTCATGTCCTCAGTGGGTCATCACAGAAGGTTGCCTGTACAAAATGCTCAGCAATAGATCTAGAGGACAGACTGAAAAGATCGTTAATCATTACATGCCTTACACACAGCACAAAGGCACTGGAAGTGCCTGAGCTGATAGGGACAGCAGTCTTGCAAAAGGCCTTGCTCTCTAGTCTGGCATATAGAGATCAGACTATTATCTTCTCAGAGCCTCACTTTCATACAAATTTGTCATTTTTGTAATGCTGAGCTTTACTGAGCTTAAGTATTGTGAATTGTATCCTAAGGACACATAAAAGAAAGCTTTGCACATCTTTCCCTCCACTCACTGTACAAAGAAACAAACAAAAATCCCCAAACCAAACAAAGAAACAAAAAAAGAAAGGAGTTCAATTCAGCCCTGGTTTATTGAACAAACGTGTACATATACATAACTTAAACTAAAATGCCCTTAGATGTAGAATATCATCCACTGCAGTATGAATGGGTTCTATTGAAGTCATCATGCAGTGGATCCCTTAAGCATCCACTTCAAAACCTTCTTGGAAAAACATTATTATGTAGAGTCACAAATCATTATTATGCAAACACTACCTCAGGGGTAGTGAACAAAACAGAAAATAGGACCTTGATATCATTTTTTGCGCCGTATTGTCATACTTTTTCATATGCACTGGAACTCTCTACAATGCAGAGGAGCAGGCATTGAAATCCATGCCTTCAATGGAACCTAATTTAGACCCTTTAAAAGCAATGAATGTAGATTGATCAGCAGGGCAGCAGGGGCAGCTTTGGAGCTTTGCACAGTGTAATTTGAACTGCCTCCCAGTAGAATGCAAGCCATCATTAATAACAGCTCCACTGTCCTGACACAGCTCAGGCACTGCACACTTCAATTGCATTTCAGAAGGGCAAACAATTGTATATATCAGTCGACTACATTTCCTTTTCATTATTGTATTACACCTCATTGAAAAACTCTGATCCATCAAAAATGAAGTATTAATTTCCCATCTCTTTTTCCAAGTCTCAGGGACAATATGGCCCTGAAGTTTAAGGATTATAGTGATTCAACCTATGAATGTAAAGCATAATTTTGCATAAGGCATTGTTTCCTAATGCACTTACTTTGTCACCTTTGTCATCTATACTGAGTGCAATGACAAATATGGAGTTTTGTGTCTATTTATCCATTATTTAAATAGACAGAGTACTTATGCAGGGCAGGTCAAAAAAGTCAGTGTTGGACCCTGCAGAGATGGCTCTGCATAATACTTACAGCATTACACCAGACACTACTCTAACAATTCTTCATCTGTTTTCTAAACTGGCACTACCCCCTTGGATTCAGAGAAATTGCTCCTTATTTATCTGCATGCAAGTGATAAAAGAATCAGATCTACTCTATTCCTTTAGAAAAAAAAACACTTTTAGTCCTCCAGTTAATCTGTGGAGTAAGTGGTTCTGTTTTGCAGTTTCTCCAAATAATGAAGAGAGACTTTTATGCAGTTATTGAGCTTTCTCTGAAAAGTTTTCATCAGGTAACTAGGGAATCCAGAGTTAAAGAGCTAGAAATTGTACCTGCATTGGTTTTTATCATCTTCCTGGTTTTTAAGGGAAAACATTTACTTGGAAATAATTTACATATTTGTCTCAATTTCTGTGAAAGGACCATCTATTTTCCCAGTACCTTTGTAAGGATTATCTAACACACTATCAGAAGTAAAACTCAGGTAAAACAAACCTGACATTTACCTGACCTCATGATAAAAGTGCTCACAACATCTGTTCATCCTAAGTCTTTCATTTTGCCTCTTTCCCATATGCTGGTAAAACTAAGATAGGCTTTTTACACCTCTCTGAGGTAACCAAGTACCAAATCTCTTAGGAATGAGACCCTCAGTTAATTCTAGAAATACTAACCAGCAGCAGGCAACTTAGCACTAGAGTTTTATAGGTTAAAAATAACCTCCAACTAGAAAATAACAAGCTTCTAGTGCAGCACACACACTGATTGATTACAATTAACATGAAACTGCACTGAAAAGTGGATATGGTTACTCTGAAGCAGCTTAAATTTCCAGATGGTCTTGTTAAGATGTAGCCTCGAGTATTGCTAATTACATGACTGTAGTCTTTGGACCCAATCCTCAGATGGCACAGTCTCATAGCTAGGATATTGCTCTTTATATTTTAATAGAATTTAAATGACAACAAATATTACAAATTCTGCTCTTCCTTAAAGGAATATTAACTTGGAGTTGTTTCTGCTTGCTACTGACTCCTATGGGAAAAAGCACAGTGTCAGAATCTCCCAGACAATTCTTCCTGAAATGCTCATGTGTGCAAAGAAACATAAAGAGCAAATACAGTTCAAATACTATGTACTTAAATGCACCAATTGCTATATTCTCTTCAATTCTTACATTGTGCCATAAAAGTAGCACTGGATTCATCCTTGAGAGAGTGTTGTATTTCCTATCTCTCACAATATAAAGTTTTACCTGTGTGTCTTCTAGCTAGTTTTTGTTTTGTTTTGCTTTGCTTTGTTTTATTGGGTTTTTTGGGGGGGTTCCTTGCTTTGTTTGTTTTTTTTTTTTATTTTGTTAGTGCCTCAGAGTCTAGAAATTCCACTGAAAAGCTGTTTGAAGGAATTATCAACATGATGGTGGTAGTATGGGGTGGGGAATGGAAGGAATGTAATGACCATATTTCTGGGCATTCTCCCATCATCTGACCACATAAAATGAGTATAGGGGATCTGGAACTGAGAACACAGAAAGACCTCTGCGGACATCTGCAGGTGGACCTGGTCAGCCACAGGTGCTGCAGGTGACTCTGGCATTCATCTTTAGCAATAGATGCAATGGAGGTGTACCTGTAACCACTCACCAGAGCTCATTAGATGTTCCAAAGATAACCAAGGAACAAAGGAAGCTGAGAAATATTCTCATGTGCGTAAGAACAGTCTTACTAAAGGTTCTCGTAGTTCAGTTTTCTTGTTAATCTCTGCCGTGTTAGTTTCAAATAGTCTTTTATAACCTTTCTGATCTGTAAGAAAAATAAGTAATATAAGAAGCATTCCTTTTCTTTGTGGTCACTGGGCTATTCAGCTGCTCTTGCAATATCCTGCACCACAGTTCATTTTTCTTGGACATGCACAGAGCTTTTTAGGAGCTGGTGGTAGAGAAGGAAAAGAAGTGTCTTTCATGGACAAGCCTTAACCAAGTACAGCTCCAGGTACTGTGGAGAAATTGCCTAAATCCTCAGGGTTTATGCAAGGGATTTCTAAGTGTATTCTTGGCAAACTTGACATACATGAAACTACATAGGTCACAGTGAATTTTGTGGTTCCTTATCATACACAGAGCAATGACTCAGTACTTTTGCTTTTCAAAGGCTAACTTCAGTAATCTTGAATATTTCTTTCCTTTTTTAAATAAAACAGCATGGCTTGCAGTCATACCAGAAAATTCATAGCCAAATCTGCCCTAAATCCCAGCAGTCTGGCAGCTTCCTTCTCTTTTTCTGTACTCCCCTGGAGAGCTGCAATTTCTGTATTACTATTTTCATTGATAGTTCAGCTGTAATGAGCAAGATGACTTATACAGCATTTAAGTTACTACAAAATCAAGTTTTAGGACAGAGAAGCAAGAATTTATTTCTAACTTGCACGGTATAAAGGTAATTTTCTATCATAGGGAGATGGTATTTCTTCCATTCTTTTTCATAGTTGCAGTAAAGGAGAGGTAGTGCAGCCTCAAAAAGATCACAGGCAGCCTGAAAGTTTCATCTCAGTAACACATGTAGCTAATTGTTATCTTTGTTACTACAAGCTAACTACTTGGTACTGCCTGTAATACAGAAAATTAAAGGCCATATATAAAAAGAGCATATGCAAAAGCCACCCACTCCTGCAATAAAGAAAATGTGATTAATCACTATATGTGTTGCCAAAGAAAGATTTGCTTGCGGTAATTATTGGAAAATATAACCTTTCATGGGCAGAAAGGAGAGTAATAAAAGGAGAATAAAAGTGAGTATTGGAGCACAGCAGATGCAGGTATACTATTGCAAAGCCTTTAAGTCATCAAAGTGCCCTTCCTGGCTGCTCCTTCCAATCCCTCCTAATCAGCTGGAGGTTTTTGTTTGTAGTTGTAGAAGAAGAGATTACAGGAGACCTTGCCCCTGATAAGTCACCCTTGTACTAATTACCAAAGAAGAGAAACAGCCTTGCCCTTAATGGGTTGCTGATGTGACTAATAAAGTGTGATAAAAGGGGTGAGTTGGCTGATCGGGGGTGGGGAGGAAAGGAGACCTGAAGGAGGTAGAGGAGCCCTGAGGAAGAAGGAACACTCCAGAGAGACACAAGGAAGAGAGTTGCTGCAGTAAAAGATCTGCTATGAGGTCAGTCTGCCTCCGATGGAGTTGGAGCCTGCAGTCATAGTTAATCTAGGTGAAAACCTGCATTCAGAGTCTGCAAACCAACACTTGCAGTCATAATCCTGCAGGAAATAGCCAGCAGTCAGAGTCTGCAGTTGGCCCCTACAGTAGAAACTTCCTGTATTCGGAGTCAGGATGGCTAAGCTGTAAAGGAGAATAAACTGGGATCCTTTTCATATTGTTCAATGAGAGACTGTGGCTTGGCTCATTTCTACCCAGAACAAGAGGTCTGCTGCAACATTTGTTTACTTATTTATTTCTATCTGGAACAATGGTTGCTATCAAGGCCAGCAGGCCCAGAAGAATGCCTCCTTTAAATAATAAGTATCCTTCCACCTCGATGTAATTCTCTCAAAAAATAAATAAATAGTTGACTGATGAACATGTACTTAGAGAAGATCAATTTCTTTTGCTTTCCAGGCAACTGTCCCTGACTTTGATTTGTTTGCTTTTGCCTCTTAATGCTCTTTCCTGCACTTAAAATAAAAGAATCCTGCCCATTGTTCTTATGTTTGCATGTACTGGCTGTGGATAGTGCTAGCTGGCAGGAAAGCTGTTTGGTTTTAAACACATTTAAAGTCTTTTGATACTCAGTTTTGATTTAATTTTCTACTTGGGAACATTTTATTCTTGTTTCTAATGTGAAAACAAGTAACAGTATGCACTTTTTCTTCGGTTGCTCTGTGTGTAAGTTCAATAGAGGGCTGAAGCACTCACTTTGTATTAAAATTAAAATCCAGGTTAATGTCCATATAACAGAGAATAAGATGTAAGGTGTTCTTCCACTACCATACAAGGTAAACTTACTCATGTAGGGAAGACAGAAACATCTCAGGTTGATAATCCTAAATTCCTGCAGGTAAAGGGAGAGTGGTTACTTTGAAAATGCAAATACATGGTCAAATTTCAGCATTCACTTTTCTTGTGTGGCAAGAACCACAGCCAGTCAGTGCTTTCTGTACCCACAGACTCACACCCTCTCGCAGCAACAAAAAGAAGTTAAAGCACACAAGCTAGAAAAATCAAGACTGATCTCAGATAAATACTTGCATTTAATATATTGTGAAAACATAGAAGCCAAGGTAATTTTTTTAATGGGTTTTGAAAAGTTTCCTCAAAGAAAAATCATTCAAATGATGCTCTGAACATGAATCTTAAGTTAGTAATTGAATGCAACCATTGCTGGTAGTTACTGCCGTGTTATCATGCTTCAGGCTAGCCCCGTTTTTTTAACCTGCTTTAAATGTTTTAAAGCATTCTAGATGGCTGTGAGCCTCAGAGGAAGATATCTTATTGCAGGGGAGCTTGGCAGGCCCCATATCTGAATGTAACATCAGGTATTGTGGCAAATAAAAAATACAGCACAGTGGATATCCAGTACAAAAAGATTCATTCAGGAGAACAGATTAGGGGACCTAGGGAATGGGGGTACAGCTGTATAAGACAGGTGAATAGCATTGAAGGAAAGACACGGCATGCTGATGTGTATTAGCCAATTACAAAAGAGTAAAAGGGCACGCAGGTGTTATGCACGTGAGAGAAAAGGTATAAAGAGTTACAAGGAGAGGGGTGTGGTTGCTGGAGCTAGCAGGTTGTGCTGTGAGAGGAAGGAGTCTGTATTGCATGGTGCTGCCTGTGGGATTGCAACAGAGAATAGGCAGAAAGCTTTAATAAACTGCTGATATTTGCTATCATCTTCAGCATCAGTCTTTTAAGCCCACTGTCAATCGGGGGAATATTTTAGATAACACGGGGTTGATGTTGGTGTTAGTCTTGTGACCACGGTCAAATTGGAGTCCTGTTTTAGGGGTGAGTGATGACAAACAGTGCCCCGTGTGAGGAGCTGGTGGCAGCAGATTCATGGTCACGGTTAAAATCTCTCGTGCATGATGCAACGCCAGCCCAAGGCTGTGTGACCCTCTGTGTGGCTGAGCCCGGGACAGAGCAGCTGAAGCCCAGCAGTGACTTTTATTCCTGGAGTCAGATGTCAGGCTGCATGTGGAGATTCACCAAGAAGATTTCACTTCATCTTTCTACAGAACTATTATTTTTTTTTTTTTTTTTTCTCTTCCTGTTGTTAAGTTTCTTTTCTGGTATTTCAGCCTGCTTTGCTAAAATCATCAGAGAGCAATGAGGACTATATATACCAGTATCTGCATTCAAATGGTACCAGTATATCAGTTTCTGCATTCAAATACTGGGTAGTTTGGGGCTATCATGGATGGCAAAACAAAATAGCTCTGAATTAAAACCTATACTTTATGTAGAAAGTCTCTACAGAAAAGGAGTCCCAGCTCCATTTTCTTAACATTACTTAAGCAGTATGACAAATAAGAGTTATTTTAAGAAACAGCTTCATTCATTACAAGGTTCTCTTAGCCTCAAACAGCTTGACAAAACTCAAGAGTTACTTTAAAGAAAAAAAAGAAGAAAAAAGATTAGAAGCATATTACTTTTGAAATGTAGATCCAGCACAGGTAAATCATGATTAAATTAGAGGCCACACACTTGGATCAGTGCTTTGCCCTGAAGATAAAGCAAGCATTGTTCATATGAAAGACAAAATCAAAAATTTTCTTTAGCAGATAAGAACTTTCAGTAGAAACTTGATAGCACATGAATAAAGACTATGAAGAGAAAAACATTCTGTGCACCAGATTAATCTAATTTTTTTTCCATTCTAAATTTTTTATTATTTCTACTAAACAGTAGTTTACTACCCTTGTTGCTATTCACTTAGACAAACTTTTCACAGTGAAATGGAAACAAAAAATACATAACTACAGTGGACAAGTTATGCTTTTAAATTTTGAATTTTAGAATTTTGACTGTGACCATGAAGAAGGAAATTGTAAGGTATAATGCAATTACTATGTTCTTTCACAAAATCAATGTAACAAAGAATAAATCCCACTCCACAAAACCAGTAAATAATGATATAAAGCAAAAAACAAACAATAGATGTAGGCTTTTCACTGAATTTATTGAGCCTATATATCTTCAGAAAGTCAGTCTTATTACATTATTTTGCTGTGATAACTTATCTGAATTTATTATAATGTTATCTCTTAATTTCCAATCATTTTATTTTGTATTTTTAAACTGTTTCCCAGAATGGCTTCATGAGAACATGAAATTAATAAGTGTCAACACCTCATACAAAATAGAGATGATTTATCTCTCTACTTGGGTTGTATTTCTCTACTTGATCTAATTGCACAGAAATCTGATGAGTACAAAAACCATCTCAAGGTAACTAAATGACAAGCATTAATAGAATGTTATATGCACTTCAGGAAGCAGAGATAAAAGTCAAAGGTATGAATTTTACAGGTTGTCCTTGAGAAAAAAGTTGTTTTATATTTGTTAATATTGCACTGGATGTGTAGTTAATAATTTCTCATAAAGCAGAAATTATTTTCGAAATTCATCTGGATTTGTTTGCTTTGGTAGCTGCCTTCAGTTTGTCTTGAGATTGTACAGCCATGTGCAGTCCATAACCTGTGCCTCCCTTGAAATTCATAGCTAATTCATGCTGTTAATTACTGCAAGAGCTGCATATCCTATGGAAATTACAGATAGCCAAATGTAGGTTAAAAACAGATACATCTTTATTTCCTTTCCTTGCACAGTTTTTTTTTGAACTATCTACAGCTTGCATTTCTTCCCCTTCACTCTGGCTTTGTGTGTATCATCATTTAGCCACTGTTCCTAGAAATAGCAATTAGTAGAAAGATTGCTATGTAGAAGTAATGTTTACATTTCTTCCTGAACATCTTTCATGTCTGTAGAGAGAGAAGCTCCATGTCACAATCTGAGAATGTCTCTCTTTAAGACAATATTAGTGTCTTTCTTTCCCGTGTGGTAGATGGGGACCTTTGCCTCTCCAGTGAATCTTGAGAATCAAGAGTTAAATCCCTGACACAATCTGCTTTCAAGTCTAATGAGACTCCTGAAGATCAAGGTGAGGAACTTGAATGTGTTCATTACCAGGATCTGGAGGTAATAGATTTTAAAAGAAAGTTTAATGCTTAGCATGAACTTGAAATTGCTGAAAGCTATTGTACCTGATGTCATTAACTTACTGAGATGCTTGGAATTTGAGATTGCACAAAAAACTGTCCCCTAGACAGTCCAAAGTACAGAGGCAAAAGCAAGATATTAAAAAAAATAAAAAAAAATATAAAAAAATTTAAAAAAAAAAGGTTTTTTTTAATTTTTAAACAAATAGTCCTAGTCTTATACTTCTCAGAATCTGAGAATAAAATTGTTAATACTGTGGTACCATGAATATAGGCCTTCCAAGGCTGGTGAGATGTTACTTGCACTATTTATGTATCTTTTACCATACAGGATTTGGCTCCAAGGCTACTGAATTCATGTTTCATTTTAAAAATAATGTAGGACCTAGCAGTGGCAATATGGGAAAAATTCATATGGACCAAGGGACTTGTGTATGGTGTTGTTTCTTCTGAAAAACTGTTCCTGGTAGCAAGGCAAGACTATGATACAGTTGAATTCCATAAATAAAAGTCAGACATAGTTCAGTATGAAATACTGACATTCCTTTCCCATGAAGTCTTAAATGGATTTAAAAAAAAGATTAGGCGTGTGTGACAAATTAATCATCACACACATACATTTAGTGCTTACAGAAGGTGTTCATAAACGCAGTCAGCAGAAAGATTTTGAGCATTAAATCACACATATCATTAAATGCTTTCAGTATTACTATCATTTACTGCAGCCTCCAGATGGAAAATTAAGGAGAAAGAAAGCAAAAGTTGTCTACCTAAAAATGATTGTGGTTTAAATTGTGGAGCTATAATACCTTGTATTCTTCCTATGACAATATTATACCAGCCTTTCTGTTCAGAATATTTTCATTATGTGGTCCCAATGCAGACTTCAATCAGGAATTGCTTTAATGAGCTCTAAATTTAATACAATAGGACTTGGCAACTTAAAATCAAAAACATATTTTATTCAGGCTGGTCCAAACCACTTTCTCTGTAGAAAAACTCTCTCATTTACCAAGAATTCTGCTTCTGTTTTCTTTTTCCTTAAATAATTTTTAATGTTCCAGCCAACCCTTTTTACCCAGTGTGGTCTTTTCACATCCTCCCACAAGCTCCTAACTTTGTAGTCTTTGAGGGCTATTCCTGCACAATGACTCTTTGGAGTCTTAGGACTCTTGTCATGAGTCACCAGAAAAGTTAACTATCAGAGAGCTGGGCTTAACTCTGTGAACTGCTAATACACAGAGAAACCTGGCTAGATAGGGGCATATGGAGCACTGCTGCACATCCCAAAGCAATACAAAGAAAAAATCCCATGCAAATGCTGACTGAAGCAGGTAAGACAGGACATCCACCTGAATACATACAGCCAAATGAAACAATTCATGTCTGAAAGTGCTAGCTGCAGCACACAGAGCACTTAAGGGATTCTGCTATGTTGAAATATTCTTAGATATGTAATTGGCATATTGGATAATTGACTACAAAACCAGATTTTAAAAGTGTCTATGTTTGGAACTAGACATAGTTTTATGTCTAGCTCCCATAGTTCCTGAACTCCCAAACCTCATTATAGATCCATGTAGCACTGAAATATTTGAGCTACTCACCATCACACCTGGACTCCAGAGCTATTTCACAGATCCACACTTCATGTAATTCCTAATGCCTCACTTTTTGGTTCAGTGGACCAACTGAATAATCGTTTTCAGAACAACATGTATTATTCAAACTTTTGAAAACAAAGAAGGCACCTAGTTACAGCCCAGGGAGGGAAGGTGGGATGTCCAGGGAAATTTTGATGGACACTCACATGTTCAAGAGACAGGCTGTGCAGGAAGACAAAATACAGATAAAACACAAGAGGATGGGAGTGTAACTGAGAAGGGACAAAGCTCGCTGGGAGGCCAGTTGATAGAGATGCAGGTGAATCTCAAAGAAATTAGAAAAACAAATGGCCTTTGAAATCATTTAAGAGAAGTCAAGAATGGGGGAGGGGAGGGGGAAAAGGAGGACAGAGAGAAAGAGAGAGGAAGGAGGGAAGGAGGGAAGGAGGGAAGGAAGGAGGGAAGGAAGGAGGGAAGGAAGGAAGGAAGGAAGGAAGGAAG
>JAODLH010001601.1:936622-947476 GCA_027575645.1 Cossypha caffra | reverse complement strand
AAGGAAGGAAGGAAGGAAGGAAGGAAGGAAGGAAGGAAGGAAGGAAGGAAGGAAGGAAGGAAGGAAGGGAAGGAAGGGAAGGGAAGGAAGGGAAGGAAGGGAGGGAAGGAAGGAAGGAAGGAGAGAAAGAGAGAAGAAAGGGAAAGGAGTCTGGATGAAGCTAAAGCAGTAAAAGGAAAAAAGAGGCTGTATCGATGAACATACTAAAGTCTTAATATTAAAAAAAGGGCATATCTCTCCATGTATGTATTCATAATTCCAAGAGATCTCTGAAAAGAACATTTGTGTCCTGTCTCCAGAAAAAATACAAACCTCTTTAGCAATCTCTACCTGTAAGGCACGAGTGTGAAATTCCTTAAGAAGTGTAATAAATTTACATAAATAATGGTTGCATGGTATGGCAGCACAAGGGGTTGGCCTGTGGTAAACATTGAAGAGAAAGATTAAAACAAAAAAACACAGAAGAAAGAAGATAAGGAATCTATGTCACTAACTGGTAAGACTTTCAGCAGTCTGAAGAAGGTGCTCCCAACAAAAACTGTAAAGGGAAAACTAAGGCTGTTTCTTGCAAAGTTGCCTAATCCTAGAGAAAAATGTCTTAAAGTTTCTAGGCTGTGCAGAAGTGTGATGAAAAAATTTTTGGGTCTTGACTACTAACCTCATGGTAAAGTATTGCAGCATTTTCCCTATTCAAGTCAATATAAGTTTTTTATTCCAATTAATTCCCGCTCTCTTTTATAAACAATACACTAGAAGACAAGTCTGTTCATAATGCTGAATTCATGATGTAGCAGTCTGTTTTTCATAATTTTTAACTCTTCCAATATTTAAATATTTTTAAAATGTATTCTGTTGAAGCATCTAAAGTGCATCAATATCATATTGTATGATTTTCTGAATACTGAGTTCCAAAGAATTAGAATGTCTTGATGTTTTCTGTCAAAAAGGCCATAGTTAAATCCAAGTCTTGCAAAGGCTGAGAGTTTAAAAAATTTTAGGACATATTTTTATCTAGAACTAATTATTATAAATTTTAACTAGTATTTAGAAACTCAATTTTAGAATTCTCTTTAAATCATGATCAGACTGTAACATAAAAAAAAAAAAAGTAGCCTGCTGTTTATTACTTTGATAGTCATCTGTAGCAGTAAAAAATAGGTTACTTCAGTAAAGGTGTTCAACATCACTGAAATTAGCTTTGTACTAAAAACCCAGGGCTTGAGCCCCAGTATCCTTATTTTGAGTCACTGAGAGTCACACAAGAAACAATGAGTAGCTCTTTCAGGGTAGTGAGAAATAGGAGCAGTAACAATAAGCAGAATGAATTAAAATGTATATATTACCTATGGCTTGAAATCAAAGCACTTCAGTACTGCATTAGGGTGAACATTTTCACGCTTCCAGCACATTCAGTGAAAAACCTCTCCTGGTGTTGTCACATTCCCATATCTAGTAAGAACACCAAGGACACTGGCTGGCATATTCAAAGTGCAAAATATTTTCTGTGTTTGCCTAGATCTCTCACTATTAGTGCAATGGTTCTAACAAAAGCCTGGATTCTGTGCAGTATACATACTCTTTGTACTCCTCAAAAGATCAGTGGGAAAAACAAGACATGTACTTGAGATTCACAGTAGAACCCAAAGCTTTGCAAAGTAGATGTAGTGTTATTATGTTGACATATGGTCAAGAAGAAGGTGAAAATAACCTTAATGGTCACAAAAAACCCCTCTTATTTTCTTGCCATTGTTGATTTGATTAATTTTAAATTTTTTCTGCTCTAAACAATTCTATGAAAAAGGCTAAGAAATTTTTTGTCCAATTTTCTTTAAGCAAAAGGTCTGTTTAGACCCCTGCCATAGCAAGAAATAATATTAATAGTAATAAAAAAACACACAATAAAGTGCTTGTATAACGAAATGGAACTCAGAAAAAGTGTACAAAATGTCATAGCCATATATTATATATCATTATGAGGTAAATGGGATTTGAAAAATCTTGGCTGCTTATCCAAAATGGTTTTACACAATTGCATAATGGTTTGAGGCTTATGCAGAAAGTAAACATTTGAACTCAAAAAGAATGTGTTGTTTGTAGCAATTTCACAAAATGTTAAAGAAAAAATGTGGAGGCTAAAGATCAGTTAGGCAAGTTAGTTTACCTAATGTACTCCCCTGCCAATCGGAAAATTTTTTAAAGCTTTTCTAACTTATCCATTTTTATCCGTTCATTTTGATTCCCTGTCCTGTCTGGCTACATACATCTTCTAAATAGCATAGATGAGGGTCTAGTGAATATCTGTCCATCAAACCACCCAGTTTGTTCCCACATGGCAGTAATTTTAATATTATCACTTATAATTCTTGGTTCAGGCCCTGTGCAGAGGCACCCCTACAGCTGGAAGAGCTGGGGAAAGGAAAAGATAGAGAAATTACTTTGCATCATAATAATGCCATTAGAACAGGCTATTTCCACTGCATCTAGAAGCAATTATGCCAAAACAGATCTGTTTGTATCACTGTGTACACTCCCAAATGCAGACCTAGTGTTGCACTGCAAAGGAAAGAATGGCAGTGTTAGGCTCTGTGAGGACAGGGCAGCTCTTTTCTGATAGAGAGCAAAGCATGAGTATATTCAGGTGTGTGTTTTTCTCATGTGCTTGCATGTGATGAGCAGAAACTAACAATAAATATATAAAAATGTATTTTCTACAATTTTTTATACCTTGAAATTGACAGATTATAAGGAAAGACACTAGGACATTTTTTTCTAGTCTAACACTAATAAGTAAAAAAAAAAAAATTTTTTTTGTGTCTTGACATGTTGTCAGACTGGCAAGTATGAAATTTTAATGTATGTGTAAATAAATGTATATGCGTTTGCATATGTTACATGTTCTTAAGAACATTTTAATGAAGAAAGTGATTCTGGAACTGAGACAACTACCATATTGTGATTTCCTTTATAATTCACACAACTGTGATTCTTTTAGTTTGGCAAGTTGTACAGACATGTTTCTCAGACCCTTCCTCCAAGAATGTTTCCCTTTCATTAGCTGGCTTTCTGTCTTCTCCACTCCCATCAGCATCTAGCTAAACCTTAGATCTATCATAAACAGGAGACTGGGTCAGATGGCTGCGATCTAGAATAGTCTGGACATAACAAAGAGGATTGAAGTTGGCAGTCCTGCCATAGGAAGCCCAGCTGTGAAAGCTTCCATTCTGCCCATGTCAGAGTTCACTTCTGTTTGAACAGGCATGACATAATAACTGTGCCTTGAAGTGCTGCTGTGTGCATTTCTCTTGAGAACTTCTGTGGAATTTTAGATTAAATTAGAATTTATCAGTGGCCAGATTCCTGATATAGTTGAACAAGTAAAATTATTCATCAGTTGTTATTCAAGAAGTATTCTATTTTAACACACATTCTTCAAACAGAAACATTGAACAAACACTCCTATATGAAAGAAAGGAAGTGGTTTTTTGGTTATTACATGAAAACTTCAAACTTGTTTGAATGCCAGAACTTTGAACTGGTCACGGTAATACATGGAGGCATAGGAAACAAAAATACCCTACCACAAAACAGAAAAACAAAACAAAACAAAACAAAAAAGACCCAAACCAGAGGCACATCAATTTCACTGGGGTATCAGCACTAGCCTCTTAATTCCTGGAGTCATGTAAAAGCAGAAAAATTGTTGCTTTCTCTGTGAAAGTTAAGTCTAACTCCAGCAGAAAGAGTGATTCCTACTGGTATCTGAAAAGAGCCTGTAAAACCACTTTCAAGGAGAGAAACAGACACAATAAATCTCACCTCTTTCCTAACACACTCTTTTCTTTGATTGGAAACAGAAGTGCCTCTTGCCAGATTTAGTATTTCCTCCTCTCCTACACGTGTCATTGGAGGAAATATAAAGGTGACTGTTCCATAATGTTTCCTGTAAGGCTCCTCTGAGAGCTTATGGTAAAAGAGAGTAACTCAAAAGTCAGGGACATGTACCATGTTGGGCTGCTAAGGAATGCAGTCACTGTTACCCCCATGAGAGCACAGTAGAAATTTTTCATGTAATCTTGTGAATCAAAGATGAATCTGCTTCAAAGATTGGACTGTTTTGATAAAATATATAGCAGTGAAAAAAAAAATGGCTATGCAGTTGGTACCATAGAGGGGTGAGGATTTGGACTCCAAAGACATTATTTACATTGTTTTCTCAACATATATTATCAATTATTCTAATGAAGTCCTTGATTTACATTCTGACACATAGGAATATTATCCTACTTAAAAAAACTATGTGTTTGAGTACAAGATATATGAATTTATAATGTGATAGTGTTTTCATTTGGTAGGGATTGTTATGTATTTTGGAGAGAATAAATCCCATGAGATTTGGAGATTTGTGAGCTAAAGAAGCCTGAGAAAAAGTTTTGTGTGAGAAATCCACCTGGACTTGAAAAATTATTAAATGATCATTTTGAATTCTATTTTTAAAATACTATCGATAGATTTTATAGCAAAGGAGTGTATATCAAAAGAAAGGAGGTGAGAACTCCCAAAAAGACATTTTTCTGTGGTAATATTGAGCTCTCAAAAACATCAGAGTAATAGGACTAAAAGTCCTTGGCTCTGGTACAAAATCTGACTGTCTTTCCAGGCCCTCAAGCCTCTATACCATAAAAAAAAATCTCCATACACCTTCATCCCTTTTCATGTTCTGCTCTATTCCTTATGCTTCACTAATGGATTTAATTGTAATAAATTAATGCTTTATGCATTTCCCACACAGCCACTAATTTTGGTGCCCGTTGCATGGTTTTCACTTTGTATTGTGACTAAGTTTGTTCATTAAGTTACAGTTTTTTCCGTTTTCAAATCCACTTTAAAATCTCATTTATGCTTTGCTGTTCATAATAATAGAAAGGAAAAATAATCAGTCCCATCGATAAATAAGCAGTAATTAAATGTTACAGCGTGAATATTCGTCAGCTAGTGGGCCACTAACGCTTGACATAATTTTCCTCTCTTTCTTTTCTCTTTTCCTTTATTGAGGAAGTAATAATAAACTGAGTTTTGACATGAACAATCTTTCAGAGCTTGCTTTGTTGTTTTGGGGGTGGGTTTTGACATATGAAATATCTCAGTATCCTGAATACAAAATTGAATTATTTAAATTTCATGTTATCTCAAGACAGGTTAGTTGTACCAAACGTACACTCCTTTGCTCATAATATCCTGGGAAAATTTGTCTTTTCTAGATTGCCATGGCCATGATTTGATTCAGTACTTCTCATCACATGGAACTACTGGGGTACACAGTTGTCATTACAGTTAAACAGCTGTCATAGAACAAAAAGTAGGATCCTGAGACACATCTTTGAACTACCTGTTTTTCTATTTATATCCTTTTCTCATTACTTAATGACCTTGATGACCGAATAATGACCGATCTATAATTTATATTATTTGTATTGTTTATTTGGCTTCCCTGTGGTAGAACATCTAAAGCATACAGATATTTATAAATTCTGGTAACAGGTTGGGCAGTACAATGCAAGAATAAATAAAGTGCAACTCACAGAGTGTACTGCAAACTGCAGCAAATGATGGGCTCAATATCATACTGGAACACATCCCAAAAGCAGCATCAGGCACCCTAACTTCTTGTTACCACAATGGTATTTTGCTGGTCTGTATTAATCAAGTACTCCTAAAGAAATTTATAATTATTGCTGCTTTTTGAATGAACTTAAGTTGGTCAATATATATCAAACCCCCATTGTAGAAGATGTTGTTATGGAACTGTTTAAAACTACTGAATTAATTCAACATGAAGTAAACATCTTCTTCTGTTTATAAGCATTGTTTTGCAGTTGAAAATAAAGCTGAAAATTTCAAATTCTGGATGCCATAAAAACTCTTTGGCAGTGTGACTCTTTCTAAAACAGAAGTAAACAAATAAGAAACGGTAGTGCTTAACCTGATGTAATAATGCAAGAACAATGGTTAATCCAGGACATAAAATTATAATATGGTACAACATAATAAATTGAGCATCAAGTGGGACAAGGAAGTAAGAGGAGATCTGAGTTCATAATTGCCACCCTACAGAGGAATGTACCTTGGTCACCCCCTGATTTATAAGCCAGCAGTGAAGCACTTTTAGAACTGTATGCATATTTTTAATTCATTCTTGGCAAGTTCACTTCCCTATCTGCCAGATGCTCTGCATTTTGCAGTAGCAATCTGAATCTCTTGTCTGTTATAATATTTCCTACCATGCTAAACAGATCCATTCATGCTAAACATCTATGTGCAAACGAGCACTCCAAGAGGCTAAACTGGCAAGATCAGACCAGCAAAAAGTTTTTATTACAGATTTTCAGAGGGACATTTTCCGATTTCTCTAAGTAGCTCATCAAGGTAGAAATGCACCACTGCAGACAGCGATTGCTTTGCCTTTGGCTGAATTGCTACAATAGCATTTTGTGCCAGATTTCTCCAGAGGTTCATGCTTTTTAAAGCTTGAATCGTGGTACTTCTGCCATTGCCATCGCTGGAAAAAGCTAAGCAGAGCGAGAAGTGGAAATTGTTGGAGCAGCTGCCACCTGTGCTATATATGATTGAGTGGAAGCTGCTGTCATGTCAATTTTCTGTGCTTTTATATATCAGGAGAACCAGCCAGCCTATCAGGTATTTTTTCCAATGTCTCAAAAGGGCTTTGGCCCTTGGACCTTTGTTAGTGTTCCAGGGTCACAGTGTGAAAAGATCTTTATAACCCAATAATAAATTGTACTGGTGGTAGCTTTCACTGTAGTTTTCTACAGAAGGAAACAGAGACAGAAGGAAAATAAGTTGGAAAACAGGAAAGTTGGAAAACCTTGACTGAGCCAGGTTTTTCAATGTTATAGATTACATCTTTTTGCTGAAGTAATTTAGAAAGTCTTGGCAGTGTCCATTCGTGAAGAGTGACAGAAAGGCCTAAGATTATTTCTTTTACAGACAATCTAGCTTTACACATAAACTCTTGTTTTAAATTATGTTGTTTGCAAAGTATTAAAAGAGCTGCTCACAAATAGCTTGCATTTATTAATTTTATCATGTCATCTAACTATTAGCTTAGGTTGCCAGTTCTAAGGAAAACCATAACTTATTGAGGGTTGATTTCTGCTGCAGACATAAAACCACAAAAGAAATTTTCTGCTTCCTGATTCATGTTGACACCTGCATTTAGTTATATCAGTCTGGATGGAGCCAGATGAAAGCACTGATGAACTTTTGTGTGTGCTGCCTGAAAACATATACATTTCCAAATGTCTGAAAAAAATTAATCAATAATGTATTCAATACCTGCTCATTGCAATGTCTTGCTAAATACTGATCATCGTGTGTATTTCATTGCCATCTCTAGAAAAGACAAACAAACCTCCTTAATGGAAAACAAATACAAAGGCAAGAAGAGCATGCAGCTTGAGTGACTTCTAGAAAAACACATTAAATATGAAAGAGAACGTGCAAAATCACTGGATTCTGGTACTTTATATGTTATGAAACACACATCAGAATCTTAAGGCTTCTCTTCATATGCGGAAGCTTGGTTTCCTGTAATTTCACAGTGCAAATGGATGTAGAGTGAAAAATACTGCAGGAGCATTTGTTTTTTTTTTAAATCACTGATCTCAGCATAATTCAAAAGGCCATGCCAAATATGAGGATGAACTGACATAAAAATTGTCTCTAAAAATTGTTTTATTCAAAAGAATAACAGAAAGATTATGTGAAACCATGTTGGGGGTGCTGTTTGCCATGAGAAAAATAATACAGACAATCATCAAATCAAGATATTCTTCATCAACTCATTCCACTTTCACATTCTATCTCTTATATTAATAAGCAGAGATATTACTTCTCACTTTCAAGTTTTCAGTTTTCTACTATTAGCGTGATACCACTCTATAATCATAGCAACAAATATTATTATGTATGTGCCATGCTGAGATATGACCATTTCTCAGCTGGCTGAAGCAATATCCCAGCAAGGCACATAGACTATCTTATTCCTTAGTGTTATAAGTACTTCTTATTCACCATTAGGAGGCAATTTCATATTTTGTTTGTGTGAATACTAATGGATGATGCTAAATTTTGAACAGAACACTTGAGTGAATGCCATTTAGGAGTGGTTTTTCCCCTTCTCTCAGATTTTGGCAATTTCGGGAAGTTAATTCATCTGCAGTACATTTTGAATTTTTACATCAGGAAAAAATAATTTTGTGGACATGCAAAGCTGAACTTCCATGGAATTTCATTAGGGTGCTAACACTGATATTTTGTGTTCCCTTAAAAGCAGTCTCCCTTGTGCTTCCTGTGACTTACTGCCAAAACCTGTCCAACACAGAAGGCAGAATTTACACCTTGGCAAGACAAAATCACATCCTTTAGGTCCTTCAAAGAAAGGCAAGACACAGGAACTCAAAGGAGACAGCTCGTTTGTCTGTCAGATCTTCAGGTCTCCCTCAAGGTGACTTAGTAAATACTGTTGCTCCAGTGTGCAGTTGTAGAAATTCAGTATTCCTAGCATTAGATGTATATAAACTTGAAGCATGAATGTCCGCCTGTTAAAAGAGTAAGCTCTAAACTTTTCGACTTCTAAGAAACTCTACAGAGTATTAGCTTTTGATCTGCTGTAGTTGGGCAGTTGAACAACATATCTAAACCATGAAGACATACTTTCACTAGTGCTAGTCAGATTTGTATTCTCAGGTTGCAGCATAAGTGCTCTCCTGGTTATGTGTACTTTCCTGTTAAATACATGCAACATTATCTTTTCTGCTTGGTTTTTCTCTGCTAACACAGATTAGCTGCTTTCCTCTTCGTATAAAAATTCTTTTTCCTGCCTTAACTGTGTTGTTGATAACATTGTTCAGCAAAACATCTTACAGAACTCTCACTTGAGCATTGCAATTTGGCAAGTGGTAAACAGTTTGTAGCAGTGAAAATCTTACAACACCATTTCAAAGAGTGAGCAATTTGAGAAGCATAATGATGAGTGAATAAAAATAAAAGCCTATTTAATAAATACTAAGCCTTTACTTTTAAAAACTCTCCCTTAAAGCCTTCTGCTTAAGGTTTATTTTCTTAAAAAGAAAAAAGAAAAGCAAAAGTGGGTTTAGAAGGACTTTTTGCCATCCTGTAAATGAGAAAAACAGCTCAATTCTGTGGAACTCAGAACTCTTCAGCCCTTTCAGGCAGTAAATAACAGTTGGTATTGTCTTATCTGAAAAAATAAAATATTATGCTTTCAGATTTTCGTATTCAGATACAGATTTGCACTGGGCTTAATGCCTCTTTATTTTCCATGTAAATGGATTTTCAAAATTGTTTCTGTAGAAAAGTGAAGGCATTTTTTTCTATTTTTCCACTTAATGTCATTGAGCTGGCATTTGAGTGAATTATGAAAAATCAAGAACCTGAAAGGTATGGCCCTGCAGAAGTCCATTGTACATTTAGAAGCAATTTATGCAGAACAATGAGAAAAATCTAATAGATTTGAAAATGTGCACAGAGAAAGCAGCAGTACTTTATTAATAATTTATTTCTCCTTTTCATCTTAATTTTTCATATTTTTTTGGGTTTTGCCCCTTACAGAAGCAGCCACAGCATGAAAATAGCCACTAGCACTAACATTTTCAGATAGTATCTACTATATTCACACTTGAGCTTGCTGGAGTTTATTTCAGCAGAAACTTCAAGCCATTTGCTAGTGCTCATTTTTCTGAAAAGCAGTGACTAGGCATGTCTTTGGCTATTAAGAGAAGACAAGGGAAGGAACAGGTCCAGTTCAGCCAAAGTATTCCAGTTCTAATTCTTACTTATGGCTCTAATTTTCACTGAAATTAATGACAACTGTACATGGAAATACCTTTGTTAATATCAGCTCAGGTTGTTTTAATAAACAACCTTATTTACATAAGCAGACACAGTCACCGTAGACTTTGTAGCAAAAACTTTGTGGCTATTCTAGCCTGCCTCTTCAAAGACCTAAGTATTTACTGATTTTGTGTCATGTATATTACAATACAGCAGAGGCCTGGAAAAAAGGGTCAATTAAAACTGTTACCAAAACCTCAGTCACTTGACTTCTGTTGGAGGAAAAGACCTGTCCTTAGCTGTCTGTATTTAAAGTAATTCACACTGATTTAATTTTTTTATTTGGTGTTTTTTATACGAGAAGCAAACCATTCTTTCTGAATTAAAAAATGAAATACCTATTTATAGCACTGGGTTTTCATATAAACCCAAATCATGCTAGAATCACAATGAACAGAAACAAAGGTAAACCTAGCAAATTCCTCAGCCACTGGCACTTGCAATTTTTGCAAACAACAGGACATATTCTTGGGTTGGAATGCCTTGAAAGTGTCAGTCTAGGCAATGCTGAAGACTGGTAGACTAGGCACTGTCAGACTGAGACTTCTAATGAATGAGGCTAACAGGGAAACACAAAACAAACATACTGATGGAGTTTCAAAATTTCCAACTGTGTTGGTTTTGCATGGCCTGGTTTTTATTATCAGGGGGGCCACAGAGGTGGCTCCTGCTAGAAGCTGCTGGAAGCTTCCACCGTGTGCAGCAGAGCCAATTGCTGATGGCTCTGAAGATGAACATGCTGCTGACCAAAAATGAGAGAGGCTGGTAATGCCTCTGTGATAACATATTTAAGAAAATCAAAACAAAGTACACACAGTATTTGCTCTAGTCAGAGAAGAGGAGGAGATGAGAACATGTGAGGGAAACAGCATGGAGACACCAGGGTCAGTGGAGAAGGAGGGGCAGGAGGTGCTCCAGGCGCTG
>JAODLH010001601.1:891026-912331 GCA_027575645.1 Cossypha caffra | reverse complement strand
AAAATAGAAATACAGTATCACAAAGAACAATCCCAAAACACTGACAGAGTCAGAACACAATATGACACCCTGTCAGTCAGGGTGTTGATATCAGTCCCATTAAATGGTGGCTGCAGTCCTCCTGCAGTGGCAGATGTGGTTCACCTGAAGCAGTGCTCCTGTAGAAGGGTGCAGCCTTCCTCCAAAAGTCCAGGGATGATGTGGAAAGGCCCGGTTTTCCTCTGCAATCCAGTGGAAAGAGGGTATCTTGCTGTTCAAAATCTCAGTTTTTATGTAGGTAGGAAAGGCTTGGCTCCTCCCTCTGGCTGGAGCATCTCCCAATGGGATGATGTAATTTTATCAGTCATACAGTGGGACTTAATGAGCCAGAAGCAGATGATATCTTCCTGGACGAAGGATGGGTTGTGGAAAAGATAAAGATAATTGCCCCACCTTGTCTTAAAGATGGCCCATTAGCAGATAATATGTGCCACGGAGATAAGGAATCACTATCCCACCCGGCTTCAACTGATGGTGATAAAATACACATTTTTGGCCACATCCTATATTGCAACTCAAGACACATATGAAGGTAAAAAAAAAAAAATAGGGAATTTAATGTAAACTTTATGTAATAAAATAAACCCTCAGTGTTGTTATCAAGGTTATCAAATTTTTCATAACAAAAATTTAGGGATAAAATAAACTCATAACTTAATACACAAGATTATGCATAAGATTTCTAGCAGTGACCACACCTGCACAGTAACTCTCTAGAGAGGTGAGTGACTTGCAAGAGCATCAGTACCCATTATATTCTGCTGTCATTGACATATGTTGGAGTTAGCAGGAGCTGAAATTGAAATTTGTTACCATGTAGTTTTGTGTATTTAACCTCAAACCTGATCTAAATCTGATTACAGATAACAGAACATGTTCTGAACAAAAGATCTTTTTTATCAGTCTGGGGACTACAGTAATTCAGTATTGTTATTCATAAAAATATGAAAAAACAAAATCTGCATGTCTGAAGAATTTTCAGCAGCAGGAAAGGCAAGAAGTAAAATTCTTTTATGATATCCCAGCAACCCAAGAAGAAATCTAGAGGAACATTATACCACAAAAAATAATATAAAATTAAAATCTGCAATATCTAGTTCTTTTGTAGAAAGAACAAAAAATAATATATTCTCACATTATGTTAGAATTCATGAACATTATGTCTACCAATTAAATCTACTTATGTGCATAAGCATAGTATTTTCTGTCAAGGATAGTCTCCTGAATCATGCAGATGACCAAGTTTCTAGCATTCTTTAAAACATATATTGTAATCACAAAGCAATTATTAAGCCAAGACAAATCTGCCAATTTATGTAATTTCCAGCCTAAATATGACATGAGAGAATAATTGCATCAGTCAAAAATATTTCAGTGATCTTCAAAGGTAAAATTGAAAATAGAGAGCATAGACATATCTGAACTGTTGCTGTTTGTTTTTTTCTCAAACCCTAGATTTCAGAAAATAGTTCCTTCTATTGACCTGCATAGTAACTGGAAAGATTTGTCCCTAGTCAATGTCACCCAGGAAAGCTATTGTGCTGAATTCTTCTAGTGCAAAGTCCATCTTTTGGCAACAAAGAAACTCACTGCAATTATCAAAGTAAAAAAAAGTCCCAAAGTCAGTGTGGGACTCTTTACTGTATAAATATGTCTGAGATAGCAGTTTCCAGAGGTACAAGAAAGCAAAAATATCAGCTGTGATATACTGCTTTCTCTCTAGCCAATATGAGTCTCTAGTCAATAACTCAAATTCCAAAGCAAGGCTATAATTACTTTCCTGATGACCAGCCACACTGAAAAAAACCCCTGAAAGATCTGGGGATATTTCCAGAGAAAAATGCTGTACCCGTATTTTCATTTTACATGGCAAATCTTCCGCAGAAAAACACTAGGGCATAAATTTTATAGATTGTAAAATATTTATAGATCAGATGTTAAAATACTTAATACATGATCAAAAATAGGAAAGTGCGTTGTAGTATTATACTTCCCAGTTTCCTTTTAGCATAAT
This sequence comes from Cossypha caffra, assembly GCA_027575645.1. Lineage (NCBI taxonomy): Eukaryota > Metazoa > Chordata > Aves > Passeriformes > Muscicapidae > Cossypha > Cossypha caffra. Next base: position 910,278 of record JAODLH010001601.1, on the reverse strand, counting down.
GCCACCAATATAACCTCCACTTCGAAATACGTATGTACTCAATTTGAATGACATCTTCCATTTTCCTCTCAAGAGCCATTCATTCTGAATGGTGAATATCAGTAATGCACATTCTTTTCTTAGGAGCAAACAATAAGATTGGCGAGTATAAAAGATCCTTGTTCTCACCTAAAAGCTACTTAGAGAGAGGGTGGTTCTAATGGTAAAGTATTTGGAGAATTTGCTCTACAGAAAGGCAGATAAGATCAGACTACTTCTCTCAACGCACAAAGCTAAACTGAAAGTCCAGCTTGTCAGCAAATGTTTAACTACAAGGAAATTCATGCCTGCCCACAATACACTAATTGGGTATTTCATCATTATGCAAGTATGGGAAATTCCACATGGTAATCCTATAGCAGGCTTACACTAAGTGCTGGTCTGAACATAATTAATAATCTCTAGATTTTTAGTGTCGAGCCTTTAGGAAGACTCTCCTGTGGTTGAGGCAAAAAGAACTTGAAGTTGGAAGCAGTTCAGAAAATATGATGCTGGTAAACAAATACTTGTTAGACCTGTTAAAGAAGGAGGGGAAAAACTATTACTGCAAAGCAGAATGCAACATGAATTACCTACATGAAAATTTAATGCAAATGATATAGAAGCAAAGCTAAGTTTTATGTGGTGTTGTTCAAAGAAAGCTGGTAAAATGACAATTTATAAAGCATTTCCTCTTCCTTGCTTGCCACAGGATACAGCACTAAAACAAAGGGCAGGCTTTTCTGCATTATTACTTTTGCAGAATATTTATATGTTTACAACGTGAGGATTGTTTTTTCAGAGCAAAGTTTTCTTGTTGTAAAGACCATACCTATTTTTTTCCTTATATCCTTGTTACCTCCTTTAGGTGCACACACCAATATTCCAAATCCTGCTCCGTTACACACCAATACCTGTAACTCTTCTTCGAGTCTAATCTGCATTGAATAAATACGATGTTTTATTTAGACTGTCAGTCAAAACTGACTGTTTCATAAGGTGAGCAATAGTACTTAACTTACCCCACTTGGTAATAAACTGTTGTGTGGCTCCCTACAGGGGCAGGATAGGAGCAAGTACCTACTCTGAAATGTACTGTGAAACACTAAGTCTGCACCATAATGAGGAGCTGTCTTGGAAAGTCTCAAATCTCTGTGTGGCATGATGAGCCAGTTGTTGTACCCACTGCCATCCCAAGACAGACATCACAGACACGAGGCCAGCTAGATACGTGGCTGTCAGGTGTCCACAACCTACTCTATCACTTCCCACCTTTGCCTGGGAAGAGCAAAGAAAATGTGATGGTGGGCTTGTGGTTCAAGATAATAAGAGGGAGAGATCACTCACCAATTATGGTCACAGGCCAAACAGACTCCACTTGGAAGTTAATTTATTTTCAATCAAAAGCCATAGCATGAAAATGAGAAATAAAATTCAAATCTTTAAACAACCTCTCCCCCATCCCTCCTCTTCATCCTGGGATCAACCTCACTCTCAGTTCTTCTACCCTTTTCTTCCAAGTGGCACATGAGAATGAAGAATGGGAGTTGCTACCGGTTCATTATGCATTCCTTTGTCCTCACACTCTTTCCCTGCTCCACTGTGGAATCCCTTTGACAGCATGTCACAGGGACACAGCTGCATCACCATGGTCTGCAGCACAGGCTGCAGAGGAATCTAAGGTCCAGGGCCCGGAGCACCTCTTTCCTCTCCTTCTCTACTGACCTTGGGGTCAGCAGGGCTGCTGCTTTCACTCCTTGACTGACTCATGCTGCGGAAGTAACATCTCCCCCTTATTAAACCAGTTATCCCAAAGGCACTACCAGCATTGATGGTACTCCTTGGCCAGTGATGGATCTGTCTTGGGGCTGGCTGTTGTTGGCACTATCAGCTTTGGGCGCCTTCTCACTGCAACCACCCTTGTACCATGCTTGGGTTCCTTTATTCTGAATGAATCAGGGTACTCTTCTTCTTTACTATTAAACACGACTATTCCCTTGCTGCCCAAATTTTCATCTCTTTAATACAGCCTCCAAAGACTCTTTAGTGAATGTGTGTATTTGAGGTATAATCCTGCTGGCAATGAACCATGTTGAAAAATACTGTCAAGACTTTAACACAGAAAGAAATCTGTCTAGTCATTGTAAATTGTCTGTAGTCTCCCATGGATAGTCTCATTTGTTTAAAATCTCAAGCTATAGAAATGAAATATCCTTTCTCTTTCTAGAGAACTTTATGAGGAATTAAGGTATAAGACACTGAGAAAACTGCAGTTTTCCAGGCTGTCAACTACATGAAAAAGTAAAATTAATGAAGTTATTTAGTGTAATAAATGCTAAATACCTAGCATATATACTTTTTAGAAGTCATATGAATTATATGTCTGAGCTATTTAATCAAAATTTAGATAATTGGTTGTCTTTTTTTTTCCTGCAAAGGAAGATAGTTGGCTGTCTTTTTTTTTTTTTTTTTTTTTGCAAATGAATGCTTATCTAAACCTCTGGGAATTATCACAGTTTCTAGAGCTCACCTAGTTACCTAAAAATTCCTGATATTTTTCTTCGACAGTCCTGTTTTCATGAGTTTTCCTTCTTGTCTGTTTTTTGGCTATCATACAATGCTTGTTCACAGCCTATTGTTCATAGTCTAAACTGAAATTTACAGTCTGAGCTGCCAATTAGATTTTCAGACCCAGGAGACAAGCCCTGAACTTCCTAAAGTAAGGGTGATATTAAAACAACTGAAAGAGAAATAAAAAGAAAACATATGAGGCATCTTTCTGAGATGAAAGTTGATTAATTAACCTAATTTAGCTCCAGCAAGTACAACAGAAGATCTACTATACTAATCCTACTATGAAATAACCATAAAATTTTCTAACCCAGCAGACTGGTTTCTTCAATAATGTCAACCTTGTAAAAACATTCTCTCTGCAGCTTAGTCCTTCTTTGCACATCTTCTGATTTACAGTCTTATAATTTTGCAGACAAATAATGGAAATCTTGTAATTTTTTGTTATGTTTTTGGTTTTGGTTTTTTTTAACACTGTTGAATCTTAATGGGACTTTAATGGAAAGGTAACATAAAACCTATTTTATTTTCAACAGGATGATTAATTAACCTTCACCTACAATTGTCCTCAGTTAAATTTAGTTAACCTCTACAAAGTTTTCGAGAATGTCTGTCTATGCAAGGCTTTGTAATTCAGAGATGCAAAATTTACCTGAGTAAGTTTGGTTATGAGAAGTTTAGGCATTTGGCATTGAGATTCTCCAGAAGGCATACGCCCCACTGGATAATATGTTGCATTATTTGATTCAATTAGTTAAGTATTTTATAAAACATTAGAGCATACCATTAAACTGATTCCATGGTAGTCAGCATCATGTTACCAGTGACTATGATCAAAGACACGTTCACTGATTGCCACGAAGAGTCAATACTTCTTCACCTGCTTCACAATCACAGAGTAGCTTATGCTTCATCCCAGCACTGAAAAAAGATATTGATTTAGTTACATTGTTAAAGGACATTGTTAAAGCCAACATTTTTTCAGATATCCTATATAATAACATCATATAAATACTGTAACAGGAAGCATAGTTCTGGTTTCTTTGTTCAGACAGGGTTTGCATTTTATTGTCCAGGTTTAGACCTAAAATGAGCTTGTGAAAAATACTCTTATTATCCAGTAACACAAAGAAAATAGACAAAATTTTGGAGCAGCATTTGATTCAAAAGCAGGAATTTCATTTAGCCAAGATCTCTGCTGGGTATCCTGAGGATAAGCTCTCCAAAATCTATGCCCCTTATTCCTTATGTCTTTTTTCACAGTCCTCTAAGGAATTCTGTCCAGAATCGGAGAGCTGCAGTCATCAAACAACTCTTGTCTATTTGCTGTCTCAGCCTAGAATTCTGAGTACACCATATCTGTTATGGAAATGAGCCTTAATCTTTCACACTGAATAATAAAAACTCCTGATTAAACCCCTAAATTCATTGAAATCTTGGTGACGTTAGAAGGGAAAATAAGGGGGTGTTTGTTTGTTTGTTTGTTTGTTTGTTTGTTTGTTTGGTTTTTAAATTTAAAGTGTTGTAATTCAGGTGTAATGAATTAACAATGAAGCATCTACCAAAATATCTCCTCCTGGGTAACCCAGGACCCTCACATTTCACAAAATTTGAGTACATGATAATGTCACTTTCACAGTTATCTCATGAGAAAAAAAAAAAGGGAAAACCTGTACCAAAGCAGGCGATGGTTTCAAGTGGATTTTTTCTATTAACAATGTCTTCATTGTACAGATAGAAATCTATCAATAAAAATTGAAAACAGGAGGCAAAGACAAAAGAAAAGGAAAGCCATTTAAACTGTTTAACTAGAGGTTAGTTTCTTTGTCATTCATATCCAACTTAGTATGGTTTTCATTATCTAGGCAATAAAAAATTTAGAATAAGGGACTAGTTGTCCTGAATTGGAATAATCTGAATCCATGATATTCAGGATTGTGACTATTTTATGATAACCACATATCCTAGAATAACCTTTTATTGCCATTGCAATGAAACAAGTAATCTTTATAGATTAGCCAAATATGTATTTTCCTTGTTTGTAAAATTTAAACTGGCAGTTTGGAACCTTTAACAGCAATCCAGCTGAGACTTGAGGTTCATGTGGAATAAACTGCCCACTCACTCTGGAAATTAAGCAACCAATACAAACTATGCTTTGATACAAGTAGGTTTTTTAGTCTGCTGTAACGAACCCCACACTGAAATTTGCAAGCTATTCTGCAAACTCAAAGTTATACTAGTTCACTATGCTTTTTGATATGTATATGTATACATGTGTGCATGCAGAGGTGTAGTTTCTTGACAGATCCACAGACCTATAGGAATGATGGACTCACTCCTCCCTTTCTGTGAAGATTTCTAAATTCTTCAAATCCAAAGAAATAATAGTAGCATAAAATTACACTGGAAGAATTCAAATATTGTTCTATAAACCTCTTAAGTTCCCCAATCATATGGATGAAAACTGAATCCCAGGTCTGAAAGTTAAAATAAAGACCAAACATTTTCTAAAGCTGGCGTTTTGCTAAACCAATGTAATTAAAAAGCCCAGCTTTTGAGCTCTAAAAAAGCTTACTGTCTGTAATTGTGGCAAGGCACGGCTTAACAGCCCAAAATTATTAGTTACAAAAAGTCCTTTCTAATAGTACAGAAAAGTCATCATTTTTAGGGGATATATAAATATAATTATAAGGAGATCAAGTAGCAAGGAATATGAGATCCAAGAGTTAGAGATATTGAGAAAGCATAAATAATTCAAGGTTTAAAATCTTGATTTAATATTTTTCTATGAGAAAGAAGTTTCACTAAATTTCTTACCAACTTATCCCTTAATCTTCACCATTTTCTGAGACTGTGGTTTACCCACAAAAACATGTTTCCAAGAGTCAAGGCAAAAAAAAACCACAGAAAAATGATTACTTTTTTCCCTTTGGTTCTTAATCTCAGACTTGCCTAATTTTACTAATTTGGCTCATTGTCCAAGGAAATGGAAAGATTTGCTGCATTCACATTTACAAATTTTTATTTAAGGCCTGGTATACTTTAAATGTAAAATTGGATCAAAATATATGCAACTTTCCTGTAAATGAAGCAGAATTGTAAACTAGGACAACTGATATCTGAATCTGAACATTATTAAATTTCCTTGATGAGGTAATTCTCAAGACTCTTCATGGATACTTCCAGGGAGACTGAGAAGATAGGAAATGTTTAAAAAAGTAGCACTAACTAGGGTTAAGTCTCCTCATCAAAAGTTTATTATTTGAGTAAAATTATTTGTCTTATATTTCATTTTTGAAGTTAAATGTTATTTTTCATTTGTATATATGTATTAGTTCAACCAGTTTGGAAACTCAGCCAAGGGATGCAAAAACAAAACATAATAAAAAATTTATGAAGAATTTTCATAATTTATGAATTTTTGTGACTTAGGAAAACACTGATACGCAAACAGCAAAAGAGAATGTTTCAGAAATGTGTTTAATATCAACAATCAGGATAGTAGGACAAATTTTTCTTCCCACATTACTGCTAAAAAGCCACTGGTACTTAAAAGTTAGCAATTGCACATTCCTTCTATAATACTTTAAGTTGCTGTCAAGGCCATGAAAGAACCATAAGTAAATGAACTGAATTAATATTTTGGGCAACAAGATGAAAATATGCACAAAAATCTTTTACTTGATAATCAGTGGGGACATAATAGATCCTTGAAATCTTTAGTGTTCTGAATAGTACTTTTTATATTTGGTGCAATAGAAACTTTTAAAATCAAAGCACATTTACTCTATTAACCTTTTTGTCCCTCTAATTGACAGTGTGGACATATCATCAATCCAGTATTTCATTATTGTTTGTGTATACCAGCTGATTGAGACACCCTCATGTTTTTGTGCATGCCTCATACTTCTGACAACTGGCATGATAGATATTCTTGTAACCAACATAAATAGTAGTCAGAGCTTAAGGAACCTCCCATTTTCTGCAAAAGCGTGCAGACCTGTGAAATGCTGAGAATGCACATGAAGTTCCATGGAAATCTACTTGCAAATAAATTAAATTGAAAAAAGCCTTTCTGGTCTGGTTCTGAGAGAGAGGGAGTAATTGACAAGGAAATATAAGAGTTCAAAGAGTGATATGTTAATGTTCACCAGAAGTGCAATGGGGAAATAATTTGAAGGAAGTATAATAGGCAGGAATTTGAGCAAACTCACAGCAGCAGCACGTAAAGCCACAGTAACCATGGAGAAAGTCCATGGAGAAAGGTACTTAATATGTGTGAACAGCATTACCACAAGCAAAGAAATTTGTGTTGAAAGACATGCCCAGACTTTGTCTTTATTTCAGCAATATGACGTAGATATGAATGAAAACTTTCTTCAGTACAGGTAACATATTTTACATTCTTTCCATGTAATAACAGAGGTATCATGTGACATACCCAATAACAAAAAGGTGCCACAGATATCTTGTATTTAATCATAAGATAAAACTGAAATAATCCAGTTACTGTTATATGATTGTTGTTGGCAAATATAAACTGTTGCTGGTAAGCCATACAATCATTATTGCAAACATGAAAGCAAATGTACTGGAGGGAACAAGTAAAATGCATTATTGTGAATTTGTTTTCTATCCCAGATCAATTCATAATTTCTTACAGAAATAAGAACTTTTCAGCCATACAGTAGTCACTATTATTGCTGTTTTTCAAGATTTTCCTTTCTGTGTTTTCTTCATCTTCTTTATTTATTCTTTTTGCCTTTTATTCAGTAACTAGCAACTAGAGAAGAAGCCTATGAAAAGCTCATAATTGCAGATAGTTCTTAAAGGGGGTATTGCTTTCTCTCTTTAAGAAATAAGATTGTCCATTTGAAGGTAAAATTACCTGAGATTCATGAAAATTTAAGCAGATAGCAAATTAACTGTAGAAGCTGAAAACATTCGTTACTGTGAAGACAAACTCATTTATAACTGTGTACCACTTCACATTAGATATACTAAAGCTATAACTGTAACTTCTTCTTTAATATAAGTGATATTCTCATCCAAAGTGATTTTTAATTAATTGAGTTTTGTTGAGCCAAATATTTTGGGTTACATTTTTATTTTATACTATAGAGAAAAAGAAACATGCTATAAAATATGTCTTATAGCTTGAAGAAGACTCCTGTTTATGAAGCTTCGGGTATGTTAACTACCATACATTTGGATACAGTTTTTGTTTTTTATTTCTTGAAACTCCAATTCCCTATTCATTAAAAATATTTTTTAAGAAAGTAGTGTTAATGTAAAAGGAAAGTGTTGTTGATAGGTTCTCTTCTGAGTTACTATATACTCTGCAATAAAATGTGCTGTGAGCCTGCTCCAGTTTATAAGAGAATAATTCAGTAGCATTTTGTAATGTTTTGGACTGCGTCTAATAGCTTTTTTCAATGAGCTTTCAATAATAAAATAAGCTGTAATGCATTGGCTTGTGGCAATATTTCATTAAGTGTATGTTGGGGCGAGTGAACTTATAGCAATATATTGAAACAGGAAAAGGGTGAATTTTACAGGGTTTGCTTTATTAGTAACAATTTTCATCTAGGTTCACTGGCCACATGGGGATCCATCTGCTGAAATTAGTCTTTGCAGGGTAAAGCTACAGTCCAGCCTGTCTAGCTGTATTAAGGTAACAGACTACAAAAAGGGCTGGAGCAAGAAATTTCCACTTCAGGGCTGGTGAACAGTAAAAGAATGTGTCTGCTGTTGGCAGTATCAATCCTTCATCTCTTGACATGTCATATAAAGTCTGTACAGCAAAACGAATGTGCCTGTGCAGCACAGCACTGCTGGTTTAGCACAGTGAAGTACTGCGGTGAGATTCTGTGAGTACAGGTATTCAGGAAACTAATTCCTCCAGGATGCCTGACTCCATATTCAACTTGCAGGTGCATAGTGACACCTTGCTGATTCTTCTTCAATTTAGTTGGTGTTCCTGCTACTTAGAGAAAGCTGGCACAAATATCCTGCTTGCAGCTTTCTATTGCTAGCAAGGAAGTTCTTTTGAAAATTTGTCCCAGGACCCTAAAGGGGCTTGACTTTGCATATAGATTTAGTAATCCTACTTGCAGTTTTCTCTGAGATCACAGAAGTAGAAATGCCTTCAATTTTTGCCTTAGAAAGTCAATTATGTATAAATTAAAATGCATTAAGATTTTAAATGCCAATGAATCCTGTTGTTTGCACAGTGCTCTTGTTTTTCTTTACAACAGAGAGAAGGAGTCTCACTGGTTCAATGTCATCAATACAAGTAGTATAGCCCCTGAAAATGTTACAAGTCTTTTTTTATTGTCACATGAGTTATTATGGATTTCAAAATGAACCTAAGTCTACAGTAAGTACTGGCTAGATTACTAGGCAGATCTCCTAGTGTGTCAACAGTATTTTCTGTAGAGCTCCAGTACAATACAAAGGAAAGAGAAATATTGCTAAAATAAGCAAAACCAAAACCAAGAGTTAAACAAACAAAAAAGGTAACTGAGAAAACACAAGATAAAAATGATCCTATGTTTAGAAAACAATCACATTATAAAGTGAAGTATTTTAAGATCTGTACATCCTAGCAGAGACAGAAAATTCAGACAGGAGCTGTGAGCCAAAATCACCATCAGTGAAGCTGTGATGAATTCTTTCCAGGTTTTACAACTGCACTCTGTAAAGAACCCTAAAGCAAGAATTAAATATATATATGGATGGAAGAACTCATCCACCCCCACATGAATTCATCCTCAATAATCCACTGAAACTCATAAAACATAAACCACATCAATCCTCCTCAGCACATAACTAGTTATTAAATGCAAACCTCAATATACCATAAAGCTTAAAAGAAAATGGGAAAAATGACACTAGCAATGTACTGTGAATGTGAATGTTATAGCATATGGAGGACAAGTTTATAAAACAGCAAGACATGCAGATCTAAAATTAAGAGACTTCAAACTCCTGTGGAGATCATACTGGACTTCAGAAAAGGGATGCTAATTATGTTTAAGAGATTCTTATGAATCTTGGGGACATAAATAATAAGCAATGTGTTCCTGCAGTGCACTTAGAGGTCCTGATTTTGGTGACTCTGCAGTTTAAATTCAGTGAAAATTGTCTGCTTTCCCTGCTGTTCCTTTCTCTTTGTTCTTTGCTACTTTGGGAGAAACTATTCCCTGTTGAGCAGATGACTCCTAGGGGACATGTTCCTCAGAACAAAAAAACTATTCCTGTAATAGTCAGCTCCTCTGCAACAACTTATTGTGAAAACAATAAGATTAATTGTTTGCTTATAGAGATTTTTAATCCTTGGTTGGCAGATACTGCTGCTCCCTTGTAGTGGAGAATGGAAAGAACATTTTGTACCATAGTACAAATCATAGCATCTGATTTATAACATACATAATGTTACAGCTCACATTCATTTGAAAATTAAAATGGCTACTCAAAAAAAACCAACAACAACAACAAAAAAAACCCACAAAAAAACCATCAAAACAAAACAAAACAACCTAAAAAAACTCCCACACTAAAAAAAAAAAAACCAAAACCAAAACCACAAAAACAAGACAGACATCCTGACAGATGCTCATCCAGGAAATCTACAGCTTCATTTGTAATTTTGAATGGTCTTTTATCACAGTAGCAGCAAGCCCCATTCTAACCTAGGAGATGCTCAGACAATTTGCACACTGAAGTCTGAAATGAAATGTCCTCAAATGTTCTTTGGCTGTTCTCGTGCAATTTCTTTTGCTGTGGGCGAACTGTCTTCCCTAAATTGTGTGACCAGTTTCAAAAGAGTGTACTTAACTTTCATGGCCGTGTGGGCTGTTCCTTGTAAGTTCCACAAAAATGTGAACTCCCACACTCAAACTTGTTTCAAATTCAAAGAAGCAATGAGTTTCATAAGTATTACAGTTGTGGAAAATAACAATTTATTTACTAGAGTTCAGTTATGTAGCTGTTAGACTGTGCACTGTTTCCTTAGCCTTATAATAAAGGTCAGCAGGGTAACAAACTACATGATAAATTTTAGCTGCAGTCAGTTTGTGCTCCTGCCATGCTTCGGTTTCCCCATTATTTTTCTGAACAGTATGAGCAAACAATTTGGAGCAACACCCAAGCACCCCTAGCACCAAGTGTCTAAAGAGTTGACCGGAGTGGAACATTTTATTCCCATGTTTGCAGGAAGGCAAACAGCAAGTCCATGAGGCCTTGCCACATCTCCTTCTTCACAACAAGGCTTGTTCACAGGTGTTGAAACAAGAACAGTTTCCTTCTTGCTGCACACAGGGCTTCCCCTGGTACTGCTGGAGGTCACCTGAGTGCTCACATGCTGCTGCCTCTCTCATAAGTGCTTACTTTAGCATCTAACTAGTCCCTCAGTTGCGAGCACCTGTTGTTTACTTTTTGTATCAAAAATTGCACCTTCAGTGCATTTTTTCTAAGGCAAATCAGTACCTCAGTATTAAGTAATTGCCAGTTCAGAAATTCTTTTTCAGATACTTGAACAAATGAGTTACATTAGTTTTACAAACATGTTATTTTGCATTGGATTCAAATTACTGAGATATGTAAAGAAACACTGTTTACAGGACTTTTCCTCTCAAAAACAAATGCTCTTGGTTGACCTGACATTTTGAGAGTTATTAGCAAGAGTTGAAGCCAGTGTTATTTTAATCCACTCACTTGCTTAAACCATTCATATCATCACTTGCAACATTATTTTTGTAGAATAAGGCTAATTACAAACTCAATGTAAGTGAGCATCCCTTGAAAATTCCCCATTCCTTTCATTAAATTCACTTGGATTAAATTTAGGGTAGCCTCCCTGAACTGACTACACAGTGAATGATTTTAAGAGTGGCACTTCATTTCCTTATTTTTAAAAATGCACCAAGACAAAAAAAAGTTTATTTCAACCAAAGCTGATTATTTCCTTCAGTAAAAATTTCTTGACAAATTAAATTTGCCTAATCTAAAGCTATTTTGTTTCTGCAGCCAACTGGAAAATCAATGATTCAAGCAGAATCTCTCTAATTTAGCTGAATAGCACTCACTCACCAAAAGTATAAATGATATCTTTTTAGTCCCCTAAATTTTTGCAAATGTACTTGCACTCATTGTTGAAAGTAAAAGTCAGCTTCTTTGATTCTGTAGTGTTAAATATTATCCTACACATTTTGTCACATTTTTTTCTAATATTTCTAATAAAGTAAAATGATACATGAGGAAAATCTGAGCAGAACCATCTGGTGCATTCAGTGTTATATCTGAGAGTATCTGGTACAGATAATGTTTTAGAGCAGACTTCAAATTAATCCACAATAATGTATTGATAGAATTATATTGTCAGTTACTAAGTCAGCGTAGCTAATATGGTCTGTCAAGAGGCCAACTGGGAAACTTAAGACTTAAAAGGAAGGAATATCCAAAAACAGTGGCAGAACATGGAGAAAAGATGTACAAACACCTCCCCCCCTCCCACCGCTTCCAAATCCATAGACAACAGACCAGTAACAGGGAGGGACGTGGAACATGGCTCTTTTGCCAACCACATGCAATTATGACTTCACCTTAAAATTCCCAGAAACCAGAACTGTCTCATGAGCTGGCAGAGGTAGGTGATCATTTGATACCAATACAGTCTGTTTGTTCCTGAATTGCAACACCCCTCTGAGCTGCTCCGGAGGAGCAGCAATTAGGGGTCACTGCTTTCTCAAGCCAATGCCTACATTCAATTAGAATAACACACTTTTCTAGAGAACAGAATTTTACTGGTCTTTGCACAGCTTCATATTTCTTCAATTAGTATATGTTTTATTAAATGATCAAAAATAGTGCCTCTTTATGGTCAAGATATTTTGATCCTGCTTTACTGTCAATAAAATTAAAACCTGGGAGGGTCCATCTCCAGATGGAGATTATAATCCACATTTTCACTTCATAGAAGTTAAAAATCACCTTTAGATTATACATGCTGGTTCACAATGGCAGGAATTGTTATTTTATTGAATGAAGTTAATCCGTATGGAGACAAAGTCATCCATGTTGTATGGAAGAGAACTTTAATATGTAATGCAGCGCTGTAGCAATCACAACCAAGAATATCTCACTTGGTACAGAATCATTTGCATTTGGTAACAAAACAAGGACAAATAATGAAGCCCTAAATCCTTTGACAAAGATACTTATTATCTTTGTTTAAGGATAAAAGGTCTGATTTCTCATTCACAAGCTCATCATTGAGCTCAAAATCATGGAATGGAAGAAACCCTGCAGACAGACTAAACGTGTATGTTCTATTGACTTTTTATTTCTTTCACCTCACTCTCCTGCAAAGAACATACCTTTTTTTTTATTTTTTTTATTACACCAACTTCATCCACACTTAGAGACTGGGTCTGACAAGCTGTGTTTTGTTACAAGAAGAAACAGAGAGTAGAAAGAGGGCATCAGGTGTTCATTTCCCTTTGTGTACAACTCCTTGCGACGACAGAACACAAGAGCAGCCCTGGAGTGCTGCCAAGGGAGGATTGGCACTTACAACCACAGCAGCTGCATTTTGAGGAACATTGGAACCACTCATAACTCATACCAACTAACAGAAAAATGGGTAGCCTTCCTGGCATCCTTGTGTAAAGGGGGCGCAAGATCTTCCATCCTTTCATTTGCCACAAACCTCTCACCTCTGAGGTGACCTGTAGGTTCTGGGTGCAGAGGTAAGTTTCCTTCCCTACACATGGGAATGCAAAATGGTTTTACAGCAGGTGAAACTAATGTTTCAAGCCAAGCATCAGGGTCTTACGTGATTTGGGCTGTTCAGCAAAGACTGGCTGCTGCAGTAAGCGGCAGACACAGGACTTATAACGCACAGTTCTGGAAATGATTTTTAGGGATGCACTTCAGCAAGTGTCTACAGCATCCTGCAATATGATTAAAGAATTTCTAGCTACGGCACGGCATATAATGCATCATCAGGATTAGATCCTTAGTATTCCCTTCATGACCAAGCAGTTTCTAAGATATTACATAAATTCAAAAGTAAACATTTATCAAAGTAGTCTACTAGCAATTTCAGCATTTATACCTCCTTAGAGTAGTTGAAGCCCTTATGACACCCCAAACATTATTTAAGATGATTTGTAAGTTTATGTCATTTGAAAAATCTGAGGTGGTTTAGGCAATTATGGCACCAGAGGATGTAATGGGCCTTAAAACCATACACTACTCTAAAGATTTTAGGCAATTTAAGCACTTATGCCATCACAAAGCAGTTTAAGTGCTTAGACTATCTTGAGTGTTCAAGATGGTGTTCACAATCTTAAGGCTGGTTAAGGTGGTAAGTTCATCTAGGATGATTTGAATGCTAAATCCTTTGTGAAAATACTGTTTGAACATGATTTCTAAATTGTTCCAACTTTTTTAAAGTGAAACTTTATAGCTAGACAAATCCTCACAGAAATCATAAAAATGCTTTTACATTATTGTTCAATGCAGATTTAGTTCAATCCAATATTAGCATATTACCACTGCTGATCAGCACTGTTCTCTAAAAATACAACACAGGCCTCAGTTTTTAAACACAGCAAGGTTTCTAAAATCAGGTTCCTAGCTTTTTAAATTGGTAATAATAAAGTTTCCAACATTGGTTATAAAAATCACCAGATAAAACTGGCTAGTTTTTGTATACATAAAAACTATGAAGTCTGTAATGCCTACATCTTCTGAAATATGTCCACGTCTGGTTCGAATCGAAATATTAAATTTTAGGCACACAAAAATAGATTTTTTTTTTTAATGGAAACAATCTGTGCTTCATTCATTCATGTCCAGTTATCTGAGTCAGCATGACATGCTATTACATCTCTGCTGACATCAAAGTAACGAACTTTCATGCAAAAAAATATTATAAACATAGGCTAACCTTATTCTCAGGTGGTACAAATACAAAAATTGCTATAATTAATACTTCTGTCTGCATATGACTTCTGGATAGTCAACGTGATTTCATTGCCTTGTGCATCAGATGTGTAAGGAATCCTGCAAAATTTGAATTGTTTTCTACTCAGGTATTACTAGGCCAAGAAATTGGCCACATCATAATGGGATACAAAAAATGGCCTTGATGAAGAAAGCAGGCTTTTCAGTTATGTTAGTGTCTCTATGTGGTAGGAGTGGCAAATATTAAAATAGTACAGCAAGTTTGCAGTATTTATACTGAAATCTACCAAGAATACTGGAGATTACTTTGCTATAATGTGTAAATAGAATATTTCAGTCTCTAATCTTACTTATTTCCAAACTTCCTAAACAAGGCATTTTCTTCCATCTTTGTATTAATAGTTTGTTTTGTTTGCTAGCATCTAAATAAAATTCTGACTAATATGATGATACTTGTCCAGGCACTAGTCCTTCTTTGAAGACTAGTGCCTAAAAAAAATCCCCTTTAATCTAGTATGCAAGCTACTAAGCCACTGGCAAAGGTCACCTTCCCTGAAGCTCCCATT
This sequence comes from Cossypha caffra, assembly GCA_027575645.1. Taxonomy (NCBI): domain Eukaryota; kingdom Metazoa; phylum Chordata; class Aves; order Passeriformes; family Muscicapidae; genus Cossypha; species Cossypha caffra. The sequence goes on along the minus strand of JAODLH010001601.1, from coordinate 895,147 downwards.
ACAAAAACGAATCTGATGGTGTTTTCTCACTCATTCACTGATGTGTTCCTGCCAGCTCTCAGATCCATGTAACAGTAAGGTAAATACATACCACTCAGCACTGCATTATTATGCTTTATTTTTATATATGCTAATGAAACAAAATCACTCTAGCAAAGAACAGAATGTTTACAACTCTCATGACTAAACAATAACTGTGTAAATTTTTGTCATTCAGGATCATGAGCAAGATCTGAAGTCTTACTGGCAAAAGTGAATTCTTGCACACACCGAAAGACCTGGTCAGATTAAAAATTCTGTCCCTAATAAGATAATACGGGATGTACTCTAAGCAGACCTAATTGGCATTGTTATGGGAGAAGAGTATCAGTGTACTACTCCACAATTAGTTGTGCAGATCTGTTCAGTCTCCTTTAAAGGAGCAGCTCAGTGAATAGCGTCAGGAACTTAAACCTTAAAAGACATTCAGAAGGGATTTAGCATTATTCTTTAACTATTTTAAAGACTATAGTGCAGGGGAAAGAAAAGCAATGCTGAGCTAATCACACTCTTATTCTAGTCTCCTGGGGAGACATCATTTGTGAGTTTCCCAAAAACGATGACATAGCTGTCATGGGTTCATGATTCCCACAATGCATTTCTTTTTCTCTTCATTAATCTGTCACTAATTCAATCTGTGAAGGTTGTGTCATAATCATATCTTACATTTCTCCCTATTAGTGTGGAACAAATTACAACATTTGTCATTTCAGAAAGATTTCTTACTTCTGTTGATATCAAGTTCATAAAGTTGAGATCTCAGTCCTTCTAATCTCCACCCCTAACTTAAATCACATTCTTGAAAACATAGAAAAAATATTATACAGAAAATACTATTATACTATACTATAATACTATATAGTATTAGAAGGATTCTAATTCTTGATTTTAGGAAAATAATCTATTTTCTTTCATGACACTTCTCCTTTCATAGCTGTACTTAAATCTGTTTTCTGAAAAAACAAAACAAAAAGACTATTCATACTGCAAATCAAATCCTGAAAATGTATATGATCTCAGCTAACAAAAACAAAGATCTTTAGCTTGGTGCAGAACTAATATTGTTAAAGCTACAATGAAGCCACTTTCTGAGACATGATGGCTCAAAATATTTATCCTGTCAGACAGTTTAGCACACGGAAATCTTTTCATAATCATTGGCAGTTGTCAAAATTGTTACCACCTGACGACTGCTTCCCATTTGAATATAATGGTATTGGTGGTCTCAGTTCTCATTTCAGGAGGCCCTGATTCACTTCACAAAATGTAACTGCATTTGACACTGGATGACAAAAGAGTCAATCCTAACTACATAAACAGCCCAAGTATGTTTTCATTCCTAAAAATAACAAATTTAGGCATGTGTTGTTCAGTACCAGGATGCAGAATTGCCCAATATGCTAAGGTTTTGCTGGTGTAAAGTCTTCTAATCTATGTGGTCACAAGTCTAAAACTGAAATATTACCTAAAATGCAGCAGTGAATTTATCACAGAATAATATTTACGCTATCTATAATGATGCTAGCATATTAAATATATTCTTCATACAGTCACTTAGACTTGATTCCATTCATTTCTGATTAGTGATCTTCAAACTCATTTTGCAATTACAAGGAGTGAATCTGGCCATCCCAGACATAAAAACCCAATACCATTCTCCCAATACTTGGAATTTATTAATGGCAGAAATTTTAACTCTACCTCAATCTATAGTTCACTTCCTGACTTGTTTGGTTACCTAGAACTGTCTTGAGTAATCCTGAGGTGCTGTGTTATGTTTACATTACTTCAGTGAAATTGAAGGAGATCTGTATGTTGAAGCAGCTGGTGCCTGGCTCAACAACTACATTATTTACAGCTCAGGGCCTTTTCTTCAGACACATTTAGTCTGGTCTCCTGGTACAGCACAATGTATAAGTGTAGAATAGTGTCCAAAAAAACCCTCAAAAAACCCATTCAATCCCTCAAATGACAGTGAAACACTGGAACGCATCTGGTGCACACCTGGAATGAGGTTTGCAGCTTCAGGGGTTTCTTGAAGAAATTACTTCAGGCACACCAAAGTTCTGTGAATTGAAACAACTCTCAGTAACTGGATATGATTGAGAGAATAACGTCAAAATGCACTCCATATAAAATGCTAACTCTGACAGAGCTAACATTGATTTCCTTCATGTTTCCGAAGTGGATGCTGATAAGTGATGCAATAAATGTATACAGAAAACCAGCAAAACCAAAATACAGCTTGATGCATTCTGAAGTTGTTGCACAAAAAGTAGTTTTTGCCTTCTTCTTTAAGCAATCAGCTATCAAAAGAGAAATTCCGTACATCTGTTCACTATTAGCTTGTGTAGCTGCTTTATCCCCAAACACTTCCTCACATGGTATACAACCAATCATTAACATTTTACTTTCCTTTTGAACAGGACTTAGATGTTCTGAAGAGCTGTTTTTTCTATTACTCTAAAATCTCTCACTGTAACAGTGCCCCCAGGGAAAATGTCTCCTTTTTCTGTGTTGCTTTGGTTTTCAGTGTGCAAATCTACAGAGGAAGCTGTACCTTCAGCATTGTTTAAAAAAGTCATACACAAAAAATTTTTGCTTTTTATTTGGCATTGCAGCCAGTGGAAGGTTCAGTTCTGAAACTGAAACCCTAGAGCTGTAATTCACTGTTAGTGCTGTCTAGAAGGGCTTTTTTTCTGAAAGGTGATTAAGCAAACAAAATATTCTTATTAAAGATATTTTCTGAACTTGATACGATTCAACCTTGTTAAAGCTAGTATGACAACAAGAATGTTTTTTATCCTGATTTATTCATTACATTTTTTAAATTTTAATTTCAAAATAAAGTTGTCTTCCACAGCAGAATGCTAGCAAAATCTTATATCCACTGTGTATCATCATCAATAGATGTTTTTCAAAAAACAGCATTTCATTGCTATCACTGCAATTTCACGGTAGTCTGTTTATGACCTGAAAGTTTAGATAGGTAGCTGTGCTGGATCATATTTTGCATTACTGTGACTTATCTATTTATACAAGGGATAAGTGAATACATATCTCTTATATCTCTCAACACATTTGTAGCTGCTGGTTGATGTTTTATTGAAGACAGAAATATCAGTATGTAAATTAGAGGCACATAAGAAAAACTGGATGTATCTACCATATCTCCACATCCCTAGTCACGATATATAAGCAGACACAGTACAGGAAGCAGTCAGCATGAACAGATGAAAAAAGGATAGGATAAACAAGAATTTTCTATGTAACATACTTGTTAGGGAGCACAGACGACTAATGATAACATCAGCAGTAGAAGACAGTTCCAGAACTTCATATGCTTGCCACATCTAGACCTCCAACACAGAAGGGTAACAGGCTCGCCATGGGAAAAAGGGGAACTACATTGTGATCATTGATGAACCCTGCTTTACTACCTGAAGTTATCTCAGAGAGGCACCTGGAGTAAGTTTGTCTCCTTCCTTGCCCTTCCTGTTTTGCAGATGACCTTCTAGGTCTAGGGCAAAAAAATATCCCTCACTTTATTTAAGGTTGCTATATATCTGTCAGCGTCAGATATAACTTGTGCTTATATCTGCCCTTTCCTCAAAACCAAAAACCTTGGTTCTTTCTAAAACTTTTTCCGCTGGTTTTCTGGTTTACTAATACATTTTTTCCAATTTCCTATTTTATTTATTGTAGCTATACTACTACTGGCAGCATCTGTAATTGATAGATTAATAATTTGAATTGTGGTAACACTAAGACAATTTTCGTCTTCCTTTTGTTACACAACTTTCTATGCATTTGATTTTCATAGGACTTAACAGAATCACAGACATCACTAGAACCTCCTTCCAGGTAAGGCGCCTTGACCCTCCTTTTCTCCAGTCTGATCAGCCCCAGCTCCCTCAGCTGCTCCTCATCAGACTTGTGCTCCAGACCCTTCCCCAGCCCTGCTGCCCTTCTCTGGACACACTCCAGTCCCCCAGTGTCCTTCCTGAATGGAGGGGTCCAGAGCTGGACACAGGATTTGAGGTGTGGCCTCACCAGTGTCAGGACAGGGGGATGGATGGTCA